>CM041646.1:14736043-14749179 GCA_023333625.1 Bothriochloa decipiens | reverse complement strand
CTGTGCTAGCTCACAATCCTAGCTGCAAGGACCCTGGCCGTTCTTTTTATAGGGCGCCACGAGCGAGCAGCACGCGCTAGCTCTTTAGATTAATGAAAATGCAAAGGCCTCGCGACCCATGACTTCGGTTGGTTAGTTGGCATATCAACTTTCCTTGTCTTGTCTGATATATGACATAAAACTTAGTGATAGTTGTGCTGATTAGTTTGATATATGCTGATCTGTTTCACCCCTACTTATGTATATTTGATTCATTTGCAGGTATTTAGGATGCACAGTCACTTCAAATGGCATAATAATAAACTTATAATGACACACAGTTGTGCTGATATGTGAGCATGTCCAAGAGTTTGCCATTTTTTTCATCCCCCAAATATCTTGGTGTTTGCCAACTCCTAAAATAATATGGGGAGAAAAAAAATATATCCAATAGTTTAGATTTACTTTTGTTTGATTTGCTTGGCTGTGCTCACAATGCTGCAAGGACCCCGTTCTTTTTATAGGGCGCCACGAGCGAGCAGCACGAGGATGAGCACGAGAGCTCTTTAATAAATCAATTAAATTACAAATATGAGTTGTGCTGTACAAGCCAACATCTTTTAGCTTTGTAGTGTCCTGAGTGTAGCTTAGTTATTGACTTTGTAGAACATTTAAAGAATTGTACAAGTACAAATGTTGATGGTTTCAATAAAAATGATGAGCATTTTTTTGTCAAGTGTGAGTTACGTTCCAGCTTAGGTGTTACATCAGTGTGCGTTGATGTGACAAAGGATTACGTTGATTGTATCGTTAATGCTATGCTGATTTGATGGTAATTTGTGATGTTCTTTTTTGTCAACATGGTTTGGATCTGGGCTTGGATATGGGCTGGTTATAGAAGACAGACAACTAATCCATGACGATCACGAATCCTAGTTTATGATGGCTAGCAAATGTATTACGTGAGTTACATGATGAATTTTTCAATTGTCATGGCAAGTTACCTGTCACGTATTTTCAACTGCTTATGATCAAATTGACCGTCATGTAAAGCATCAGTTATTGTAGTGAAAGGACTCGCGACCCATGACTTTGTTTGGTTAGTGACGGCTGTGCAGATTAGCTTGATATGCTGATCTGTTATTGTTGCTGAGGGAACTGGATCCTTACCATAAGATATGTTGAAATCCTTGTACGTAATCAACATGAGAATAATAGATGGGATAAGGGGAAAGAAACTAGAAACGAGAACCACTACCAACAATGAAAAAAAAGGAATTAAAAAGGAGAAAGAAATTTGGAACCGCCAATTAAGTACGTTTATATAGAGCAAAAATTCTGTAAATAGGTGCGTTTATATGGACAGCTATGCTTTTCTCCAGAGCTGAGTTGGGACCACTGGTGCATGCAAGTTTACATTACTTTAGTACAATGGGTCCCATCATGGTCAACGTTTGTCCGGCATGGTTTTCGCCTAGAAAACATGCCTCGTTTTTGTGCCTGGCACTTTCCTCCGTTGTCAGATAAATCGCTCCCATTACACTTTCCTCTCTCTCTCCCACTCCTCTCTCTATCGTCTCATGGCTCTCTCTCCCTAGATCTCCTTTCCCGCTCTCCTCACTCTGATTGTGGCGTCGTTGCCGGCGCTCTATGTTGTTGCCCTTGTCATCTTCCTCATCACGGCGGGCCGCTTGTGCTCCTTCCTCGACATGTACCACTCTGGCGTCTTCCTGCTTCTCAATGCTAGCCCTATGTTGGCGTTTCTTAACGACATTATCAGGATTGCAAAGTCCTTAGCAATGTCATCAAAAACTGTAGCATTTATAGAATAAGTCCACGAGCGCACGGAAATACCGTTGTAGCATTTCACTCGGAAGTATTCAGGGTATCTTTATTTATATTTTCCTAAAGAAAGAAATGGTGTAAAAGAATATAACAGAGACATGTTCAAGATAACATGATTGCATAATAGACCAAAGTTTATAACAGGGGTAAAGTGAGATAAGTATTTGGATAACTGACACACACACTCAAGCCAATCTCAACGATAAAGATAAAAGAAAGAATAAAGAATAACCAAAACTCGAGCAGGCATTCCTAGATAGCTATGTCAAGACAGCAGGATCATACAAATACATGTCTTAATATAGGGTTAGAGGTTCTAAGGTAAGATAGTCTGGTCGCTGATGATCTACTTCGAGCACCGGATAGCACTTGGTCTACCAAGTATTGCCGGCCTATGGCTCTACGCCGAACTCGGATGTGGGAGATTACAAGGGACGGATAGGACAAGGTCACTCCCTGCCGTCCACCACCTCAACCATACAAGAACGAGGCAAACAAAGGTAGAATCAAGCCTAGACACCACGTCTAAGGTGTCAACTACTACTCTAGCGTGATATCAAGGCTTACCCGTCCTCGGGGTCCTTCTACTAGAGCATCCACCACAAGGATGAACGACGATCCCACAAACCAACATTGACCAAGACTAAATTAAGAAAGAACTCATCACCTCAACTCAGCTCTAGATCTAAACATGTAGTAGATGAAGCATAAAGTTCTATACGCGCAAGAACTTAGCTCTAGTTCATAAGCATAGTTAAAATGATAAGTGATGAACAAGAACAAGATGAAGACATGGATGAAGAATATTATATAGATCATACCAAATATCTCCAAGATGCTCAAGCTCTACATTGAAGGTCCTCCTTGCTCCTAAAAACTACTAAAAAGAAAAAGATACAAGTGAGGTGGAGAGAGGCTCTTGTGTTGGTGTGTCTTGAGAGGAAGCTCTCCTCCTCCTTATGTAGGGGTGGATGGTTGGTTCCGAGGGGAATATTTCCGAATCTACAGCGCACCGCCCTTCTATAGCATTGAATGTATCGCCTGTGGGAAGCTAGGCCTGAACCACCTTCCCGGCCGACCCACCTGGTCCGGCCGGCCCCCTCTTGGGGGTTTTTTGGCCCCATCTTTGCGATTGGATCGTGGGCCTTTCAATTAGCTTTCCAACGCCTATTAAATCGTCGAAATCGGAGTCCGTATGCATCTGGGGCATGCGTTTTACTTGGGTCCATTCGTGCAGTCCAAAATGAACATGATGTTGATTTGGCCGCTTTCTCTTCTCCTATTGTGTCCTCAGTTGGCAAGGGCCGAGTTGATGTGGTGCAGGGGAATCACCCAGGTTTGGTATTTGGTTGGGCTCCTTCTCTCCCTCTTGGTGTTTACGTAGAAAGCGTCTTTTCTTTGTAATTCCTCTTACAATTGGTTATAAATTCTTCAAAGTGATATTTCTCCAATACAAGTGGAACTCGGTCAATAGTAAAACATATGTATATAGAAGTACTTAGTTTCACCATTTTTGGATTAATATTGGCGACATAAAATCGTCGATAAGGACCGCCAACACCCTACAATTTTGAGGGCCCTCTGCAAACTTGTCGCGACGGCCCCTCTAAACCATATATAAAATTATGTACAATTTTAAAATCTTATAATATATATAGGCGCGAATTTATCATGTTTGATAATTATTAGAAACAACGTACACTATTTAAAATAGCAATATATTTGTAAATCTAAAACTAATATAATTACCTTAATGAAGAATAGAACTCCGTAATATCCACTGATTCTCATAGTATGCGTCTCATTGGTGGTCACTGGTCACAACATTGGTTGGTATGGGTATTGTAATAGAAATTCTGCATATACTGAAATTGCCATTATTGGTTGTAGATAAAGAAGCCGAAAGCGCTGGCAGCGAATAAATATTGTACACCATCATGCATTGCAGTAGAAATTGCATTATAGACGTTAACACCACATCAAAGCCGTGTCAGCCCCCGGACGGCCAGCCCTAGCTAGCTATCGTACTGCTTCCACCTTGCAGTATATGGAGATCAGGATAAATCCCTGACCTCACTTAGTGGTGGCTTGTTTGGTCTATCGGACTATCCTCCCAAGAGAGATTGAAAGGTATGAGATGTGTTTTGACATGTTAAGAATTTATTAGTCCCCACTATCCCTTTAATCTTCTGACTCCATGTGGTATCCGAAGTTTAAACGTGCTACCACTAGTGATGACTTCCTTTTCTAACCAATCCTAGCGACGACTCAATTGCCATTGGATGACTACCGCCAGCCTTAGCAAGAGGGATTATTCATACTCCCTTGGGCTTCTTCCCCAACGCTTCATAATTACAGAGAGTTTGAACAGGTCATGGGGTCTCAAGGAAAGAGCTGAAAGAATGACAGATCCAAGGCAGAATACCATAAGATAAGTTCTGCACAATGATAAGTAAATATTTGTGGTCCTCGAACCATCTCTGAAGTCAAATATACAATTTTTGCTTAATGAAACAAGTAAGAAGATCATTATTTACTTCCCTGAGGAGGGTGCCTTTCATTTGCATCAACTGATTCATCTAGGTCATTACTCTCACTGCTTGTTGGATTTTTTACTGTGCAGTGCAGCTATGACTTCCAGGGTTCAATCCAAAAGCCGCCAGTGATAGCTTAATATCACTACCAGGCACCAGCTAAAGCGATGAACCAGCAGTGATATGACACTACCCGTTCAAGCCACCAACCAGCAGTGATATTGACCATCATAGCTGGTTTTTAACATCCTGTCATTTTCTGATATTTAAACAAATTAAAAACCAGCCTCGAAGGGCTATCATTCCCGGTTTCAAAGAAGCCACCAGTGATGTAGCCAGGAGTGAAGGTCAGTTTTGTGTAATAGTGCTGCAATAGGGAGATCACGATAAATCCCACACCTTTCCGAATCACTTGGCTTGCATCTGCAACTTGCCTAGCCCTGTGACCGGCACCGCCACCACCACCACTGGTGCCCCTCCCTTTCTGCTCCACAGCATCTTGGCAGAGGCCGATGGGAGTGGGAATCATCATTTTTAATAAATTTTCTAGTAGATCAAGTTTATAGGGTTTCTATCTCTCCATACCATGTTTTTGGTATTATTGATTTATCTCCTCCCCCTCCTCTCCCCGTGGCGGAGCTATATTTTCTTTGGTGGATGCGGCCGCACCCACAAAAAATTAGAAAAATAGTGAAAACATGCAAATGTACCCCATATATGCACCCACAAATTGCAAACCCATGCACCCACAAAGCTAAATGCACCCACCTTAGATTTGCCCTAGCTCCGCCACTACCTCTCCCATGACGACGAGGGCATAGGGCGGAATCATTTTCTAAAATGGCGACACTGTTGAAGATGATGGCGACAAATAAGATGTCAACAATTTCATCCGCATGACGATATGGAGACTTTTGTTGAAGATGTAGAAATGATGTCGCCATCGAGGAATAATTGGTCTTTTCTCCATTTTGTTCTAGTTAAATCTACCTATGATGAATGACTAAGGAGAACAAGTTTCAGACCAATATCCACTCCACATGTCCAGGTGTTGATCGTTGTTCATTGGGCATATGTTCTTAGACCTTTGCTGACGCAGCTTTGACTCCCTCGTCTTACTCGTTGCCTGTGAGGTCTGGAAAGAGTGCAATAGAAGGACATTCGACTCCGTCACCCGGTTGCCGGCACACCTCGTCTCCACCATCCGTGAGGACGGCGACTGCTTGATAGCAGCAGGTTTCCAAAGCCTGGCGCCACTCTTTGCTGCTACGGGTCGGCTAGCACCAAAGATAGCCACACACCGTCGTGCCATAGTTTCTTAGTACGAAACTTGAAGCATCACCATTCGAGCCAGTGATCAGTGTTAGTGTTTTACTTGTTCTACTCATGGCAACTCGTCGTCCAGTACCACGGGTTATGTAACAAAAGTCCAATTTCTCTTAATGAGGCACGTGCAATTAAATGCTTTCGGCAATGCAATAATATAGATGAATTTCAGTTTCCTGATATATGTTGTACATTCTAGGGTGGTTGTAACTTGATGATGTACCTTGCTATAATCAAATATAGTATTTGTTTTGTCTAAAAGAAAAGATAAATCCCTCACCTCAATTTTTTCTTTGAGATGATCCCTCGCCTCAGTTGTTTGCTGCTTGTTTGGCCTATCCCTCCCAAGAGAGATCTAGGAAAAGGGGAAGGAAATTACAAACCAGAACCACTACCCAAGGAGAAAAAAAGGAACCGCCAATATTAAGTATGTTCGAATGCCATCATATGCATATTGCCCCCAGGAAACCCCCGAGCCGCTCCCCACGCGTGGCGTCTCGGGTGGCGGCCAAACCCTAGCCGCCACCGCCCGCATTTCTTCTCTTCTACCGCCATGATGGCGGCGGCGGGGCTTCGTCCCGGTTGGCGACGTGCGGTGGCGTGAGCGGTGGAGTGGTAGTTGTGGCCTCGGGTGAGCAGCGTGGTATCCGGCTAGGGCGCCTGCTACTGCCATGGCATCGCTGGCTGGAACCGATCTGTCGCAAGGGTGGCAGCAGCCGTTGTAGTATTCTTGGTGGCAGTGGGGGGCTTCGGATCCTAAACCCTAGGGGCTGGATCGAGCGCCCCATGGGCTGCTGCGAGGCTTGATCTACGGCATCTGGATCAGGTGGTGGAGGAGGGGGAGGTGCAGGTGGAGGGAAGACAGGTGGATGAATCCCGACGACCGGCGGTGGCCGAAACTGAGGCTTCGAGGCATGGGTGTCGCGCGAACAGCGGCCGTCAGGCGTAGCTTCCGACGATGGCTGTATCTGGGCTTCGTGCGATGGATCCGGATCCCCTGCCGGTTCTAGGGATCGGAGCACTGGGCATCGTGGTTGCTGGTGGTGCACGTCCCCAGATCTCCTTTGTGCCGGATTGGGCGGTGGTCTTCCTCGTTGGTCATTGCTGTAACGACATGGATTTCGGTGGGACAATGGCTGTATTCACACGGCGGTGATGCCTGTGGGTGCCAGTTCCTCGCTGGAGGCGCATCTCTCCATCATAGGCGTCTTGGAGATCTTTCAGGGTGAAAATCCAATACCAATCCTGTGGTTGGGCGACGATGGCATTTTCGAATGTCACGTTCTTGTTGAAGATGTCGTTTTTGAAACATCCCTCCTTCGGTGGTTAGTGTTGGTGCTAGCTTAGTTATCCCTCTAGATTCTTATGTTGTTGCTGTTGCAGACAGAATGTCATGGATGATTTTTTCTTAGTTTGTCTGGCCTTTGGCCTCTTTGTAATAATTGGCCTAATTCTACCTGTTGGTAGATGAAGCCGGGTATGAAATATTATCCATTACTAAAAAAAGGTAGGAAGGAGCATGGTCTTACTGGCAACTGCATATATAGAAAGGCGGTGAAAGCTGGTAGCGAATAAACAATTTACACCATCCTGCATTGCAATAGAAATTGCACGACAGACGTCATGCATGCATGTTCTGATGATGCCACACTAGACCTAAGTCAGCCTCCGGCCAGCGGTACCTTGCTAAATGGTTCGGAGATCAGGAAAATCCATCACCTTACTTATGGGTGGGATGTTTTTTCTATCCCCTCTCGAGAGAGAAAGGGACGAGGAGGGTTCTGACATGTAATGGATTTATAAGTCCCCACTATCCAATTTAATCTTCGGACTCTATATATGTACTATATCGAAAGTCGGAAGTCTGAATGTCCTACCACTAGTGATGATTTTTAGAACCAATCATAGCAACGACGACTCAACTGCTAATTAGCAAGAGGCACTATTCAGACTCCCTTGGGTTCTTCCCCGGCCAAACGCGCTTCATAATTACGGAGAGTTTGAACGGTTCATGGGGTCTCAAGGAAAGAGCTGAAGGAGATTGACAGATCCAAGACAGAAAACTATAAGATGAGTTGTGCACGATAAGTAAATATTTGTGGTCCCGGAGAATCTCCGAACACAAATATATAACGTTGCAAGTAAAGAAGATTATTATTTACTCCACCAAGGAGAGTGCCTTTCGCTTGCATCATTTCATTCGTCTAGGTCAATTACTTCCATTGCTTGTCTGACCTCCCATTTGTCTTGTTTACAAAGTCACTGTCTCTATCAGACAATAATGAACCACAAAAAATTATGTTCGACACCTTTCAACCAAGATGGACACTGCAACGAAAACAACAATACTGTGTATGGTTGCAATAGTGGTGTCCCGTAGCTTCGAATTGTGGGTGCAAAACATGTTGCCACAGGCTGTTTCCATCCGCAAATGCTGAAAATCGACTATTAACACCAGCAATTTTGATAAGGAACTGTAAGTGTAAAGTGTGTTTAGCAAACGTACAGTTCCCAGGAAGCGTACGTGTACAGACATGCAGAAATAAATACATGACTTCCTCGTGTAGTTCGGACGCCAGCAAGCTCTAGATCAAGGTCGCGATATAGAGTTATAGTGGCAGAGAGAGATGTTGATTTCTATCCCTCTCTTTTTCTCTCTCTCCACCTCGCTAAACCTCCATAAATGCCTAGAATGTCATTTCCATATCTAGAAAGAGGACCTAAATATATTAAGCAAGCTTTGTACCTACATGGAACTTCTTTTTTAAAAAAAAACTAGGAATTGGATGCACTTAACTTAGTGAGGCAACTCTTCAACAGATTTTGAGATCACAACCTCCCCAAGTCTCGAGATGGTAGTGATCGAGATAGAGGATAAGAGAGAAGTCCCATCTATTTTCACACAAACATGTCATGTGTGTCCTCTCAGCAACCGCACAAGACACGTTGAAAGGAGAATATTGTTGGCAAACCGTTCTAAGGCTGTCCTATAGGTCGGCCTCACTGCACATTGGACCTAGAATTCGATGTCGTAATCAAGTAAACGATAATGAAGAATAATATTTAAGAGATCAAAACAATATATTAGACTGATTATGTATTCTAAATCGGCTGTCACTCTTTATATTTATAGGATGACTGCTCTTTCCCAATGTTGGTGGAAAATCTGATGCCAAACTGGATGCAACTGAGCTTTTCCTTTGGAAGATATTCTTTTCCCTTCTTGTCAATCACTGTTTCATCCAGATGGATTGCATCTCTTCAGTATGGAATCTATTTCCATTGACCTTCAGGTTTTGAAAAAATCCACTGACCTTCTTCTTAATTTCCTTCCGGCGAGACATTGACACGCAACGACACACCGGACTCTGCAGATTGCATGTACTCGGTGTAGCTTATATTCATTACTCAACAAAAGAGCATCTCCAAGAGTTCCAAAACACTCTCCCAAAGCTAAGATTTTTACTAAGATAAAAACACATCTCCAGCTACTCGCAACCCCAACTCCCATTCCTTTCAGTGGTGCAGAAATGGACTATAATCCAGCTTGGGAAACCCTTTGACATCGTGGTGGGGGTCTGACAATGCAAGATCAAGAAATGGTTGACCATACAAAATGAATTAATTGCTATTTACTTCTAAATTTAGTGTGTTATTCTATTCCACCTACGCTCTCTCTTGCCTTCTCCGTGCGTGTCACCGTCGGCCTTCTCCCCGTGTTCTCATCCAAGAAGAGTAGGAGGCAGCGAAGCCCTGACTGTCATCCACCCCAAGCAAAAACAATGAACAGGCCATGCGGAGAGATCAGAGAGGTAGGCGCACACGGGTGGTGCCCAGGCTGCTAGTTTTTAGTAGAGGGGTTTGATATGAACCGCTGGTAAAATCGTCTTGATTTGCACTATTGATTTTATTACAAACCAGCAATGATCTATTAACACCACTAGGTTTAATAGAACCAACGGTGAAAATGGTGTTGGCAAAAGCACTCTTTGTGTATTAGTGAAAGGCACACTGGTAATCAATCTGCAGGTTTAAGCCTTTAAGGTCGCCATCATGCCAAACATATATATGGGTGTTTGGTAGCGCTAGCGCTAAGGTGAACCTAACGCTCCTAAGTCACTTGTACTTTTATTGACTCTAGTCATGCTGGTGAGAGAAGCGGGCGGAGAGTGAGGAGGCAGCTGCAAATTGGTTCCTCGACTTGTATTTTTATTGACTCATATTGCACCCTTGGTCGTTACTCTACGTACCTACTCCTACTACCAAAGCAACCGTAAAATAAACAAAATAAAGTCTATATAGCTCCAGTCAATATAAACACAGTAAAGTCTATATAGCTCAAGTCAGTATAAAAAATAAAGTCTATATAGCTCAAGTCTATATAACCCCCGGCCAGGCCTCTAGCTTCATAACTACCGGATCTGTCCCAAACAAGACGTTACAGCTTATGGAGTGGAGATGTTTTTTATTGAATCTAGAGTTCGCAGAGCTATCTCAAACAGCCCTTAAAGCTGAAACAAAATGCACCACAGAAGCTCGTTAATCCCTGTGGATGGAGCTGCATGCGAGGGAAGGAGATGAAAGGAGCTTGATTCGGTTCTGCCCAATGATTTGTCCCATTGACACGAGGAGGGTCATTGCCATGACGAGTTGACGGGCGGAGACCGGCGCAAGGAGGCCTCTCTGTGCCAGTGCAGATAGTGTAGATTGTGAAGAGAAATAATGGTGGAAAAAATAAAGGAAAGGGAATGAAAGAAATAAGATGTTTCACTACTTTTAACAACGTGGAGAACTATTTTACTACTTATTCTTTTAAGAAATCAAACAAAAAGGAGCTATTTTATTAAAGGAACTTAAAAGGGCTCTTAGTAAACAAGCCTTAACTACGGGTGTGTTTGGATCCCACTTTCTAAATTTTTATGACGAAACTTTAGCTATTTTAGGGACTAAACTTCTAAATAAACTAACTAGAAGACGACTAAAACACTTTAGTCCCATTAGTCACCAAAACTTTTGTGTAGGAAGAGATTGAGGCGAAGATTTGCCTCCCAATCAGCGCACCGGTCAAGGACGCCAGTTTCTGTCGCAGCCCTTCGAAGAAGTGGCTACATTGCAGCTAGGCCCAGCGCGGTTAACGCGACCTGACAGGCACAGATAGTGAGAAGCTTGGCATCCATGTCGAGGAGAATGTGGGTGATGCGGACATCAAGAGCAAGTTCAGGGCGGCCTTCCACGGAGATCTGTCAGAGAAGAAGAAGCACACCATGCAAATCCTGCTCCAGGGCGAGCTCAACCTATGGGCCTTAGATCTGGACTTGACCGGGCTGGACAATGACGTGGGTGCGTAGCTTAAGTTTTAACTATATAATCAAAAGCTTTGTGTTGTGTTGGAGGGGTGTAGGGTTTCGGTAACTTCAGTTGCCGACTCCTGGGGTGATGTTATGACAGCTGCTTAATAAAAAACGTGTCTACTACGTGATTGAAAAAACAGTCACCCAAAAAATGGTAAAAGGTGACTATAATATTTTAGTCCACTAAACTTTAGGAGGCGGTATCAAACAGGCCCATATGTTTTGGCAAAAGCTAAAGCTTCTCCAAACCGGTCTTCGGTCTGGATCCCAACACATATGTTGCACTACATTATTCTCCCTTTCTTTTCCAAAGTATTCGATCAATTCCATATTTTGTTGAAAAATATATGCATCGTTATTAAAATTTGATTGCACTTTCTCAACAGGAGTAGGGGAACAGCATGTGGTTCCTGTAGGACGGAGGGAGTACATCTATACTAGCATGTGCGACGACCTTAGTTGACCTCGCGTCTCACGCCCGTCCCTGTCAACCTGGTCCCACAACCCACGACACTTCGCAGATAGAGGCAGTGCCATGTCCTTGCGCTGCTTCATCTGCACTGCACTGGACGCCATTAATTAATTAATTAACTCCGCTGTCCGCTTACGCAGTGGTTCACTCCGCACCTCAAGCTCTGTCCACCACCGAAGGTGTACCAATATACGAAGAACATGGAGGGTTATACGGCGCGCTGCTATCCCTACGAGCGCACACCAGTCCCACCTTCTCCTTCACCAAGCAGGCCCTGCCATCCACCCGCCGCTGCCATTCACTCTCTGCCTCCCACCGACGCCTCCGCCTCCTTCCTTCTGCTCCGCCTCCGTCCGCCCGACTCGCCCGATGCGCGAATACTCCTCTGCCGTTCCTCACTCCATCACTCCTACTCCCACAAGCCACAGCGTCACCGGCCCCCTACTCCCTCTCTCTTCTACCACCGAGCATCCGGCGCGACGGTCCTGGATTTGGAGCGGCTACCTCTCTCTTCCTCCCTCACTCTTTCTCCCCGCCACATCTCTCTCTTCTCCTTCTCTAGGAGGTGGGCCGACGGGACCTCCACCATCGCGCGAAGCCAGGGCGGCGCGCAGGACGATGGAGCGCGAGGCCACGACGGCGCGCAGGGCTAGAGTTCCGATGAGTTCATCTCCCTCTTCTTCTCTATCTCCTTCCTCTCTCCATCGCCCTCACTCCCTCTTTCTCTCACTCCTTCACAAAATCCGATTCGTCCTCGGAGTGGTGGGCGGCCATGGCGGCACGTCATCGCTCTCCCACTGGATCCAGCGTAGAGGAGCTTCCAGGACGCGGGATCCGGAGAGAGAGCTTTCGGCGGTGGATCTGGTGAGCCTCGGGCGGCGCCCCTTCCTCTCCCTCCTCTAGCGACGGTGGTGGAGGTGGAGGCCCCAAAGGCCGGATCTGCGGTGGAGGTGGATGTCCCGACGACGGCGGAGGTGGATGCGGCGCTACGAGCCGCGGTGCTCCTCCTCCGATGACGCACGCAAGGCTGTGGACAAGGGCGGCCCCAGCAGCGGGCTGGCAGCGGCTCTGGCGTCGATTTGGGCTCACCGGTGGGCTCGGAACACTACAAGAAATCCTACCTTTTATGACAAAATTTCTTATGATGAGGCCTGTTTTCGTCATATAATATACCATAATATGACGCTAAATTTGAAGTCGTCATAATTTCATTTTGTCCAAAATCATTTGTGACGACATGGTAGTTTGTGTCACATAAAGGTTCAATGTATCGTCACATATTGTCTATCCTGGAGACGAATGATGACTGAGTTTTTGTGACACAAGGAGGGGGCTTTACGTGACATTTGTGCGGTGTCACCTTATGTTTTTGTGATTCAGGTTGACTGGTACTGACTACGCATGTTGCTCACCCTCATCTTCTCCTTGCACCTTCTCAGCAAAAATATATGGCACACAACTTCATTAACACAACAAACTCAACTAAAGTGTTGTCACTAGAAACAAATTTCATTACATATAGAGAATATATAACTGAAGTGTTGTCATTCTAGAACCTTAAAAGGTACCACACATATTAGAGAATATATAATATATATGCACAATGCAGTTCAAGCCATAACCTTAAAG
>CM041646.1:14676031-14736033 GCA_023333625.1 Bothriochloa decipiens | reverse complement strand
AATATATAATATATATGCACAATGCAGTTCAAGCCATAACCTTAAAGCCATACCACACATATTTTCATTCCCACATCTACTATGCCCACTTGGGCTAACAAAAGAACATCATAAGTGGTAGACCACTTGGGCTAACAAAAGTCATGACATCATTATGTTACACACACTTGGGTCTCCAAAAGTCATTAGTGCCACAACTAGCTAAACATCCATCACTTTGCCTTGTTGTGCAGGCTAGCGTCCTCCAAGATCTTCTCATACTTGCCTATCTTGGCTTGAATGGTCTCAAGTTGCTGAAGGCAACAATCAATCTTCTTAATCTGGATGTCTTCCTTGATCAGCTGAGTGAGAGAAGCAATGCTCTGCTGCAGGGGTCAGGTCACGCTTTCGATGGCGCTTATGAGCGCTGGTCGAGTGATCACCAAGTTGGAAACATTGTACTACAAATGGACAAGATGAACTGTTATATATAGTACTGTGCTCAAACAACAAGAGATACATAATAGCTACAAATGTGTGTTTATAGGACTACAGGTAGCAACTGTCTATTAGATCACATACATAGAAGTGCTGACATTCAAAGCTATATCTTGATTGACATTCTCAAAAGTGATGACATTCAGAAGTGATCACATTATCCAAATATTATGCAAATGGAACACCTTTAAGTTCAATGTACAACAAAGTAAAATTATAGACCTATGGCTATTTATCTCTTAATCTATCTTTGACAAGTTAAATGCAAGAAAAAATTATTTCTATGTATGGCTATTCAAGTTCAATGTACAGCAAATGGAACACCTTCAAGTTCAATGCAAGGAAGAACTATTTCTAGCTTGCCCCTCAATTGACAAGTTATGTCTTTCTTTGTCTATCTTTGATGGCAAATGACATCCTTGTTACTGGCAAATGGATATGTGTAATAGTTCAATGTATGCTAAGTGACAATGCCATGACTTAGGCTAAACAAAAGAGCAATGCCATGAACTAAACCCTAATTTGCAGAGAATGTTGTACCTCGGTGCCAGTGGAGACGTTGTTGGAACAAGATGTTGACCTGAGCAGGCTGGAGCTGGACGTTGACCTAAGCAGGCTGGAGCTAGATGGTGACCTGAGGTAGCCACTGGACAATGAACAATGATTGGAGGTGTTGACATTGTAGCAACATTTGTGCCCCCCGCGTAGAAAAATCTTACAGAACTGGCTCTCTCCTTCAAAGCAGTTGTAGCAGAGCAGCCCCACGGCGTCACTCTCTGCCGATGAAGAGCGAGAGGGGGCCATCTTGGCCGCCGCCACCACCGCTGCGGCCTTCTTCTTGGCTGCTGACGCCGCCTCCTTCTTGGGTGCCGCCTACAAGGCCTCCTTCTTGCCCGCCGCCGGTGAGGCGTTTTTCCTGGCCGCCGGCACGACCTGCTTCTTGGCTGCTGCCGCGGACTTCTTCTTGGCCACCGCTGGGGCCTTCTTCATGGCCGCCACGGGGGCTTCTTCTTGGCCGCTGATGTGGGCTTCCTCTTGGCCGCCGGTGCGGCCTTCGCCCGCATAGCCCTTGCTAGGGCTTCTGCCTTTCTTGTGGCCACCGCTGCGGACACCTTCTGCCCTGCCGCCGGTGTGAATACCTTTGTCACGGCGGGCTACACCGAGGAGGAAGGGAGCCATCTGCCGGTGCTTGTGTCCTTCAGTGAGTGCCTTCTTGTGCGCTTCATCATCCTCGGCAGTGACAGTGGGGTTGGAGGCGGTGGCGTTGGCGGCGGCAGCGGTGAGAAATGGATGCGGCAATGAGGACGGATGCGGCGAGGTGAAATGGTGATCTGGGGAGTTGAATGAGGGAGCGAGGTGAATGAGGGTAAAGGCGATCTGGCAAGCTGAATGTGAAGGGGCAAGTGGGGCCAAGTGACAACGGCTAACATATTTCAAATATCAAGCTCAAACTCTAACGAACTCACTAGTCTACCGCATTGGTTAAGTAACTTGCCCGTTGAGCCAAGGGTCACGGGTTCGAGCCCCCACAGTGGCAATTTTTTATTGATTTTAGATATTTTTTGCATACCCTGTAGGTGGGCCTGACCCTTGACTAAAATCCCTAATCCCCCCAATGGCCCGAGCCTCATCACAATGGCTGCGGCGATTTGCGGTGGGTGGCGAGCGGAGTGCAGGGCAGCGAGCTATGGACGGCGCGTAGATTACGGGGCAACGATCTACTGGCGATTGCTCTGGGCTTCGTTGGGTACGCGGGTCGAGCACGACGGGCAGTCTGAGCTTGGTGGGAGGCGTCAGCGGTGGCCATTTCAGCTCCTCATCGACACAGGTGTGCCATTTTGGTCGTCCCCCTCCCTGCCCCCCTGTTGCCTTTCACCGTTGGTCACATTGCTCATCTTCCCTCATATCCAGTTGTGATGTCGCAGGCATCATCCTCAATGGCTCGTACTCGATGGTCATGTGCAGCTCGGGTAGGCCTACAACCCGACCCACTAGCTGTTGTTGCTGCAGCACCATCGCTCACTGCAGTCGGCCTGCAGGCACCGCCTGATGATGTTACTGGGTTGCCATTGATCATGTGCCCGACTTGCAAGGATGTGTGGGTGTTCGCGGCCTCAACCATGAAGTCTCAGGGCAATGTTGGAAAGAGGTTTTTCAGGTGCCCATGATAAGGCTATGGAAATGTTAGTTCTATGGTTAAATTTTAGTTTCTGAATTAGTATTCTTGTTTGAATGTGCTTCCCTAAGAATGGTAGTGTTTGTAGCATTCAGTGCCTGCACTATTGCTATTAAATTGGTTGTGGTTGTCGTTTGGATGCAGGGAGATGTTCCAGCTATTGGTTGGAGGAGGAATATGTGGTGTACCTTGAAGATCATGGTTATCTACTTCTAGCTTCCTCGACCATTGCAGCAGCTTCGACAACAGAAGTTCCCAAGGTGCTAGGAAAAGTTGAAACCTTGGAGCAAAATCTGAAGGAGGTGAAGGAAATGGTTGGCAAGAACAGGGAAGGCCTGGGAAGCTGCATTTGTCTTGTGTGTGGATGTGTGAATGTAACAATGTTCCTGGTGTTGGGCATCCCCTTAGTTGTAGCTGTAATGTTGAAGTAGGCAATGCTTATGAAGTATGGACTTATAGGGTTGAAGAACATCTTGAACCTTTTGTGGTGAATTTATGTGCCCTATGTATGTGCAATACTGATGTATGTTGAAAATAAAGGTCACTGTTGCTTGGATGTGGAAATTGTGTGCCTTCAAACTATTGCAGCATGTCTGTCACTTGCATATACATTTTGCGATAGATTTTGCAGTTTCTGTGACATTTTTTGGAGTCATAAAAACCAACAAATACAATTTAGGACAGAATCTGGGCATTCCATGACAATTCATGTGTCATGCAAACACATACCTTGGAATATATATACACACACATGAATTGTGATACATGAATTCTAGAAACTGTAAGTTACATCACACATGAGGTATCCTCCGAAAACAAAAACATTACATATAAGGTCTTACAATCTCATAATTCAATTGTTCACTAATGAAGTAGCAAATTCAAATACAACCAAATCAATAATAGAAAAGTTCATGGTTCACAAATCTCCAGAAATGCAAAGGTCATTCAACATCAGTGTCTTCTCCTAAAGTGTTGCCTTCTTCTGGACTATGGTACTCAAGGAAGGTTTCATCTTCATCTTCACGTACGCAATCTACTTCGTCATCTTGAGTTGTATGTTTTCTTCGATGGATGCTCTCAATGAGGTCTCTACTGATTGGGCTACCTGGTTCATTCTCCATGTGCAAAGAATCCATATCAGGATGAATGTCTCTCACTACACCATCTCTTGCAGAAATATGCTCCTCTTGGTATGCCTCTTGACATCTGATTTGTATTTGTTCATGGATTGGGTTCTTTGTGTCAGACTCTTTAACATCAAATATATGTGGGTGGCCAAATTCTTGGAGCACTCGCCAATTTAGACCAAACTTTGTATCTTCCAAGAGAAATACTTGTGAAGCATCTGTGGCCATAATGTAAGGATCGTCCTTATACCATCAGCCTTGGATGTTTATGCTCTTGAAGTAACTATCATTTTTCATCTGATATGTCCTTCCCTCTAGATGGTACCACTCACACCATAACAAGATAATAGTTCTACGGCTTATGCTATTCTTACTGTAACTCAACTCAATAATGTCTGTGATTGTCCCATAGAAGTCAATTGTGTCACCATCGTGAGTACCTGGACTTTTAATTGTGGAGTTCTGTGTGTTTTTATGTTGGTCACAATCCAAAGTGTGGTACCATACCCCATTGATTATACAGGCTATGTATGAATGCACTCGCAGATCTCGGTGGCATACCAATGAGTACAGGTCTTCATCAACATTTGTTTGGTATTTCAATCTGGTAATCTACAAGTTGAAAACATATAGAATAAGTGAGTTTCAAAATGTATTGTATCATAAATTAGTAAGTCATATTGTAGAAGTTGCACACATATCTTTGAACCAACCAGCGAAATGTGTTGACATCATTTTTTCAACATCTTTGACCCCATGAAGTTGTAATTCTGCCCTATACATGCTACAAAGGAAAGAAGGAAATTAGTTATTTTGACACTAGTCTAGAATAAATATGTCTGAAATGAAATGACTTGAATTACTCACTCTTTATAGTCATCAACCTCTTCGCAGTTATTAAGAACAAACCAAACCATGGAGTCATAGTGTTTGTCTTTGTAATGAAGTTTTGAAGCACCTAACAGGTTAACACCATGACCAAAAATAGAGTAACCATTTGGTGAGATGTTCTTTTCTCCATCTAAGTTTCTTTCATGCCTACTGAAACTAGCAATGATGTCATTGAAATATGTTGATATGCAGTGTATGCCTCTACAATAGATCCTTCAGGCCTTGATTGATTGCGGACAAAATGCTTAAAGGTGCCCAACCTTCTCTCAATGGGATACATCCATCCATACTGCATCGGTCCCCTAATGAGTGCCTCATCAGGTAAGTGTACTGCTAGGTGAACCATAACATCAAAAAATGCTGGAGGATAAATTTTCCCTAGCTTGCAAAGGATAAGCACAATATCTTTCTTCATCTTGTGTAGTGCATCAACCTTTAAAGTTTTCAAGCAAAGTTGTCTAAAAAACCTACCCAATTCAGCAATTACTTCATATATGTCTTTGCGCACCAAACCACGAAGGCCAACTGGTAAGATACGCTGCAACATTATATGGCAGTCATGTGTTTTTAGCCCATGCATTGTTCCTGCTCCCTCTAGATTGACACATCTTGATATATTGGAGGCATAGCCATCTAGAAACTTAACATTGCTCACAAATTGCAAGAACTTCTTCCTATCTTCTTATTTTAGGACGTAACAAGCTCTTGGCTTCGATGATGAACTACCACTGTTATCTAGCAAATGAAGCTCTTTTCTGATACCTCTGTCCTCCAAATCTAATCTAGCATTGATGGTGTCCTTTGTCTTGTTTGGAATGTTAAGTAGAGTTGCCAAAATGTTTTCATATATTTTTTTCTCTATGTGCATAACATCAAGGTTGTGATGTAGCTTCAATTTTGGCCAATATTCCAAATAATACATGCTAACCTTTAGATGCCATATTGGTTCTTCTTCATTATGACGTCATTTTCTTGGCTTTGGTTTATCTGGATTCTTGCCTGGAACATAACAAACTTCATTCAACCTTGCCATAACCTCATCTGCACTAAATTTCCTTGGCTTCTCTCTTTTTCATGCTTGCCAAAAGATCTATTTGTCCTCCAATCATGGTCTTTAGGGAGGAAACGTCTATGGTCTATGAAACCAATTTTGTTTCTAAGACTGCAGGAGCATGGATTCTCATCACAGTACACACATGCGAAGTAACCCCTAGTGGTTCTGCCTAACATGGTGCCTAATGCAGGGTAGTCATGGATTCCCCACAGAATCGCTGCACGCAGGTTGAAGTCTTTGCCTTCAACTGCATCATAAGTTTTTACACCCTTCCAAAGCTTTACCATGTCTACCATCAAAGGCTGCATGAAAACATGGAAATCTTTCCCTGGTGATTTTTTGCCAGGAATTAGTAAAGAAAGCATATAATTGGTTTGGTCCATACACATCCATGGTGGAAAATTGTATGGTACCACTATCACTGGCCATATGCTATATGAATTGCTCATCTGACCAAATGGGTTAAATCCATCAGTAGCAATGCCTAACCTCAAACTATAGGGATCATCTGCAAAAGACTTGAAAGTATCATCAAAATCTTTCCAAGCTTCCCCATTAGTAGGATGTCACATTTCGTTTGTAACTGGTACCTCTTTTCCTTGTGCCATCTTGCATTCTGTGCCTGTTGCTTTGACATAAAAATTCTTTGAAGGCATGAATTGGAAAGTACCGAAGGACCTTGTGAGGAACTTTCTTTTTGCCCTCCTTGTTCACTTTCCATCTTGTGAAGCCATAAATTGGGCAATGATCATCTTTTTCGTGCTCGTCCTAAAACAAGGCATAATCATACTTGCACACATCAATCTTAAGATAACCAAAACCAAGCTTCTGAAGTACAGCTTTCATCTCTCTATAAGATTTAGGAAGCCCAGGCACATTCTTCAAAGAGCCAGAAAGCAACTCAAGGAATGCATCAAACCCAGATGTTGTTATCCTATTGTACACTTTTATATGCAGCAGTTTAATAATGAAAGATAGCCTAGTCTCCTCAGTGCAACCTGGATAAAGTTCACGCTTTGCCTCTTCCATTAGTTCTTTATATAAGTTGGCAGTGAATCCATGGCTTGCTGCATCACACAAATCTTGAATCAACCCCTGAACTCCCCTTTCATCGTCATCTATGACATCTTCAGCTTGTCCTTCATCATCAAGTGGTTCCGGTGCATTTCCATCCCATGACATATCTTCAAGTACAACAGCGTGTTCTCCATCATCAGCCTGTGCACATCATTTTCTTCATCTCCATGGTGAACCCACCTAGTATAGCACCTAGACATACCATTCAGTTCGATATCCTCTTCTACATCATTTAGGATTTTTTCTGTCTGGTTCAGGCATTTTCGGCATGGGCATTTGATTTTCTCATTTGCACTATATCTACCTCTAACATATTCCATGAATTGCTGAACACCAGACAAGAAGGCTGGTGAAAATAAAGCACTATTATATATCCAACTTCTATCCATCTTGACCTGGATAAAATTAGGTGCCAAAAAATTAAAATTTGCAATGGCCTAGTTGGTAAACCACAAACGTAGGTGCTAAAAAATAAAAACTTAGCTGACCTTGAACAATGGCCGGCAAGCCAGTTGCTCCCTGCTAGGTTACGACGGCAAGGCTCTAGCATACAGCTTGCGTGGGCAGAGATATCACGGTTTGGCTGGATGCAGCTGAGGTTGGCGAGGCTCCAACACACAGCTTGGTTATTTGGCTCCATCTGTGTTGCTCATCGAGATTTGGCTGGATGCAGGTGAGGTTGGCGTTTTTCCATCTCCGGGGGTGGGTGTGCCGAGCAGCTCAGGTGGCCGACCATGCAAGCTATCTCTGGCCGGCCAAGCTCACCTTGATGCCTTGCTGAGCTGCAGATGCGGGTGAGGGGGCCGGCAAGGTTGCGGGTGAGGGGAGGTGTGGCGAGGTTGAGGGTGAGGGGAGTTGCGGCGAGGTTGCGAGTGAGGGGAGGGCCAGAAGTCGTTGCGGAGGAGCTGCAGGTCGTCGGCGTGGCTGGAGCTGCGGGTCGTCGGTGAGGTGTGGGGGTTGTCGGGCTGGCCAGAGAAAACGGCTGAGCTGCCCCCTCTGTTTTGTAGAAGTTAGTTTTTAGAAGACCAGAGGAGCAACAAGTTAAGCCCAGCCTTTCAATGACAAGTGGGCCCAGTTGTTAATCAGCAACAAGTTAAGCCCAACATTTGTTCATACATTTGTTTTTTAAATCTATGGAAAAATGTTGTAACAAGTTTTTCTCCTACTCGGTATATCCAAATCTGATGTTTTTTCTATAAATTTAAAAATTATGCTCTACGTAATTGTTGTGTGTATGTTGCTCAAATTTTCATGATGTAAAATTTGAACAATTCAAAACTTTAATTATAAATAAAGTACAAATTTGGACCATAATTTGAAACATCAAATGATCTCAGCTAGCAAAGTCATGAACACAAAGATTGCACAACTCATTAAGACCAACACATCTTATTCAGGTCATTTGTCCATCCGACAAAGTGATGGTAAAGTAGTTCATAAATTTTACAATCTCCCAGATAGTTTCATGAACATCAAGTGAGATGTGTAATTTTCATGAACAAAGTTACTGTCACTTTGTCGAATGGCAAAACGATCTAAATAAGATGTGTTGGTCTTCATGAGGTGTCCAATCTTTGTGTTCATTAATTTTTAATTTGACTCTTTTTAGTATACTAAATTTTGATATTAGTTCTAATTTTTTGAAATTTAGATTTCAAACTTTCTAAAAAAAGGTCAAATCAAAATATGAGCATAACAAAGATGGTAGGTATCGACCAGCTGTAAATATTTGTTTTTGACATTTTTTCTACTTTCTGTCGTTTACTACCTTAAAAATCATCGAAATCGCAATATAACTTAATGGGTCAGTGACATGTGGACCCAGTGCTCCACAGACCAAAATCGGCCAACCCTAAACCTCACACCGACAGAACAGGCCCATCAAGTCAGGCCAAATTTTCACCGGGGCACCAACGCTCTCCCCCTGCTGACATTTGGGACCCAATGCCTCCTCCCGCCGAAGACCACCCTCTCTTGCCCCAGTCGGCAAAGGGGAAATATCCCTAATCTCTCCAACCCTAAACCTCAGCAACGCTAGCCACCACCCCGCCTCCACCTGCCTCCGCAGCAGCCGCTGCCACTACGCCGTCAACAGCACCCCTGCCTCGACCACACCTGCATCCGCAGCGCCCGCCGCCACTATGCCATCAACACCACCCCGCCTTCATCCCACCCGACTCCGCAGCGCCTGCAACCACTATGCCGTCCAACCCGCCAGCCTCCACAACATGCCGCCGGCAGCATCCCCATCGCCCAACACCGTCATCTCCTTACCCTAGAACCGGCATGCAAGATCCGTCAGTGACGCTGCCGGCGGACATTCGAGGAGCTCTTCAAGTCGTCCACACCAATGCTAGACTTCAGAGCCACCCTTCCACCTACCCACGCAAACCCCGGACGGCGTAGGCGCCCATCCAGTTGCCACGCCGCCCCTGGACATCGGAGTCGCCCGTTCACTTGTCCGCAGTAGTCCAGAACCGGCTGTCCACACACATCCTACCGCATTGTCTGCCTCGATGGCTACAGCCAGACACTTGGTGAGCCCGCTCATACTCATGCTTTTGTCTTCTCCTTTTCTTAAAAACCTCATGCTTCTGTCTTCGGGGTGCAATTGTTGAGCCCATACTAGATACGAATGTTTTTTAGGTTGTGCTAGGATTTGTTCTTGGCATTTTTAGGTTGTGCTAGTGAGATATTATTCTATTCAAAATGGTATGTACTGGTGGTTTGGTGGCCTGGTGGTTTGGTGGCCTGGTGGTTTGGTCTCTTAGATGCCTAAGCTAGAAGTTGATTGCCACTGCAAATGTGATTTGGTATGTACTAGTGGTTTGGTGCCCATTGCCACTGCAAAATGTGATTGACTTAGATCTCACACATTTCTGCAACATTGGCCAAACATGGTAGTGTTGGCATCCTGGGTGGTATGGTCTCTTAGATGCCTAAGCTAGAAGTCAGGTTCCTCGGTGGTGGGTCTCTTAGATGCCTAAGCTTCTGGGTGTTGGGATCCTCTAGTAGTATTATCTGGATCTGTACATTGTTTGCTCTAATGTCAGTCATGTTCATGTTTCAGTTATTGTGCATCTAAACTTGTCTCTATCATGATTTAGTATACTAACATGTAATATTTAGTTCGTCCTTTTAAAATTTGTCTACTAATTTCTTAGTTTTTATTCAATTGCTTTACAGAAACTGAGTCCCAGTGTCTGCTCTCTGTGTGTTTGATGATACTAAGTAAGAAATGCCAAAAACCCAGTATGAGCTGGACAGGGATGAAAGGGTAAGGAAAATCCAGGAACGGTTTAAGTCTCTGGGTATTCCAGTATTAGCTGAGGAAGTTAGAGATGTTTTTTCCAAAAAGCAAAACTGCAAAAGGAAGGCAGTACTGTTTGATGACAATCATGATTCTGACACTGAATATGACCCATCCTCTGACATTGATCATCAATCCCTTAGTGATGATCAAACTAATGATGACCTAAGTATTGAGGATAATACTGAGGTGAGAAGCATTACTAGGACAATTAACAAGTATCTTGACAGTCTTTTTCAATCATGTACTTTGTTGTACTCATTTGCTAAACTTCACACTGGTTCATTACTTGATAAGGTGCATTTTTCTCTTAGCAGGAAGAAGCGATGGTTCCAGGAACTCTCCCTACACAAAAGAAGCAAAAGGTAGCTGCAAACCAGCTGCCACCGTGCACACCTAGCAGATTGACTAGGCAGCAGGCAGCCATGCCTTCCCCTAGAAGCCGTCCACCACAAAGGGAAAGGCTGCCCTTGCCTCCTAGAACCACTTCAAAAGCCAACCCTAAAACTAATCCCATATCCACTGTTAGCCAGCTGCAAGGTCACCTCAACACAAACTCACAGCCAGCTGAAAGGTCACCTCGTACATTCACCCGGCTTACTGCAGGAAAGTCTACATCTGGTATAAACCCATGTCTTTATGCTTCTAGAGAACCCAGCACCAGTCCACTCACATCTACACCAGCTGGAAACACTGAGCATACTTCTCCTACTACTACTTCTACAACCAATCGTGCCCTGTTTCCTCAACTTAGTCCCACAACTAGTGTTCGCCATTCAGCTCCTATAGAAACCTCTCCAGGTGTACAGAGCTCCAGGCAAAGCAATGACATCAATGAAGGTGATGACCAAGTTTATGGTGATAATGCAGAGGGTCATACAAATGAAGGAGAACCAGCTGGTGACTTGGTTCCAGGTAAGCAATATGTGTTTGCATCCATTGTTTTCTACATTCGATATCTACATTTGTGGTTGCTATAATAACCCATTATGCATGTTTTTTGCCAATACAGTGGCCCGAAAGGAAGTGTGCAAGAAAACCATTGGGCTTGGCTTAGAGAAGATGATAAAGAGAGGAAATAGGATGCCTATCAAAGTGGCTGAACGGAAGAAAAGACCTGTTATCCCACTTTGGGCAGCAAAGCTGGCATCAGAAACTGGTGTAGCTCTTAGAGACAACCTGCCTATCTTCACATCTTGGAAGCTTTATGAAAAATATGGGGGCCTATTGAAGTACAAAATGTGCTTGACAAAGTGGCTGTGAGACATCTATTTCACTACAACTTCTTTGTTTCATTACTAGCTGTACTTTTATGTAAGAAATTTTGTCTAATAAATGATTTCTGTGGCTGCAAACTAGGTTGGATGTGGATGTAAAGAATGAAGGACCAAGCAAATATGCATGCACTGATGTCATTAAGAAGGGAGTAAGGTAGCAGAGGTAGCAACTAAAAGCAAAGTACTTTGATGAGTCCCTGACAATGGAACAGCTGATGACCAAAGAACCTCCACCTAAAATGAAGAAAGATGAGTGGATCAAGCTCGTAGAGTACTGGTGTGACTCAAAGAATCAGGTACATGCCCTCAATCACTGCTTCCACCTTCTCTAAAAAGCATTGATCTTGGGAATATTTTTTTCATTGATATACCAGCGACAAGCTGATGAGTATTGCATTTGTGGTGTAGGAGAAATCTGCAAAGAATAAAGTGAACCGAGTCAACGTGCAACTTCACCAAAAAACTGGTTCTCGGTCCTATATAGCACATTGATATAGCCTGGTAATACTATTGATTTCAGTTTTGGGGTACTATACTACACACTTGTGGAATAAAGATTCTAAAATATGTCTTAGCTTCTTTTTCACACCAATGTTACCGTTTTGTGTACCTATACAGAGAATTAGTAAGTGTTCAGAATATGTTGCCGTTGGATCATAACTGTGAAGTATCATTTAAAAAGTGATTTGATTTCTATGTGGTGTCTTGTGTGCTATTCTAGTATCCTCAATATGAATATGCACTCTACTGCAAGGCATGTATGTATATGCACTCTGCTGCAGGACTTTCCATGTATATGTATCTGCATTGGTCTAATTTTGTACAAGAACTTTCCACGATATATCTACTGCAGTCTGTCTGTAGTCTATCTTTGCCTTGTATATATAGAGAAAAAATGAGGTTGATGATAAACATGAGCTAGGACAAATGTAGGATCACCAGAACCATTTTAGATTGATAATTTTAAGTTGAACAATAAAGTTGAACTATAAAACTGTCCATGTCCATAGTAGTAATCCAAACTAAGATGTGTTAATGTCCATAGTCTGTCTTTTCATATCTGGATGCTTTTGTTACTATGCAATGCAAACTGAGATGTGTGCTTCGAGGTAATCGAAGGTTTCTACATGATGCAGAGGCCTAAGTACAATAACATGCAAATCAGATGCTGTGGATTTCTTCAGGGAATGTATGACTAGTGCCAAAAATGGTCGCTCTCCTCTTGCTAATGAAGTATATGTAAGTTAGAAAATGATTGGATATATCTACCGTACTCAAGTACATGCTTGTTTCAACTCTGTTCTACTGTCTTGTTATTAAGTGCATTCTTTTTATGTAGGAATGAATGGTGGCAGAGAAGGAAAGAATGCTAGAAGGAGAAGCAGAAAAGTCTCCCTCCAAGATTGTTGAAGACAGTCTTAGCCAGATCAGCCGCTCATCCACCTTTCTTCCTAACATTGGTGTTCCAAAACTGTCAAAGACTGGTCGGTCCTCATCGACAGCAGCACAAGCACATCTGCAAGCTCAGTTTCAGGCAACACTCCAAGCTCAAAGAGACGAAGCTGCTAGGAAGCATGAAGAGTTGCAGGAACAGCTTCAGGCTCAACACGCTGCACTTGAAGAAAACAACAGTTTGCTTTAGCAGACCGAAGAGGAAATGAAGGAGATGCATACCAAGTTTGATGAGATAAATGCACTCCTACGAGCTGTCCTCAAATTTTAGAAAGAGTGAGGAAGGTAAGAATGCAGTTTCTGAGCATATGAGGCCTTCGCGCCTGAGCTTTTGCTACCTAGTTGGAACTTGTTGTCTTACATTTGTCTTAGACCTATGTATTTGTCTATAACTTTATGCTGGAAACTCTTGGTTTGCAACCTGGAACTATGTGCTACAAGTAGAACAAGTAGTGGATTTCAACTTATGTGGACTATGTGAATTTGTGTACGCATGATGCCTTGAGACCTGAAATCGTTTCTCTAGATGATTTTAGACTTGTGATGAGAATCCTCTGGGTTTCATGCTATGTAATGTGAGAATTCTGTTGTTATGTAATGTGAGAATGAATGTATATATGTGTCGTCACTGTATATGGCTGCAATGCTGTAAAAAAAGAGAAATTATGATGCCATACAGTCGTCTTAAAATAGCTTTAGACAACATAAGACAGTGACAAAAACAAAGTGTCACATAATCGACGAGACTATAAAAGACATTCCAACCTCATCACAAAAAACCTAAAAATGAGCATCACAAAATCTACAGCACAATATATGACGACCATAACCCGTCATGAAAAGGTAGCAGAAGACGTCCGTTATTTCACCATTTGTGACGATCGAACATAATGTGACACGTTGACTGTACATTTTGTGACGCCATATGTCGTCTTAAAATAGTATAATTTGTGACGACATATACTATGTCGTCACAAAAGGTACAGACATTTTGTGACGACTGGATAGAAAAACATCACGAGGACTTTATGTGACAGTCATATGACGACGGTCATGACGCTATGAAATCGTCACAAAGATCTTTTTACAACGCTTTTTATACTTTATATGACAATTTGACATTATCACACAATCCAAGAATTCTTGTAGTGAAAACGGGCTCATCGGTGGGCTTTGGGTTTTCTTTGTTTTTTCAAACTATTTACCGCAGCGGGCGCTGGCGTTTGCTGCGGTGCCCCAGCCCCCTTCTTCTTCCGTTTGGGCGCATGCATGTGAGCCGCCATTGACAGTGGCGCACGCGTGCCGAATAACGATCAACATGGGTGGGATGATCGTTGTAGGCTGACATAATGTTAGCGTTGATGGAACATAGTGATAAAAAATTTTTGATCCAAAATTAAAGTACTTCCTTCGTAACAAAACAATAGTCATTCTCGGATTTGGCAAAGACACTAAGAACTTGTTTCGATGAGTCTCAGATTCTTAAAAAACAGTTTTTTCTCTAGTTTGCAAAATCTAGATTTTGAGGAAAAACAACTGGTGGTGTTTGCATCCCAATTTTTGTGTTTCTTTGGTCTATAAACTTCAAAAGAGGTTTAGAAACTCCAATCATTAACAGCCTCCCTCACTCCCTCACACCCTGCGATTCGCCCGACTCCTTCGCTGGTCGCCCCACGCATATAGTCTTTATATTATGGGCCAGTTGAGTAAGGAAATTGGTTCCTAGACTGTATTTTTATTGACTCAGATTGCAGCCTTTAGGTCGTTCTCTGTGTACCTACTACCAAAGCAACCGAGAAATAAACAAAAATGAAGTCAAGTCAATATAAACAACATAAAGTCTATATAGCTCAAGTCTATATAATAGCTAAAGTCTCCCCCGGCCAGGCCTCTAGTTTCATAACCACTGGATCGTAGTATCATTAATTCAATCATTGCGCATCCCCATTGCCACCCAAGCTCTCTTCCAGATCTCCAGCCATGTTGTTCTGGCGTCTAAAGTGTTGCCGTCAACTCTACCGTGCGAGATCTGAGCTTCCAACCGTGCTTGCTGGCTTTCCGTGGCAGCGGCAGGTGACGAAACGGGATGAATTCGAGGCGAGGACGACGAGGAGCTACTCGTCCCGCAACATCGGAGCGCCAAGGGCGTGCGGCACCCCCGGTGAGCGGGTGACGGTCCTCACCATCGACGGTGGCGGCATCCGTGGCCTCATCCCGGGTACTGTGCTGGCCTACCTGGAGGCCGAGCTGCAGGAGATCGACGGGCCGGATGCGAGGCTGGCGGATTACTTCGACTACATCGCCGGGACGAGCACTGGCGGGCTCATCACGGCGATGCTGGCCGCGCCCGGACGGGGAGACGACAGGGGCCGCCGCCCGCTCTTCGCCGCCGCGGACATCAACCCGTTCTACCTCGAGCACGGCCCGCGCATCTTCCCTCAGCAGAAGTGGCGCAGCCTCTCTTCGTGGTTCAAACCCAAGTACGACGGCGAGCACCTCCGCGGCGTGGTCCGAGACCTTCTCGGCGAGACGAGGGTGCGCGACACACTCACCAACGTCGTCATCCCCACCTTCGACGTCAAGCTGCTGCAGCCCGTCATCTTCACCACATACGACGTACGTACACAGTCGTCTCCACTCAAGTTCATGCCATGGTGTCGAGTCGATCTTTATGCGTTTTTCTGCACGCAGGCAAAGAACACGCCTCTGAAGAACGCGCTACTATCCGACGTCTGCATCGGCACATCAGCGGCTCCGACATACCTCCCGGCATACTACTTCCACACCCAAGTAGTCGACAACGAAGGCAAGCGGCAAGTGAAAGAGTACAACCTCATCGACGGCGGTGTCGCCGCCAACAATCCAGTATGTACAGGGCACAGCAACATTTATTTGGCGGTTGTGTTCCAGGCTATGATCAAAGGTTGTACGCTTTCAGACGATGGTTGCCATGTCGATGATCACGGACGAGTTGATCATCAAGGGAAAAACGGCGCCTTTCCTAGCGGAGGAAGAACGCGGCCGGTTCCTGGTGCTGTCCATCGGCACCGGCCTGGAGTCGGACGCGGGGTACACCGCGGCGGCGTGCACCAGGTGGGGCAAGCTCGGGTGGGTGCGCGGCGGCAAGGACAAGAGGCCCATCGTTGACATCTTCATGGCCGCCAGCTCCGACCTCGTCGACATCCATGTCGCCGTCAAGTTCAAGCTGTTTGGCAGCGAGAGGAACTACATCCGCATCGAGGACCATGACAGCACGCTCCGCAACGCACCGGCTGCTGTGGACGCGGCGACGCCGGAGAACATGCGGAACCTCGAGGACATCGGCAAGAGCTTGCTTGAGCAGCCGCTGTCGAGGGTCAACGTGGAGACCGGGCTGTACGAGGAGGTAAGGGGAGAGGGAGACGAGAGCAAGACCAATGCTCAGGCGCTCAAAGACCTGGCGAAAGACCTCTCCTCGGAGAGGAAGGTGAAGGAGAAGCTGCGGTGGAAGACTGGGCTAGCCGCAGCCGGTGGCAGCGTCAGGCGATGAGGAACGCTGGCGGCTCACGAAGTCCACTTAAGAGACGAGATTATCCAGGATCATGTCAGAATAAATTCAAGATTTTAGTATTTGGTTGACGATAGTATAGCTTATTAATATGCCGGCCTAGTAATCGTATTTCAGCATGGCACCAAGATTCTGTATGTTGATGAAGGAAACATGACTAGGACCCCAATTTTTTTATAAGTTTGTGTGAAGACATTAGACTTTGGAAGTAGGATTGCTACCGGAATCCGCCAATTTGCCAAGTGTTTTTGTTTTGTCAAGTGTTTTTTTTACACTCGGCGCAAGGGCCAAACGTCTGCCACTGCCACCTCGGCGTCCCACCTCTAAGTCAGGCTGCTGCTCCCGCCAACCACACTCCTCTGTGTTGTTGACGTTAGATATGACAAACAGATAAATCTGCAACCGCACGGATGTCAATGTAGCTTTACCCAGAGTATGTATTCAATTCTAAAGTAACAAATTTCCACGGGACAACATGAAGTAGACTAGTGAAGAACTAAGAGTATCCAATAATAGAGAACAAAGGTAGGTCAATTCTAATGTATCAAATTTCCACGGGGGAATATGAAGTGGACTACTGAAGAACTAAGAGTTTTATTGAAAGTGTTCGGAAACATCAGGAAAGTAACAGATATTTCTTGGTTTCAACTTTGCGACATCAAAGGAGAAAGACTAGAAAGGAAAGGGTATCCAATGACAGAGAACAAAGATAGGTGATAAAGGGTAGAGAGGATATGTGTGGTTTTTATATATGGACTAAGGCAAGACTAAAGAAGGCTTTACTATGGTTGTTTACTACCATGCTTACTTGTTCTACACTCATCCACCCAGAGGATTGATCAGGCATAAATCGCAACGAGCTTTATGGTTTACTAACTAGGCCTAACATGGTGGAATATAATAGATAGATAGGGTTGTCAGTGCCTTCCACCTACCACAAACTATCCGATGGCCTAGCCATAAATACATGGGCAAGATATAACCTAACAACCACGCTTAATCTAAAAACTTACTACTTTAACCACTTATGACTGACTAGAGCACCGTAATCGAGTGGTCAAACAAGTAAACAATAGTAATATAAACCAGATGCCATGCTGTGGTTTGGGACTACTGTGGTAATCCTAGGTTTACTTGCATGTTCTTATTATAACGTTCCAAACTCTACTTAATGAAATACATACTGCTGAGGTACATACTGATTTAAATCATCTAGGAAAGTTTCAATCATAGTGTAGAGTTAAGCTCGTCGGTCTCCAGACGCAGTATATATTTTGAAAGATTTTAATCATCTAAGAAAGTTTTCTATATGAGCTCACGCAAATAGCATGAATGCAGCATTGACGCCGCCATGTCTGTCACTCAATCAGTCGCCCAACTATAACAACAAGTCAGGTGCACTCATTGTGGTGTGTGGCCCTGCCCAACGGACCAATCCTCTGTCTAATGGTCACTCGGGTGATCTGGCCCAACTGGTCACTCGGATGAACAAATTCTATAAAGGATCTGATTCAAACAAAAAGAATAAAATCAAGTGAACGAAGGACATGTGTCACACAATTCCAGTGACCATAGGAATCAAAACCCAACGATCAAAATATCATAGAAAGAACATTGCAGAAAAGAGACCAGAATATCACATTAACATTACAAAGAACATCACAGAAAGAAGCCTAGAATATCCCATTAAAGCTATAAAGAACATCACAGAAAAAAGACAAAACATCACAAAAACACTAAAAAACATCGCATAAAGAAGCCCACTACAAAAACACGTAGAAAAGAAGCCCAGAACATCGTTTAACACTGTAAGAACAGCATAGAAAGAAGCAGAACATCGATTAACATTACAACAATATCGATTGACATCAGATAAAAAGGATTTCACACATATTTTCTAAGGAAGGCAAATAAAAATTTTAAATGAGATCACAAAAACAAAGAAAAAATACTTTTTCATATTTGACAGACATGCAGAGTAACAAGGTCACCTAAACCCAGAAGCAACCGATGCCAGCAGATGCAGATCTGACTGGCACAAAAAAAATCGAGTGACCACAACGAACCGGTCACTCGAGTGAGCTACAGATTGACCGCAAATAATGGTCGTAGTAGTCGGGTAAGGATCGATACATTGTAATTGATGTCGGGTAAGAAACGAAATGTCAAAGTACCACGGTTTAAATGCACAGATTGAGACTAGTTTGCGACATGAATTATTTAAGACTAATTAATCCATGATTTGATAATGTGGTGTGACAATAAAGATAAGCTTAATAAAATTCATTCGGTGGATTATTAATGGAGTCTGTAATTTACATTTTAATTAGTATCGGAACACTTCATATGACACCTTATGTGACATGCGACGTGATACCTTTTATATTTGTCACCTTTTACCTTTGACACTTCATATGAGGGTTGTTTGCTTAAATTGATGAGATACAGAAAAATGCCTGTAGGTTATTGGTAGCCAGAACCAAAGGTAGGTTTTGCTGTGGCCTGTGGGTTTCACGCTTAATTAAGGTCTGTTTGCTCGTTCACGTTGCGGCCAGGCTAAGGTAGCAGAGAGGTACCTTTTTCAATAGTAGAATAGTACAAACACTTCAATGCATGTGCCTACATTTATTCTGCAACTGCCCATGCTTTATTTCAAGGATGAATGTGGTACTCATCAGCTCATAGATCCACCGAACCGTTCATCCTGGTTCTATGAGTGTAGCAGAGGGTCTTGCTCCTTCTCCGCGTCAAATCTCCGTTGCTCATTAGGACAGGAGACAGGGTCCTGCTTCAGAAATATTTGGCGAAATTCCAAGCAGAGTTTACGAACTTCAGTGTTTTCGGAGGCGAGCAAACTATTCTATGTTGTTTTATGGGGACGGACTGACGGAGGGAGCACATGGACGCATACTACACTCACATGTGGCGACGACCTCTCAGTTGACCTCAAGTCTCCCGGCCATCGTCAACCAGGTCCCGTCCCACACAACACATAGCACCCGGCAGGCAGAGATGTCTTTTGGCCTTTGCTCTGCTGCACCTGCACCGAACACCTTTAATTAACTCCGCTCCGAGGTTCACTTGGCACCAACCGGCAGCGGCTGCGATCCACACTACGCACCAATAACTGGTTGTTGGCTGACATAGGATTAGCTTCGATAGAATCTAGTCATACAAAACTCTGGTTCCAAAACTACAAGGAATCAGGGGCTCTCTCTGTCACATAATAAATAGTAATAGAGGACGTTCTAGGAGTCGGCACAACTTCTTAATATTCAAGGAATGTAGCCTGAATGCCCCTAGGAATGCACTAAGCCACTAAGAGCGTCCCCAACAAGGCTGAGTCAGCTAGCTATTTGGGTGTACAGGTCAGCATTCATCCAACATGGAAGAGAAGAAAACGTGCATAAGAAATCGAGCCGGCGACTTGCTCGTCGCTCAGCTCGCACACGCGACGATGCGCGAAATCGCTAGCTTCATCGCCAGCTACTAGCTATTTTGCTAGCGTTTTCAGATCCAATGTGCGCAAACCTCTCCTCCCCCGTCCGCTGCGTGGGAATCCTTCTCCCCCATCCACTGCATGCGAATCCACCCTTCTCTTCCGAGTCACTGCACGTGAGAATCCGTCCACGACGCGCGAAAATCCCTCCACAATCCAACTCGGTCTGTTTCTCCTGTTTTCCGTCATCTTCCCATCTATATTATTCCACAATCCAGGTCCCGTGCTTGACTCTTTCGATTCAGTTCCAGAGCCCGCGAGATCTTTGTCGCTGCTGGTGATGAGCCGCTTGAAGCGAGAGATGGCCCTGCCACCACACCAGACTAGATCTGCTCAGATGTGGTCTGCTCAAATGGGATCCGCCCCTGCTTTTGCTATTCTAGTGCCTACGCATGTTCCTACACTTCTTGGTGGCGGTTCTTCTATGCCTAATATAGGAGGTCAATCAGGTAATCGAGTTCGTTCTTGGTTCCTATATTTAGCTAGATACATAGCGACATGTTGGGTCAACATCTATTACCAATGCTTTGTGAATTATCATGCAATACTACTAACTACACGACTAGTTTGGTGTAGTAGTCAAAACTCATTTGTCCTTTGTGTGTGTATATATACATGACCAGTATAGCTGCCTAATGCACAGCAGCCCAAACTCTCCAACCTCTCTACCCCATTCTAAACTTGTCTCCAAACATGTTGGTAGCTTCACAAGAAGGTGCAAGAAAAGATGTGGAGCGTGCTTTCGGCGTTCTGCAAGCCCGCTTCAATATGATCCGTGCTCACTCTGTCCACACTCAACTTAAAGATGATTTCATTGAGCACATTTGGCAGTGTTTTGGCCATAGGGCTCCCCACTAGTAATGCTTTTGATAATAACCTCATGTAAGATCTGTCATGAATTTCTTTTCTTATTGGCACTGTTAATTATATTGAGTAAGCTGACTTACTGCTTGTGTTCTCTTTCCAGAATCGATGGTATGATGTTGATTGGCATTTCCAGTAGGCTATCATGGAGGTTGACTTTTGGCTTTTGGTGTTTCTTCCTCAATGATGCATTAGTTGTTCAGTTTGCTTTTGTGGCCTGAAATGAACATGTATGGCTGGAGTCATGGTTATCAATTAGTGCATTATGTAGTAACGTATGGACATTCTATTTTATTTTCATGTTTAAAACCTTTGGCTGTACAGGTTGCTTATCTTTAGTTGGACATGTTTATCAGTTCATCGTGTAGTAACGTATGTACTTTTTAGTTTATTGTCATGTTCAAAAGCTTATCCATGTTATTATGGTTGCTCCCGGTTGGTTATATTGAGATGACATGTTTTTTAGATGAGATGTTTAGTGCTATCTCCACATACAGAGCCACAAAGATAATATTCGCAGCACATCTCGTTTCTCTCTCTGTGCATGGAAGTATTAAAAATGCAAATAGCTAACAGCATATATAGATAGTTGTATGGACTGCTAGCTATTTAGTGCTGAGGTGGATGCCTCCTAGGTAGCAATCGGCTAGGACCATTGCGGACACCCTAACAGATCAACATCAACTCCTCCACCTCCACACTGGCTGCTCCAAGATGGAAGGGTGGAGGGCAGGCTCGCTCCTCGGTCACGCCGGACACTAGGGCGACCATTCCTTATCGACGTGCAAGCTTGTCTCTCCCAGCGTGATCTCAGGCCTAGGGCTAAGCCCATCCACACCAATGCAGGAGAAGAGAGGACGAGGGACGTTGGAAGAGAAGGAGAGGAGACTACTGGTGGAGGAGAAGAGTGTAACCCCCCTCACTAGACATACCACCGGGGGCCACCAATCTAACTAGGTTTGTACTAAGTCAGACATAATTAAACTTTTTGTCAGAACTTTCCCTATTTATAAAACAGGACATTTAGGAAAAATACATCCCAATTCAAAATTGACAAATTATCACAAGTAAGATCATAAGCATCACAGTCTAGCCCAGATAAAATAAGAATACCAATCCAAGCTTTGTGTGACCCTTAATTAAACTATTACAACAGCAAAATTTAGACTTCTATTCATGATCAGGACATTCACTCGTTTTCCAAAAAGGTTTTATAAGCATGTTTTTATATAGATTGTTTTACAAGTAATTAAACTAATTGCTTTTGCTCATTTAGGTGCCACTCCTGAATATTCCCATGCACATCATGATCATTGGTACCTAAAAAACAAAGAAACAAAAGGGTGAGTAAAAACACTTAGCACAAGAATAATTAGAACTAAAAGAACATATTTCATGTGGAAATGCATGAATGAATAACTAGAGCACCAAATGAATATTAGATTATGTCTGGAACAGAAAACACCTGAATACACATCTTTAGTATCTATCGGTGGTAATTCCGAGCAAGTGGAAACATCACTTACTCACAGGAACATGATACAAGGAGCAAATTGCACATCGGGACTCACCGGCACATGAATGAAATGTAAAGGAAAACTCAAAAAAATAACTTCCGTACCAACACCAAGCTGCACATCCAAAACTACAGGAGCATGAAGTGAATATAAAAGAACCAATTGAAAACTCAAAAAACATGCACGAAGCCCACACATAAGTTTATCTCGCACTTGCCTTAGCAATGCAATGAAGCACCATGGGAAACGGTTGGGGTCCTGCTCTCTAGTTCACCACCACCTCAACAATCATGATTCACACTCAAAGACCGCTCGAAATATTTGGATTCTGGTCAGGGAGAGTAGCCCCAGCGGTGTTTCTAGCCGGGGCATTACAAAGAGGACTAGAGTGGTGCAGGCGATGAAGATGTGATGACCAGCAGTGAATTGAATGGGAGGAGGGAACCACCAGCGATGGTGGGGATAGTCTGGAGCGGCTGGAAGTAGGGAACAAGGGAAGAAAGATGCAGGGGCACAGTAGAGGAGCAAGTGGTTAGGGGATGATTAGGTAGTGGGACTCATAATTTGATTGGCTAAAACCACCTTAAGGCGTGATTTGAACGCTAGAACAACATTTCTAATGAAATTAGGGATAGTAGTTATTAAAATCATAGAACACATTGTATATTAAGAAAATTGATAACATGGGTAATATGCAGATATGCCATAAAAGGCATATCCTACTTTCAAAGCCTCCTTGTTCAACGTACACAATCTTCGAAACACGATCAGCTACTACCATCATCAACCAAAGATAATCTCGTTCAACATGTACATACCAAATTTATTCTGAAAATGGCCGTGGATTTAATATTAGTCTCGTGTCGTAACTCGAATTTCTTGCGATGGATTTAATTGTGAGCCACCGGCATTCCTCATCGCCCGACGACGCTGGCACCGGCTAGCCCAGCCTTCCACCGCCGCTTCTCCCTCGCCATCTTCTCCTCCGAGAGCTGCCTCGCCAGGACGGCGAGCGCCTGAGCATTGGTCCCCTCTCTCATTACCTCCTCGTACCTCCCGGTCTCCACGTTGACCCTCGACACCGGCTGCTCCAGCACGCGCTCGCCGACGGCAAAGAGGCTTCGCATGTTCTCCGGCGTCGCCGCGTCCATGGCGGCCGCCGCGCCGCCGAGCAAACCGTTGTCCTGGACGCGGAGGTAGTTCCTCTCGCTGCGGAGCAGCTGGAACTTGACGGCGACGTGGATGTCGACGCGGTCGGAGCTGGCGGCCATGAAGATGTCGAAGATGGCCGACCTGGCCTTGCTCCGCAGCCACCCGAGGTTGCCCCACCTGGAGCACGCCACCGCGGTGTACAGCCCCGCGTCAGAGGTCAGGCCGGTGCCGATGGACAGGACCAGGAACCGGCCGCAGTCGTCTTCCTGCTCCGGCGTGTTCTGCAGGAAATGCGCCGCCTTTTCCTTCTTGCGGATGATCTCCTCCTCCGTGATCATCGTCATGGCAACCATCGTCGGATTGTTGGCGACGACGCCGCCGTCGATGAGGTTGTACTCTCTCTTGACTCCATTGCCGTCTTGGGTCTGGAAGTAGTGCGCCGGGAAGTAGGTCGGAGCCGCCGACGTGCCGATGCAGACGTCGGAGAGCAGCGCGTTCTTCAGACGCGTGGACTTGGCCTGCGTGCAGAAAAACGCATAAAGAAACCATGGCATGAACTTGAGCGGAGACTGCGTATGTGCGTACGTCAGAGGTGGTGAAGATGACGGGCTGAAGCAGCTTCACGTCGAAGGTGGGGACGACGACGCTGGTGAGCGTGTCGCCGATCCTCGTCTCGCCGAGCAGTTCCCGGACCACGCCGCGGAGGTGCGCGCCGTCGTACTTGGGGCCACACCACGAGGCAGCGAGGCTACTCCACCACTTCTGAGGGAAGATGCGCGGGCCGTGCTCGAGATAGAACGGGTTGATGTCTCCGGCGGCGAAGAGCGGGCGGCGGCGCCCGTCGTCTCCCGAAAGTCCGGGGGCGGCAAGCATCGCCGTGATAAGACCACCGGTGCTCGTCCCAGCGACGTAGTCGAAGTAGTCCGCCAGCCTCGCCTCCGGCCCGTCGAGCTCTTGCAGTTGGGCCTCGAGGAACGCGAGCACGGTGCCCGGGATGAGGCCACGGATGCCGCCGCCGTCGATGGTCAGCACCGTCACACGGTCACCGACGGTACGGCACAGGCGCCGCTGCTGCATGGATGGTACACGCGACGCCGGGATGAGTAGCTCCGGATCCTCGTCTTCGCCTCGAATTCATCCAGTTTCGTCAGCTGCCGCTGCCTCTAAGAGCCAGCAAGCACGGTTGGAAGCTCAGATCTCGCACGGTGGAGTTGACGGCAACACTTGAGACGCCAAAACGACATGGCTGGTGATGGATGGATCGAAGAGAGCTCTGAACTATGATGCAATGGCAGTGGGGACGGGGAACGATTGAATGATACTACGATCCAGTAGTTATGAATAAAGTAGCTTGAGGCCGGAGATGGAACCGGATCGGTCTGTTTTCACTTTTCACTTAAGCAAATAGACTTATTTCACGTTCCATTAGTATTATTAGGTAGATCGAGAACGACCAAGGGTACAATATGAGTCAATAAAAAATACAAATCTAAGAAGCAATTTGCTAGATCCGGCCTTTCACTTTTCATCATCACTTGAGAAATATAGACTCACTTTATTTTGTTTATTTCACGGTTCCTTTAAAGTAGTAGGTACATAGAGAACGATCAACGGTGGAATATGAGTCAATAACAATACAAATCTTAGAGTCAATTCGCCGGCTCAAATTAACTGCTCCACGGAATACCAAGTAGTGAAGTGTGTCTATATATATATATATATATCATGCCGACCGATAACCTTGAGCCTGTTGGTCGGAATACAAGTACCTTTTTTTTATTTTGCCAACCCTATCTATTACATTACAGCGCTGAAAATATATCATTGTTGTTTTGTAATAAAACAAACGGTGACAATCGACACTATTTTTATTGCCGGTTCATATTATGAACAAGAGTGCACTATGAACCAATAATAATACAAATAAATATGTGAGTGTCTGAGTTATACGTGTAATAGAAAAATAATAATACAAATAAAACTCAGAATTAATTTGCCGACTCAACTATACTCCACAAAATAGCAAGCGGAGACTATCACTACCGGATTCGGTTTCTTTGCCGAGTGCTAGAGACATCGGCAAAGTGCATATATTGCACTCGATAAAGGTTTTGTCGAGTGCCACACTCGACAAAGAGCGTTCCATAAAAGACAAAGTCGGCAAATAGCTCTTTGCCAAGTGTCTTTTGTCAGGCACTCCGCAAAATATTTGCTAAGTGTTGCATCAACCCTGGGCAAAAACAGCTGACACGATGGAGAGGTCGATAGCAACGGAGACTTTGTCGAGTGCTAAATTCAAAGCACTCGGTGAAGTCACCACCTTTGCCGAGTGTCGTTGTCTTGGCACTCGGCAAAGTCACCCAATTTACCGAGTGCCTTGACCTCAACAATCGGTAATGTCAGCCCCTTTGCCGAGTGTTAAGGTCATTGCACTAGCAAAGCCCTGGTACTCGCCATGGGTAGTTCGTAGAACTCCCAGAAATGGTTGCTTTGCCATTGTTGTGGCCATGATGACACCTTGAGCTGGTGGTCGATTACCAACGTGGCCTTTCATTAATACAAATATCATTTTTGCGTACGCCATTTTCACGTCAAAAGATAAGGGAGACAGGGACAGAGGGACAGTTTCATATGGACTGTACACACAAGAGGGGTGAGTTGGTTTGCCATGTTGTCCACAATTTTCTAGTAAAAATGTAGAAATGTCCATTGTTCATGTGGTAACTTTGTATGAGAAAACCTAAAGTTAGCAAGTTGATGACTGTGCCAATTGTAATAATGGGTAAATAGATAAATATCCCAATAAAAACTCTACGAAGAATAAATCAATCTCCACATGTTTGTTAGCTGAAGCTAAACGGATTGATGGACACATAAGTAGCACTAGCATTACCATAAGTGTATAGAGATTAAAGATATTATCAATAAATTCCAGTAGGGGTATAAACCCCTCCTGTTTGGTCAAAAAAAGATGTGTACGTATGCGTACTCTACTAGGAAATGAACAAAAATTAGGAGAAACAACATGCCATTTGTTAGAAGCATTTTTTATTGCTCATATCAAACATGAATGTCTAACGTTTCTGCCTCCTAATAACTAATAAATTAAAAATATAACCGGGTTTCTGCCTCTAACAATAAGATTTGCAGTATCCAAACAACCAGCACCTTTTCAAAACCAAACTATTTTGTAAAATCCTACTGTACAATAATTTATCTAATACTCAAAGATTCTCCTACTTTGCATCCAAATCAGAGTCCGATCTTCTAGAACATAGGGCGCAGGACATGCCATAAAAGCAGTACTGAAGAAAAGATGACCAGTAATAGCCATATGCATGGGGGCAGTACTGCACCTGTCCATACAGTGCCTATATCCCGGTACTTTTTATGTGCCAAAATAATTCTAGTACTTTCACATTTCGTTTATAATCCAGCATCAGCTGCAATTTGCAATGGGTCTGAGTCAGCTCTGATCGTTGCCTACGCTTTTGGAGCTCTGTCCGGTGGAGCGTGGGCTAGCCAGCCCGCCCTCTTCAACCGCGATTTCAAGCAGCCAAAGGCCGTGCCTGTGCGACGCTAGCCAGCCTGCCTTCCCCTTCACCGGAGTTGAAGAGAGATATGGCAATGGCGACATCGGCGGCAGCCTCCCTCTCCGGCATCTCCACCTCTTTCTTCCCTAAATCCGGTGGGTACAGAAGGTGTAATGAGGGAGGCAGGCCAGCCTAGCAGTGGCGGCGAGGGCTGGCGACAACTTTAGGTTTTAGTGGCGATGGAGGCAGCCAGGCTAGGTTGGGACGCGGTCGTTGTCATGGAGAGTTGGAGAGGAAAGAGAGTTGGAGAGGAAAGCAACGGCGGGAGGGGAAGAGGGAGTTCGCCGTGGACATGGTAGGGTATCTCCGGAGCTCTGCAGCAGCAGTGGCCAAGGCAGTGGACCCTACCAACAGAGTATCCATTTGAAAGACCCATTTTTGGTGTCATAAAAAGTAGAATCCAAATATGAGTATCCTCTCTCTTGTTGCCTCATTTTCGATTTGGGTTCCCTTTTACATTCTCCATTAGAAAAGCCAAGAAATAGGCGTGTGGACCTTGTATAGTAGCGTCATGGAGACCCATCAAATAGGTCTCCTACTAAATAGAAGAGGTAGGGTTTCCTGCTTCAGTTCTCTCATCAACTTTGGCTCCCTGGTTTCTGCCAACACCCAACATGCAGAAACTGCGTGCCGGATCCGTCTTCCTCGACGCCCGTAACCATGCTCTCGACTACAAATAAACTACTTGCTCGGTAACGGTGAGTCTCCACGATGTGCTGCTCTCTGAAGTATGAACCACGCTCGTGCAAATTGCAATCCTTGGGCTGGGCCACCACCGAACTGGAATCGAAACAAGCCCACATTCATGCCGGCCATCTACCTCGCACCGTCGTCCTGCAAAATCTCGGCCTGCCTGGGTTTTCCGGTCGGTCCTTATTTCGGTTCTCCACCAGCTGAAAGTATCTACCTGACTGTCCATCTTGCTGCACGTCCTGAAATGGAACAAGAAAGCCTCGATCTTTACCTCTGCATATGTATTTCCTGCAGGTTACTGAAATCAGCGCGTTCAATTTCACTTCAGAGTTTTTGTTATTTCTTTTTTTTTCTTTGCAAAATTGGTAAAATTTATGGACTGCAAACAGGTGCACGCGCAAGATTCTGCGTTCCAGCGTGCACACTTTCTCCCACACGGCATGCACATCTACCTATCTTCCCCGACACCGGCATCCACGCTTCCGCCATCAGCCACTGGGCCCTAGCTCGTCGGAGCTCCGACAAACCCTAGCCCCCACGGCGGCCGCCCTCTTCCCCTCCTCCCACCACCGTCTTCTCCACCTCCGGCCATGGCGGCCCCGCCCTAGACCCGGCCCGGCTGCCTCCCCCGCCGCCAGGGCACCCTCAGCCGCCCGGAGACCATCCCCACCTCCTGTCTTCCCTTCCTCCCCCCGGCCGGCCGGCAATCTATAGTCCATCGGAGTTGAGGAAGAAGGGGGGTGAGGTCGCCGAAACCCTAGCTCATCACCGGAGTTGGAGGAGAAGGATGTTGGCCCAACCCACACTATCCCAACACTGACCCCCTAGTCACACGTCGGTGATCTTAGGCCTTTACCCTCAACCGAGTGGTCTTCTAGGGCGGGTCTTGTGTCTTTTCGGGATAGACTGGCTCCGATACCACTGTTGGCCCAGCCCACAAAGCCTTATAGGCCTGCTCACCCTAAAAAGCCCAAGCTGATGGAGAAGATGCACCCCGTCTTGTAAGCTGGCCACCCACTCATCGGCTAACCGATGTGGGATTATTCTAACAAAGGATAGTAGACGAGAGAGAGGAGGAGAAGGCCTACCTATGGTCGATCCGTGGCCACCGGTGCCGGATCCGGTGGAACCGCGCCACCACCGCGGGATATGGCAGCTCCGTCATGGCCGGCGTGGGCGCAAGGGCGGTGGACGCAGTGGGGCACGGACGTGAGGAGGTGAGGGGAAATGGGCGTCCGCTACCAGAGCTAGCCGGGCTTGGGCCACCGGAGCTCGCCAGCGTAGATTCATCACGCCACCGCCATTGTCGCCCGGGGTGAGAGAGAGCGAGAGCGCGCGCCGAGACGAGAGAGACGTACGGTGGAGGTCTGGAGGAGTCGGGCAGAAGCAGATAACGCGTGAAGACGGAGGACCGTGCGATTGCATTGGACCGGATCGGACGGCTTACGGGTTGTGCATTAACAGAAACTGCAGCGTGCGTAGGCGTAAAGTAGCATTTAGGAAAATTTATAATTTCCATACGTCATAACCGTCTGTACATCATTTAGAATAACCTATTACGTATAAATAGGAGTATTACGCCATCTTGGAATTAACAGTTCGTAGACACCATTTGTTAAGGGTGTCGGAAATTTTGCTGATTTTTTGTTTTACTGAAACATGAGATAAAGTGGCCGGTCAGAAGAATTCCAACGATGACAAGCGTCGGCTTTTGGTTGCTACACTATATTCGTGGGGTACTGCTGAGATGGACGTGAAGAGGCTTGGTTGATGGTGCTTACATGGACCACAATTGTCCTCCTCGATTGTTTCGTCTTCATGCAAGAAGGATTTTTATTGTCACTACCGGAAACTCTCGAGATTTGCCGAGTGCCGTAAGCTTTGTCGAGTACCAAAACACGGACATTCAGCAAAGCCAGACTTAGTCAAGTGTCGTACTCGATAAAGTCTGGCACTCAACAAAGAAGGCCTTTACCGAGTGTAAAAGTGTGCACGGCACTCGGCAAAGACACTCGGCAAAGGCCTTCTTGCCGAGTGCAACACTCGACAAAGACGTCACTTGGCAAAAAACAACGTCATGTTACGGCCAAGACATTGCACGCCGTCAAAAAAAATTTGAGCTATCCGAAAGCTGAATGCTTGTGGACTGTCATGAAATATATTAGACTCACAATCTGAAAGTAGTAAATGGCAGTACTTCTTTTCTGTCTTTCAAGTTGCAATCTGAATTTTTTGCATGGCTTAGATGCATCTACTATTATTCACCAGATGAAATGTGGCTTCTTCTCTGATGTGCAACTGTATCTACTGTAAGGTTGCAGTCAGCAGGATACAGTGGGAATGGTAAGGAAGTTTGACATCCTAATGATGAGGTAGCTTTGTTCAGATGCTGTCTTACTTGGTTATTTATATTCTGTAAAAATCCATGTTTCATCTACATGACTTGCCTGATCCTTAAAGTGTGACATCAGATCCATCCATTTTGTCCATACATCCTTCCATTAGTTTAGCTTGCTCCCTGTAATTAGTGTGTATATATATATATACTGATTCTTAGAAAAATAACACACAAGTATATATACACATTGTATACGTAGCCATGTGGTACTCCTACAGGCAAGAAATAGCTTCCTGATTCTGAGTACTAATTATGATGTGATTTATAGAAAGAATATTGCTTAGCTTTGCTTAGTGGATCATTAAATTAATTTGGTATTTGGTATTATGAAGCCCATTTTATCCTCACGTTTAGTACTAGTAGCCCAAAGCACATCTAGCCAGACAGTGAGTGGCTTAACCCTTGTTCTTCGTGCTTAGCTCATCTAGCCGGTAACTCGAGATTACAGCCTGTGGGTTCCTAGATGTGAAGTTTCTTATGCTATTAATTTTATCCCAGGTTGAGATTTAAGATTATCATGTGTATGCTTGTGCTAAAGAAAATACTTGAGTTAGGCCTTATTCTGGCAACAGGTAGTTCATCATTCTTCTTGCATAGTGTCAGTCAAGATTTGTGCCCCGTCAACAAGCACTCTTTCTTCTTGCAGGACTTGACTACTGAAATGCTTCTTCTAAATATTGTACTTGAAACATCCTCAATTTTTCCACGAAGGGAAAATACACAGAATGGCGGATAATATAATAGTTTGAAGCTTCAAACCATTTCATTATCTCGCAAAAGTCGATACAGGATCCATACATCGTACAAAAGATTACAATTAGGGGGAATTACATAAATAATTCACCGCCACACTGGCGGAATCATCAGAGTAGCAGCAGCCTCTGGAACAGCTGCAAAAGGCGGAAGTACAATAAAATCTCCAAAAAGAAGCCTGAGCATAGGAACGAGACGTCTACTCCTCCTCATCGTCATAGTCGTAGTCGGGCTCACCTGCCAAATAATTTTCAGTACGGTTTGTACTGGCCACATCTCCCACCCTATGCTTTGCTTTTGCTATGTAGTATTTGGTGGGATGCAAGGATATAATCAAATCGACCTATTATGTGGCTGTAGTTTCCTATGCAAACAGTGACCAATATTATATAATATAATTCATCAAATTTTAATCCATCTCAACCACACATCCAAACCCATTCCATCACCATCACACACATCTCACCCTCTCGCACTCAGTCGACAGGTCCAACTCCCTCTCGGAGCCTGTCTCAGCGGCTCACAGCCGGAAGGGTAACACCAGGGGGAGAAATAGAAGGACTCCTCTCACTACTCCCGAGAAGCGTGGGTCTTAGGAAAGAGCCATACCAGTGGCCCGCGGACTATATAGATTCATAAACTCTGCAGAGCGTGTACTCCCGTAACCACAAGATCACTATCATCGGCGGTGCCCCGCCTAAGCTGATTCCGGCTGCTTTCTAACCGGTGCGATGCCACCCTACCACTCAGTACTGGGACATCCCGGATAGGTACCACCGGCACACTGAGACTGTGAGACATAGTACCGGGCCCCCGTGGTCACTATGCTGTCTAAGGAGGGTGTGGGTCTCCACGCCCGTACCTCCCGACACTTTCTGCTAACAACCTAGTAGTAGTGGCACCGTCCTAGCTAGTCAGACATCCGTCTCCCGCCCATTCAAGAGCGAGTGGTGAGCACGTAAGTCCCAAGGTTCCGGTCCTCAAGAGATATCAGGTCCTAGGGGGGATCAGACAGGATTATCTTCTCTTTTGGACTACAACAGTCCGTGCTACAACAGCACCTCCTTCCCGGGGCTTCGCTCCACGAAGGTCCTCACCCCCGGGATCTCCTTATGCATCACAATGTGCCCGCCACAAGCACCTCACACGGGAATGCCCAGAACACATTCCCCGGCAAGACTCGCCCACATGGCTCGTCGTAGAATCCTGTCCGATCGACTCAACCCTCACCACACACCCAAGACGCACGCAGCACTCTCCCCGAGTAAAGTGGCACCACGTGCCTTAACCATACAACCATGCTCTCCACCACGCATCATTATCACACAGATATAAGCGTAGTAGAAGTAAAGCATCATAGGTAAAATAAGCAAGCGTCTAGCCTATCAGCAGGTGTGCAGGAGTAAGGTTGCGACAAGGTAAAGGCTCATCAAGCAGTTCTATCATGCAACCTATCATCAGGTGATATTCATAATTAAAGCACTAGCAACTAGATATTATGCCATGCGTAATAGGATCTACGAGGTTGGGTGGGGTGTGGCACCTGTGAAGTCGTCACCGAGCTCCTCCTCGTACTCGTAGTCGTCCTCCTCAAGCTGATCCTCCTCTGAAACGAGACATAATAGCCGCGTTAGCGGCTCCTATAGAGTCAACACAAAGAAGCAATAAAATTCAATAACTCCAAATGCACTCATACACAAGCCTATGACGTAGAGCTTATTTTTATGAAAATTTGGACACTTGGTTCATATTTTTCGGAGTTCGTACGAAGAAGTTATGAATTTCCGAAGTTTATTCTATTTTCGGAAAAAGAAAAAGGGCAGATTAACCTGGTGCTGACACGTGGCAGCTCCTGATTGGGCCACGTGGCGTGCATGAACAGTACAGCTGGGGATGTGCTGACGTCATGCTGACATCAGCACTGACGCGGGTCTGGGCTAGATGACGTCATGCTGACGTCATGCTGACGTCAGTGTCGACGGTTCCTGTTAGCGGCTGACAGGTGGGGTCCACGTATATGGTCACTGACAGGTGGGCCCAGGTCAACGGTCAACGTTGACGGTCTCGACCGGGCCTCGGATGTCTGGACGGGGCTGGTTCTGGGCCAGGTTAGGTCGGCCACTGTACACTCGAGGGGGCGGTCCGGGCGACCCCTCGAGAACGGAGTTTCGCTCGGGCGAACGGACTGGCCTCGAGAACGAAGCCTCGCCCGGCGAACGGGCATGCCCTCGAAGACGGACTTGTTCGCACGAAAGGGGCAGTCCTCGAGACTGTGCGCCCCTCGAGACTTGACCATCTGGCCTCGAGCCGGGGCCTCGACTCGGGCAGGACCTCGATTAGAGCCAGGACCTCGACTCCGTCGGTCGGACCCTTGACTCGTCGGGTGAACCCTCGACTCTGTCGGGCGGACCCTCGACGGATGTCGGGCGGACCCTCGACTCTCGGGTGGACCCTCGACTCGTCGGTCGGACCCTCGACCTCGTCGGGCGGACCCTCGACCTCGTCGGGTGGACCCTCGACGAATGTCGGAGCATTAGCTGAGCTACGTGGCTGGTCGGCTAGGCGCTCTAACTCGGGGAAATCGACCCTCAGGCCGGTGGCGGTCAGCGAGGCGCGGCGGCGGCGAGGCTAAATTCGCCGGCGAAGCCAGGCATTGGTCTCCATCCTCCTTCTTGCCCTTCGATTGGAGAAGCTGGGATCTCCATGAGCTAGCTACCGGGGCTAGTCGAGGCACGGCGGGGCGTGCGCGGCTCGGCGGCCACGGCGGACGCTCCGGCGGCCAGAGTCCGGGGAGGCCAGAGCTGCAAAAGTGCGTGGCTCCAACTGTGGCCCGTGCCGGCTCCAAGAGGTTGCCAAAAACGTGCTCTAGACTACGGCGAAGCTATCGGTCGCGGTAAGGAAGGAAACAGGGGTAAGGGGTGCGAGAACATTGACGATGTACTGGTGGTGGCCATGGCCGAGCAGGGCGAGGGCGGGGATGCTTACTCGCGCAGCGACGGTCGAGGCAGGTGACGCAGGCTTGGTGGCGACTCGGTGCAGGGGAGCGAAGCCGGGGCGTCGAGGCGGTTATGCGGCGCTCCCAGGTCCTCCTCAGCGCGCGGACGGCGGCAGCAGCAGCACTCTAGCTCCGCCTCCTTCCTGCTCCTCCCTCCTTCTCTCTCTCTCTCGACCGATCTAGCGGCGGTCTCCACAAAGACGGCGGGGCGATGGGGAAACCCTAGAGGCCAGGGTGCTCCTCCTTAAATAGGCACGGCGGCCGGCCATGGACGGCGGAGGCAGAAGATGCCCATCGGGCGGCTGTGCGCGGCCACGATTAGGGTTAGGGTTCGGTGAAGCGCGGCGCAAGCAGGCGGTTAGATGGACGGCGCGGAACGCGGCCGTACTCGGGCGGACGGCGGAGGCGCGCGGTGCACAAAAATGGTGCGTCGGACGCGACGCGCGGTCGACAGAAGTGGTAAAAGGAAGGAGCTGACAGCTCGGTCCCACGCGTCAGCGGGACGGGGCGGCGAGCGGCGGAGACAGGCCCATGTTGGGCCGTCCTGGTTAACTGGGCCGCGGCAGCGCGCGAGCGAGCGCGCGCGCGAGCGGGTGTCGGGACGCGGCAGCGCGTCGAGCGCGACTGGGCCGACTCTCGAGGCAGGCCGGTCGGGCGAGCGCGCGAGCGAGCGGGCAGGCGGCAGCGCAGCAGGCCGAGCTGGGCCTCGAGCTCGGGCAGGCGGTCGAGCTGGGCCTCGAGCTCGCAGCAGGCCGGCGGTCGAGCGCGCGGACGAGCTGGCCAGCGCGGGGGGGGTTCGGTAGCAGGCATATATGTATACATACATTAAAAGGTTATTCGATTTTTATTAACATCACATAAAATCGAATAAGAGGCAAAACATTCTCTCGTAATTTAAATGCAATGCTCGGGCTATCGTCAGGTGCTATTTGTGCAACTAGGTTTCCTACATGACATCCACCATACACCGGTAAACTTTAGAAAAATTTTTGAAAGCCCGTATTTTCAGAGACCGGATTTCCAGGGTTGTTACAGTACTCGGCTGGTGTCCTATTTGGTGAACTACTACTTCATTGTAATTGAATGTGCGGGAGAGAAATGATTTGTGTTATTTTTTGAAGCTATACTGATTTGCATATGTATTAAGCACAGATTTTTTTTTAAAAAACAAATTTCTTTGTCGCATGCCTGCAACTTCAGCACTCGGCAAAGACGTTTTTCTAAAAAAATAAAAAATCTTTGCCGAGTGCCAGTCACGTCGGTACTTGACAAAGAAGGCGTCAGATGACGGTTGCCGTTAACTTTGCCGAGTGCTTACCTGGCACTCGGCAAAGTCTTTGCCGAGTGCCTAGCTGATTGCACTTGGCAAAGAAGTCTTTGCCGACTCTTTCTTTGCCAACACCTCTTTGTCGAGTGCATATAGGGCTTTGCCATATGCCTCAGGCACTCGGCAAAGAAGACGAATCCGGTAGTGTATCTCATAGCTATCACGCTACAAACGAAATGATGTTCCTACATTTCATAGGTGAAACTTTGAAATTTGCACTTCATCTCGTACTCATGGGTCCTCATGAAGACATGGTCGTCAACTTCGTCCCCGTTGAGCCTTTCTGCAGACACGTACGGTCGGCACGGTAGCACAGCCGTTGTGGAGATGGGGGAGAGGCGTAGGCAGCGCACTCACGCAGAGATAAGGGGTGGGGCATGCCTCCACAGGGAGGGGTGGAGAGGCCATAGTGCCTGTTGCATGTCTGCAAAGCCTAATTGGGTGGCATCAAACAAGTGCAAGACATGGTGTCTGCAAACCCAAACTGGGTGGCCATATCTTAAGTTTGTTACAGATTGTAGTGTCAATCTATTATAAACACATCTTCTTGTACAAGACTTAAGAGGCAACAAGTGCATTGCTTAAGGCAACAAGTGACGGAACCAGGGTGGCTGGCAAGGGCCGTGCCCCCCAACCCCCTCCCCCATGGTCTGAATTTTTTTTTTGAATAGTTCATTATAGTATTAGCTATTTCAATGAGAAAAGGTTACCCCCTTTGCTTGTTCTTTGGTTCTTTCTCTAAAGATCTTGGTAACATTTATTACTTTCTAAATATAGAGTCCAAGAGACACAAGAAGAGCCGAGATGAGCAAGGGTCAGCACTCCATTGTCTAGTTGGCACTATGCAACATCTTACCTTGACACGACCAGATATCTCCTATGCTGTGAACAAGGTATGTCAGTATCTTGCACTAACCACTAGTCATTGGAGTGCAGTCAAAAGGATCGTCATACGGTATGTCCATGGAACATTGAAACTTGGGCTGAAAATTAGAAAGTCAAACTCGGTGATGGTAAGCGCTTTTTTAGATGCTGATTGGGCGGGTTGTGTAGATGATCGCAAGTCAACTAGAGGTTTTTCCGTGTTCCTTGGCTCCAACCTAATTTCATGGACTGCAAGGAAGCAACCAAATATTTCACCATCAAGCACGGAAGCTAAAAACAAAGCACTTGCCAATGTTATTGCAGAGATGATGTGGGTTCAAAAGTTACTAACTAAACTACAAATTTGTCATCCCTCTTCAGCTTGTTGTTGTGGTGTGGCAACATTGGTGTGAAATATTTATCTACTAATCCAATCTTCCATGCCAAGACCAAGCATGTTGAAATTGATTTTCAGTTTGTGAGACAATGTGTAGCTCATAAGCTTTTGGACATACAATTCATCAACTCTGTCAGTTAGCATATGGCTTCACCAAGCCTGTCACAGCAACCAAGTTGTCACAGTTTGGACACAACCTCAATCTAGTGGATGGTTGACATTGAGACAGGGTGTTAAGATGCATAACTCGGTTGATTAGGCTAAGTCTAGGTTCAATACATGTAACTCCTAGATTGTAGCTGAAGTTTGTTAGATCTTGTTTTGTCAACCTATTGTAGACACATCTTCTTTTAAAAGCCATGGTCGGGGGCTCTTCTCACCTATATAACATGCAACCGAGAGCCCATAAAAGGTTATCTCTTTCCGTCACTTTGCATTCTTTTTACAATGGTGACTGGCTAATGGAGACCTAGGGCGGCCACCCTGGCGGTGGCTCCCTGGAGCCCTCAGGTAGGCATGGGTGCAGGGCTAATGTGGAGATGGGGGAGAGGCTTAGCCAGTGCGCTGGCGCAGAGATGAGAGCACATGCACTACTACTGTAATGGACTTCCGCAGCGGGCATATTTGGTTCACAGCGGGCAAAAGCGTTCGCTACGATAGTAAGGCCATGGTAAATCATGGCCACACCGCAGTGGGTGCCTTTGCCCACTGTGGTAAATTGATTTACCATAGCGGGCACAATAGAATGCCAGCCATGGTAAATAATTTCAAAAAGAAAAAAGAAGAAAGCCCGAATGGGTTTGGATTTGGGCCTCGATTCCGTCGCCGCCATCGAAACCCTAGAAACGCCTGGAGGAGATGCCACCCGTGTGCCGTCGAAAGGAGCTGGATCCACGGCTGTGGACCATGAGGGCGCTGGATCTGCCGCTGCCATGGCCCCGTGCGCCCCCATGGCCTCGCGCACCACCGTCCTCTATGTGGAGAAGAGAGGAAGAGGGAGGAGTGAGGGATGGATTTGCAAATAGAAGTGAATGATGAAGGGCATATTAACATTCATTACTTTCTCAATATAGAGTCCAAGAGACACAAGAAGAGCCGAGATGAGCAAGGGTCAGCACTCCATTGTCTAGTTGGCACTATACAACATCTTACCTTGACACGACCAGATATCTCCTATGCTGTGAACAAGGTATGTCAGTATTCTTGCACTAACCACTAGTCATTGGAGTGTAGTAAAAGGGATCATCATACGGTATGTCCATGGAACATTGAAACTTGGGCTGAAAATTAGAAAATCAGACTCGGTGATGGTAAGCGCTTTTCAGATGCTGATTGGGCGGGTTGTGTAGATGATCGCCAGTCAACTAGAGGTTTTTCCGTGTTCCTTGGCTCCAACCTAATTTCATGGAGTGCAAGGAAGCAACCAAATATTTCACGATCAAGCACGGATGCTAAAAACAAAGCACTTGCCAATGTTATTGCAGAGATGATGTGGGTTCAAAAGTTACTAACTAAACTACAAATTTGTCATCCCTCTTCAGCTTGGTGTTGTGGTGTGGCAACATTTGTGTGAAATATTTATCTGCTAATCCAATCTTCCATGCTAAGACCAAGCATGTTGAAATTGATTTTCAGTTTGTGAGACAATGTGTAGCTCATAAGCTTTTGGACATACAATTCATCAACTCTGTCAGTTAGCATATGGCTTCACCAAGCCTGTCATAGTGACCAAGTTGTCACAGTTTGGACACAACCTCAATCTAGTGGATGGTTGACACTGAGATGGGGCGTTAAGATGCATATCTCGGTTGATTAGGCTAAGTCTAGGTTCAATACATGTAACTCCTAGATTGTAGCTGAAGTTTGTTAGATCTTGTTTGGTCAACCTATTGTAGACACATCTTATTTTACAAGCCATGGTCGGGGGCTCTTCTCACCTATATGACACGCAACCGAGAGCCCATAAAAGGTTATCTCTTTCCCTCACTTTGCATTCTTTTTACAATGGTGACTGGCTAATGGGGACCTAGGGCGGCCACCCTAGCGGTGGCTCCCTGGAGCCCTCGGGTAGGCATGGGTGCAGGGCTAATTTGGAGATGGGGGAGAGGCTTAGCCAGCGCGCCGACGCAGAGATGAGAGCACGTGCACTACTACTATAATGGACTTCTGTAGCGGGCATATTTGGTTCACAGCGGACAAAAGCGTCCGCTACGATAGTAAGGCCATGGTAAGTCGTGGCCACACCGCAGTGGGTGCCTTTGTCCACTGTGGTAAATTGATTTACCACAGCGGGCACAATAGAATGCCAGCCACGGTAAATAATTTCAAAAAGAAAAATGAAAAAAGCCCGAATGGGCTTGGATTTGGGCCTCGATTCCATCACCGCCTCCGAAACCCTAGAAACGCCTGGAGGAGCTGCCACCCGTGTGCCGTCGAAAGGAGCTAGATCCACGGCTATGGATGATGAGGGCGCTGGATCTGCCGCTGCCATGGCCCCGTGCGGCCCCATGGCCTCGCGCGCCTCCGTCCTCGACATGGAGGAGAGAGGAAGAGGGAGGAGTGAGGGATGGATTTGCGATGAGAAGTGAATGACGAAGGGCATATTAACCTTCACCAGGATCTGATGACCTCGGGGTTGGGTCGTTGACGAGCTCAGAGCTTGGAGGAGGAGAGGGAGCCGCTCGCGCGGATCCATCTACTGCAACCTCACCGGTGGCGGATCTAGGATTCCATTGGCTAGAGTCGGCCATGCTCCACCTCGTGCCTCTTGCTCATCGAGGAGTGCGGAGAGGTAGGGGCCGCGCCATCATGCTCCACCTCGTGTGCAGCACCACTGCAATCTGCCACTCGCGTGCCAAGGACTCGGAGAGGGAGGGGCCGCGCGGCTGTGCTCCGCCTCGTGCGCCACCATCGCTGCCTCGAGCTCCTCCACCCAGCCAAGAGGAGTCAGGACGGAAGACAGTGAGAGTGGAGGAGGATAGACGGGAGGTGAACCTCTCACGACATGCGCGTGATGAGATGCGCGAGGTGCGCGTGACACTAGTACAAAAAGTTACTATAGAGGTGGTTAAATCATGTCTTCAGCAACGGTCAGACTGGCCACCACAATGCCATCGACCGTAAAGATAAGACAACTTTAGCAACGGGCTTTTAACCATCCCTGAAGATAGTTTTCAGAGGTGGTTAAATTAAGACAGCTGCCTGTGAAGATAGATCTTCAGAGGCGGTTCCATTAAGACAACAATCTTTGAAGTTCGATCTTCAGAGGCGGTTGACTTAAGACAGCTGCCTCTGAAAATGAATTTTGATATTAAAAAATAAGCTCACCGGTGTGATGTCATCGTCACACATGCCCGCCCGCCATGCTCACTAGTGGTCCGCAACAGTAGCTCGCCGGTGTCACACCACCGCCATACGTCAGTGAGCACTTGCGGCGGTGGCGTGACACCGTCTAGCTCCTGCTGCGGACCACTGGCGAGCATAGCGGGTGGGCATGTGCCGCGGCGGCGTCACACCGGCTAGCTCATCGTGCGGACCACTGGCGAGCATGGCAGGTAGGCACCTGTGGTGGTGGTGTCATCCCACAGGTGAGCATGAGGCACGTGCAGTGGTGGCACAACACCGACGAGCAGCTAGTGGTGGTGCTGAGTAGGGAAGATTGAGCAGCAATGTAAGTAAAAAAGGAGCAAATCAAGATCAAGAACAAGACATTGAGATGTCGAAGAAAAAAACACAAACCCACCTTTGGTCACAAACCCCATGTCGGCTATGCCTATCAACGCTGCTCGGCTTTGCGTCATGTCGTACTAACGCTGCTTGGCCATGGCGTGCGCTCCTGCTCCTAGAGAAGAAAGAGAGATCGGAGGTGAGAACCGCGTGTAGCTGGAGAAGAAAGAGAGATGGGAGATGGGAGAATGAGGATAAATGTGCAAACGATAAGTGAGCTGAGAGGTGCCATGCGCAGCTTGAAGATAAGTTCATGCACATGTCCCAAAGAAAAGAGAGTGTGTGAGATTGAGCAAGGAGCCACGAATCCAAAGTCTAAAAATTTATAACACATGTGCGCGTACTTTTAGAAGTGAGATGAAGACAGGGAATACAAAGCCAGAATTTGGGACTGCATGCGCGTGTACTTTTAGAAGTGAGAGGCAGACAGGGAATCCAAAGCTAAACTTTTAGGCTGCATGCGAGCGTAGTTATTTTTAGAACCGGTGCTATTAAAAATCCGTCCTTGAAAATCACACATTTTTAGAGCTGGGTTTCTTAATGGAGCCGCCTCTAAATATTGATTTCTAGCAACGGTTGTATATCTACAGTGCCTCTCGCGAAGGTTAGTGTCGGTGTGCTATGTCAGCCGCCTCTATTGGAAATGGGGGGCATTACTGATGTAATTTTTTTGTACTAGTGTGAAGAGGAGGAGAGGCTCCGCGGCGGCTGTGTGAGGGGTGCGTCTAAAGCTGGGTGAAACCCTAACTCATCCCTTTTATATAAAGCCCAGTAGACGGGAAGATACGGGCTCAGAATTGGGCCAGCCACTGTACATTAATTTACCGTGACGGTCTTCTTAAGACACCCGCTGCGATAAATATTTATTTTCTACAGCGGGCGTCTTAAGGAGCCCGCCACAAAAAGTTGATTTACCGTGGCAAACAAAAGTGTCCGTCACGGTAAATAAAAAGATATCCGCTGCAGTAAATCATAGGATTTACCACGCAAAAAAAAAGCCCGCCACAGAGGACTAAAATGCAACGCTGCAGAAGCTCTTTTGTGTAGTAGTGGTGGTGTGGCCTCGCAGGGAGAGGAAGGGTTGGAGAGACCGGATCTCGCCGGGCCCCTTGTGGGCGAGCTCGCGTCATGAAACCATGCATATTCGACTCCACATTTCCAGTCGAAATCAGCTGGTGTGGACGTTATACACGGCAAGCAAGACACCTAAAAGTCTTCAAGATCTCTATACAGTGCTTGTACGTATACACACGCGTACACATATAGGTACTGACCGACGTCTAGAGTATTAATTACTAGCCCTTTGAAGTCGTCATAGCCCATTTACAAACATGCATGTACGTATATATATTCTTGTATGTATTGAGTTTGAGGCGAGCTATTACGTACCGTACCTTACATGCAATATCGTCGATCCAAGTCAGGGAGGCCTAACCGCAGCCGTATACAAGCGCCAAACAGCCTTTCTGAGATTGCGTTCTCCTCTTGACTCTCGGAGCTGATCCCTAACCAAATTCAAGACGAGCATACGCGGTTCCATGCACGGCCACTCGTACATCGCACGTACGCGCTTGCGTATAGCAGCTGTGTCGAGTACGCGTATAAATACTCAGTGTGGCACGGCCGAGATGGAGCTTATCATCGATTAGCTAAAGCGCAGCAGCCAGTAGCACAATGGGTTCCAAATCCAGAGTGTCCCCCGGCATCGCCATCGCCATCGCCATCGCCATGGTCGTCGTCCTGCTCGTGTGGCTTCTGCGGTAGCACCATCCCACGCCGCACGCCCTGCCCCTGCCGCTGATGCCGGCTCCAATGGGGGAGTGCTGCCGCCACCGGTCCAAGACACTCTGCAGGAGTTGGGAAATCAATATACTGCAACCTTGATCTCGGCCGCGGCCGCACTCGCCGAGCTCATGAAGGAAATCGACAATGTGTTACAACAGGTCGTCAACGCCACGGCTACCTGAATAAGCAACAGCACTACAGGCGTAATAAGGTACTCCTATTATACGTACGCAATAAAAGTTGTGCTACTACTTACCTATGTAGTCACTTGTGGAAGTATGTATGTGATCCTCTCATCAGCTAGCTAGCCTAGCTTACGGATGGATGTATGTGTTGGATTGGCTAGCAGGTGTTTGCGTTGGTCTCTGATGTATGAAATAAGCTGATGCTACCGTACCGTTTTTGTGTGTATGCACGACGGGTCCTATATGCACGTCAACATATGTCTTGTTTGTTGGGGGGGGGGGGGGGTGGTGGTGGGTGTTGTTGGTAAACGGAATCAATCAGCCACACTTGGATGGATCGGAGAATGTGTATCGTGACAGCTTGTGCTCCGAAGTTTAGGGGATATAGGATTTTATCTAAAAGCATATTTAACTATGTGATTAATTGATGGGGTCAGACCCCCGATCACAGCCGAACTTTGGCATATATGTAGATGATAAAAAAGGCCCATGTTCTCTCGAACGCACATATAGCGCTGAGGTACGCGATACATATGTGATTATTCGGCTAACAGCATAATTTAACTACATAATTTTGAATTTTATATTATATATTTCACACAAAAACACAATCTTAGCTAAAAAAGTTCTTAACAATAAAGTTAAAATTTTTTAAAGAAATCAAATTGAAAGAATCATAGAATCTGCCAATGGAATTTGGAGAAAAGTATTCTTAACATTTGCTCAGTTGTAGATCACAAGGGAGAACCTTGGGAAATGAGTTTTTTCCCACACGGGAAACCCCATTTCCATTTATATAAACGAAAATATACATCATTCATAGACGATTACTGGGAAAGATCAGACTCGAAAGGAAGATTAAGCAAACACTTCCCGAAAACATCTAAAAAACCAGCCCTAATGCTCATCAACATCATGCCAGTCTTCATCTCCACCAGCTTCCACCAAGCATCATCCGGCATCGACGGCAAGACAAAACACGACAATTACAGTTGCCAACAAAGTCAAACTTAGAACTTACAGAATTAACATCAAAAGTTCCCTCCCATACTAAAATGCATCGACGCACAGGATCTAAAGAAAACCATCGCATCAGCGTACTAAAAACCACTCACGCCTGATCACCAGATAAATCCGGGTCTTCATCTCTCAGCAGGAGTCTGTGTGACGTGCAGTTTGAGCCGCCAGGACCTCTGATCCTTTGGCTATGCGCAGCATGATGTTTGCCCCTTCTTCCATCTGCTACTTATCCATAGAATCATAGAGTCCTAACCAATATATCATAAAACATCTATCCATTTAGAATCCTCCTTTAATTGGATTAAGGGATCCTCCGATTGAAAATAATAACAGAATGCATAAGTCATTAGAAAGAATTCTAATAAACAAATAGCTATAGTAGACCCCACGTAACGATTTTATTTACTTTATGAGGTAAAAAGAAAATTAATGAACCTGCAAATATCGGCGAAACAAGAAAACTAGATAGTAAAAGCCAAAATAGACTAAATATAGCCTGAATGACCTTAAAGAAGATAATAAAGAACCTAAAGCAGATGGTAATCTATGATTAACCTTTTTTTATAATACTCCCTACCCCGGGAGAAGTCGAATCCCCGCTGCCTCCTTGAAAGGGAGATGTCATGATGAACCACTAGAAGATAGCATCATATATAACCACTCGTCAATATACTATAATGAATGATAGTACCTAAGAGAATAGGCATGACATATAATCTCCAAAGGATTATATGTGTTTGCTTTCAAATAGCCCAACAGATAGCCCCAATTTCCCATGTATGAAAATTATTGGTCGGGGATAGCTTTTATTTCTGACACACACAAAAGAAACAGAAGATCCCTATTGGCTCGGACAATGTTGGTTCCGTGGTCGAATTGGAACGGGAAACGAATAAATGAAATTCGATACTACCTATATCTCGATGGTGTCGCCATGTAGTACGCCGGTGCGTGACAGAAACTAGATGACTCGAAGAGTCGCGCTCACTGCACACTGACAAGAAAATGGCTACACTGTAGTTCATTACATACGGCAACTGATGCAGCATATGGGAGGAAAGCAATATACCATGTCATCCACTCCCTATTTTAAATAGCCTGTTATAGCCCGCTATAGCCTTTTATGAGAATGAAGGCTAAGCTATACTGCTTTTAGCCCTAAACGTTATTTGTCGCTATTAGCTATATTTAGCCCGCTAAATTCGTTAAATAGCACTCATTTAGTCCGCTAAGCATCAGGAGAAGATGATCAGGGCTATCAAACTATTTATGTAAAAATAATTCACTTTAAACTCATGTGTTTATGATAGTACTCGTAAGACTATCACTTCTTAATTGGTTTTTTTAATACAAGGTTCATCTTTTATGTTTATATAGAGATAGAATCCACTGATATTCGATATATATTTTACTCAACCACTAAATAACTTAGCCCGCTATAGGCTTTCTTAAACTTTAAAAGAGCCAGCTGCTAAGAGCCTTAGCCCGCTATTTAAAGCAGGGCATCCACTGTGACAAAAATAGCGAAGCTGGAAGGCCAAGTTCGCCCAGCCTCGGTCGCTGGCGACGACGCGGTGAGCGATCAAGAAGCAGTGGCGGCTGCAGGCCTCGCCGAGCAGAAGCAGCCTCCTCGAGAAGCCCGCATAGAGGCGGCAGTGACGGCTACCTCCAGTGTCGGCACCATGATGCTCCTGGATGACATGGTGCACACGCTGGCCGACCAAGAGGCGACCAGCCGGCGCGACTGATGCTGGAGCTGTCGGCCAGGCTCTGCCTGTTGTTCTACCTCTGGGTGGTCTTTGTCACTCGGATCCTCACCAGAGATCGCCATGGTGCGCGCCGCCCCAGCCTACGCATGCTGCTCTGTGTGCTCGCGTGGATCATCAGCGCCGTTGCGGTGTCCGTCGGCCTCGCCGACACGGCCGTTGGCATCGTCACAGCAATGCTGCTCATGTACGCCGTCACACTCTGCGTCGCCGGGCTCTTGGCATGGTGCATCGGCGAGTACTTGCGAACAAGGTATGACCGTACAGCTCGACCTGGTTTCTAGCTTGCAGAAAATGCGCCCTGCTTAGGGGAATGAGGCCTTGGGGCTCTTAAGCATGGGACCGGGAGCACTGCCACTGGTAGTTTGGTATTTCGATTGTATAGTCCGATCCTGAAATTTTTGCGAGTGTAAACAATATATGGCTGCGATAGTCCATTCTGCCTCCAGTGTTAGCCCATTTTTGCACCGTGAGCCCATCTTTCCCGTGGCTGGCAGTGAGGACACCACCGCGTCGCTTCACCAAACTCCCACCCAAAGTTTAAAATAGCGGGCCGTCGAAAATAGCGGCAACTCATTTTAGAAGCTATGCAGCTATAGCGGTGCTATGACAGATAGCGTTTTTATAGAAAAAAACATGAAAAACACTAGTGATTGATGAAAAAAAACATGGCAAATATGATATTTGATGAACGCGAATATGTTTCTAAGGTTACACAAGTCTAGATAACATTACCAAATATTAATATAACGATACAACATAGTTTATGAAAGTTTAAATGACCAAAATAACAAACTATAGAAAATAAAATAAAAAAATAGAGGTAATAGCGACGATATAACGGTAAATAGCGGCACTATGACGGAAATAAAAATAGCTTAATGCCAAGCCTCTCCCGTGGCTATAGCGGCACTAGCTATAGCCCACTATTTAAATCATGGCTCCCACCTGGCACAGGAGACCACCACCCTCCCCTAGCTAACCAAGAGGAAGACGTCAAGCGTTGACAACCACACTACTCGCCTTTGTCAAGTGCTATTTGCTTTGCCGAGTGTCAAATATCAGGCACTCGGCAAAGAGAGCTTCTTTGTCGAGTGTCGTACTCGGCAAAGCCTTCTTTGGTGAGTGTTAGGTACTCGGCAAAGTCCATAGCACGACAAAGAAATCTGAAAAAATAATTACTTCCCTGCCGAGTGCCATGGCCAAAGCACCCGACAAAGCTTTTTTAGAAGAAAAACAATCATTTCTTTGTCGAGTGCCCGCCACTAGGCACTCGGCAAAGAAAAATTTAGGGAAAATATTAATTTATGTACTGAGTGTCGCCTGGTCTGGCACTCGGCAAAGACTCAGTCAACGGTGCCGGCGCCGTGACAACTGCTTTTCTTTGCCGAGTGCCGGCTGGCCCAATAATGGCCGTCGGCAAGGAGCCCTATAACAAGAATAACGCTGGTCCAAAGAGAAAGTGGAAGAATTTGGGCTGACTTTGGCCAGGAGGAGAGCCTAGCCGCCGCCGTCACAGCAGCCAGCGGGCAGCTAGCACCCTAGGAGGCGCACACACGCAAGGGGAAGCGGTGCAACCCCCGAGCCGCCGCAATCCGACGTCCATCTAAGTTTTCTAAATTGAGTCTCTAGAAATAAAATAGTTGGACAAATAAAGTAAGAGCCGAATTGTAAAAAAAGGAGAATCTGGATTATGAGGATCTCTTAGTTTGCTTCGGAGTTAAGCTAGCCCAACTATAAATAGGAGATGTAATCATCTTGGATAAATCAATAAAGAAAGGGGGTCAATCCCTTATCTTCTCCCTCTCTCCCTCTGCCTCGACGTCGCCGCCCTCTCCACCGCGCGCCGCCGCCCATCGTCGTGCCACGCCCAGCCATGTGTCCCTCGCGTTATACCCCTTCCACCTAGTATTGGACGACCGGTTCGATCCCACGCCACTGCCATGGCCAAGATCTCAGAGATCGAGGAGCTTCTCCCGAACTTCGCCGTTGAAACTCTCCGCAAGATGGATGATCTCCATGGAGAGCTCGTCGCCATCAACGCTCGTCTCCAACAGTTGGAGAGCAAGGACGCCAACAAGACCACGCCCATGACGACGAACAAGATCGAGATTCAACCGAAGGTCACACACACCACCGCACCAACCATCGTCAATGTCAACCAGCACGTCACCATCAACCAACAGGTGAACGTCCACGAAACTGGACATCGCTAGAAGGAACAACAGCAGTCGGAGGCCGCGCCCCAACTTGGCGCCGCCGCTATCAAGAGTCACCGTCACCAACTCCAATACACTTGGCCAACGACAGCATAATGATGCCAACGGGCCAAAGAAATTCAGAGGTACAAGGATTTGCTCCAATATATTTTCAAGGACATATCAACAGATTAGGCGTCCACGCCCACGTCGACTCAGGATCTACACACAATGTCATCAACATCAGCCTGGCCCATAGAATCGGCCTTCATGATAAACGGATCAACACCACAATCCTCATTGGCAAGAACGAGGTACCTTGTAGCGTAGCTGCATTCACAGTCTCCTTACACATTTCAACTGACGTCACCATCGACACACACCTCATTGACATTGGCAACGATGTTGATGTCATCCTCAGCACTCCATGGCTAGCAAGCCTAGGACGTGTGCCTGCTATGACTTACGGCCGCAATGGACGCGACCACATCCTCTACGTCACACCACAACTCCAGAGGCAATCATCAACTCCTCCGCGATGACATCAACTCCATCCACAACAGGCTCCACTGACAGCAATAAGACCATGCATTATGACACATCAAGCATAGCAGGCACGCCTACCAAATGTCCTGGACAACTACGCTAGATGCGACAACAACGTCTTCAGCCGCCTCCGTCAAGCAACCAGAGAAGAGCGCGACCTATGCTATATCACTCTCACAGTTGCAGATCACAGAGCCGATGATGCTTGGACCTTCGATGATGGTCTTATCTTCTTTGACGGTCGTCTCTATATTCTAGCAGCATCTACCATACTACCGGATCTCCTGGAACTTCTCAGCAATGACGACTCAACTAGCATGGACATGTTGGAATAGGAGCACATCATCCTACAACAATCGAGCAAGGCAACATGGATGCCATCTTACATTCTGAAAGGAGGAACATGGTCGTACCAATGACCAATCCATAGAGTTGTAATAATGTTCATGGACAACCATGGACATGTGTTCCTATGCACCAAACAAGTCCACATAGACACCAGTGAAACAACAGGCCAACATCACCTAAAACCTCACGAGTTCAACAACGGGGACTCCCTATTTGGTGCCATGATAGACAGGACTACAAAACCTCCAACATCAGTACCTACAGCTATATGGCGTCACTTCCCAATTCTTCATCACACTGGAGAACCACTCCATTGCTCATTTCAGTAAACCACCTAAGGTAATGAACAGCTGGGATTTCAATGCTGCAGTTGCCAAACCCCTTCTCATTGCAGTTCAGGGAGGACTACACAATAGTGAAGCTGGGGCAGAGGACTACACCTTCCACATCCACGGCAATATTGACAACCTACAGTACTGCTTTGACTTCACTGCGCTCCATACACTTCTAGACATAATCCTCAATAACCCAATAGAAGGCCGCATGACTTGTTCTCTTCAGAAACTTTCACCAGAGTCATTCCTCTCTCAGTTAGGAGTCAACACCTGGTCCGTATTTCGCCGCAGGGATGCATCGAACGGAAAAGGGAGGGGCACTATAACAAGTATAACGCAGGCCCAAGAGAAAAGCAGAAGAATTTGGGCCGACTTCGAGCCAAGAGGAGAGCCCAGCTGCTGCTGTCGCAGCAGTCAGCGGGCAGCCGGCGCCCTAGGAGGCGTGCACGCGCAAGGGGCAGGGTGCAACCCCCGAGCCACCGCAATCCGACGTCCATCTAAGTTTCCTAAATTGAGTCTCCTAGAAATAGAAATAGTTGGACAAATAAAGTAAGGGCCGAATTTAAAAAAGGAGAGTCCGGATTACGAGGATCTCCTAGTTTGTTTAGGAGTTAAGCTAGCCCAACTATAAATAGGAGATGTAATCATCTTGGATAAATCAATAAAGAAAGGGATCAATCCCTTATCTTCTCCCTCTCTCCCTCTACCTCCACGCCGCCGCCCTCTCCACCGCGTGCCGCTGCCCGCCGTGGTGCCCACGCCCTGCCACATGTCCCCCGCGTTATACCCCTTCCAAGCCCTTTGCTGTCAAAAAATTCCTAAAGGCTATTTGCCGAGAGCCGCACTCGGCAAAGGCTTTGTCAAGTGCAGGCACATTGAGTAATGAACAGTACGAGATGCGTCGGATAAGGAATGGCAATTCGGTCTATACTTCCAACAGCACTCTCTGATCATAATTCGATGTGAGACTGTAGTATTCCCTTTCTAGTTGTGGCCTCTCTTGATGACGATTGATCAAATCAGATGGCTTCACAAGTTTGTTTTTCTATTTCGATTGTTGCTAATACAGGAGTTCTACTTTGACGACTTCAACTTTGACCTCTCGAGAGCAGGAGACTACTTCTGCTCCTGATGGAGAAGACGAAATCAAGAAGCCAAAAGACGATTTATTTCACAAACAGAGCACTGCAGAAGAAAAGCTTGGCCATGAGCATCATGTTCAGGATTTGGAAGCCGGCCTCCTGATTTCTGAAGCGTAACAGCTCATATATATCAACATCTGATGAAGGTTAAGAGCTAGGATTCTCCATGAGTATTTGTCTTATATTTACATGCAAAACCATGTGTGATGAATAAATTGTTAAGAATAAAGGTGGGCCGACTACATATACATGCATAAACTTGCGAATGTTAATGTCTACGTTTATCCATCACATGAGACTTTTGAGAGGAAGTACAATGTCGTCTGAAATTGTAAGAGCAAGACGTGTAGCTTAAGTCGAGAATTGCATTTTCTCTACATTTGTAAGAGCATCTCCACTAAATGCTAGTAGGAGTATTTTGATTTTACTAGTGGAAACAAACTATCGCTGATGCTTCTGCGATAGCCCATTCCGCTTCTAGCGTATGCACGAGCCATAAAGAATAACTGAGGGGATAAGAATCAAGAGAGAATTCGGCCTGGTTTGTACTAAGGCCAAGCCAGAAAAGGAGCGCTGCAGAATATTATTCATTTATTTGGAGAGATAGTCTTTTGTTATGTACTCTTTCTTTTGTGTTTTGGGCCTAGTTGCTCTGTACTTTGTACATACATTCTTGCATTTAATTGAAATAAAAAAAACTGAGTTAGGGGGGCTCCCCTGTCGTTTCGATCTAAAAAGAAGAACCGAATGAAACAAATCATTTTAATATTCTGTTGGTTCAGAAAAAACATACCATTATTGTTATCAAGAATTGTCGACTGACCACCGCTTAGGCTGCCAGTGACCTCCCCACCTGCCTCGCACACACAACGGATGAATTCAAACATTCGCTAATAATCCCAATCGAGGAGCCTCGTTCACCGCCGGCAGCCTGCTACCCCTGCTAGGTTGGCCGCACCCCCAACCATCCCGTTAGAGTCAGAGGATGTTTAGTTATGGTTCCATAAAGAACACCCCCTGAAGCTAGCAGACTTTCAGCGGTGGTTGTGTTAAGTGAGCCGCCTCTAAAGAACCGTTGTCAATGAAAGAAAGCTGTCTATAAAGATATCCGTTTCTTCAGGTGGTTCTCTTAATCCAATCGTATCTGATAATGGATCTTCATGGGGTGGTTCACTTTTCAAAACCGATGGCGGAGGTTGACAAATCCAAGACAGAGAACTATAAGATACGCTCTGCACAATAAAAAAAAATCTCTGGACCTTCCAACCTTTGAAGAGAAATATACAATGTTGCATAATTAAACAAGTAAAGAAGATCATTATTTACTGGCCTCAGTAACAGCTGGAGATGTCAGTACTTATCTATTATGGGATGGCTGTTGGAAGGGACAACCCCTCAAGCTTACTTACCCTGAGTTATTTTCATTCTCTAAGAAGCCCTCCATCTCTATTGCAAAGGTTGTCTCAACAAGTGATGCTGCCAGTCTCTTCGATCTCCCTCTTTCAGTGGAAGTTTTCCTACAGTTCAGCTCCTTGAAGCCATCATTGAGGAGCAGCAGGCAACTGATGGACCTGATGCATGGTCATACATTTGGGGAAGTTAAGTTTTTACCTCCAAAAGAGCTTATTTGCTGCTGCTTGGGGACTCTCAGGCTCATCCGATCTTTAAGAAAATCTGAAAATCCTCCTCTCAGCTCAATCATAAGGGTTTCTTTTGGCTTTTGGTTAAGGACAGGTTAAGTACTAGAAACATTCTAAGAAGAAAGCATATGCATATTCCATCCCACACCTGTGTGCTCTGCACTTTAAGCCCTGTGGAATCGCGATCAGCCACACTTGGATGGTGTATGTATCGTGTGACAGCTTGTGCTCCGCTATATTCACGTAACCTAGAACGTTTCTCGGGTGAGACCTCCAATATACCACATGACCATCACCCCCAAAAATGAAATGGTTAGTCGAGAAGATCGATCGCTAATGGAGGGGTTTGTTATGGAGTAGTGAGAAATCAACTTTTAATTTCTTAACAGAGATAACCAAGTGTCAACCTCTATAAATCTCGGTTTTTGCAGGCGTTGCTGCGGAGGCGGACTCGTTTGTCCACCTTCAAAAAAACTGCTACAGTAGTAGTGCTTGTGTGTATGGGTGCTTCCTTGTTTGCTAGAACTTATCATAAAACATCATACACCCGCAGAAACCATCGCCCATCCCAACATGCCCAGAAGGGAAGGGGCGATAAAAATTACGAGCTTATGATCCATTGTGGGTCTATACTCACAACATTAAAAATGTTTAATTAGGGAGCAAAAGAAAATGTAAATGAAATCTCTTGAAGAAATAGTGCGTGAGCATATGGTGCATTTTGCTTCTAGTATAAATTTTTTATATAAATATTGCTAGATAAAATTAGAATAGTTTGACTCGTACAAATCTGGCTAGATATTATTACCTATATTTGACTGGATGAAGACAAAGTATGTTATTCCAGGCACACGTACCATTATTTATTCTCGCCCTGACACGCGCGCAACTAATTAATAAGATACACTACAGATCCAAATCGAGCTTCTTGACATATCCAATCCAAGCACATAGGGTTTTTTGTTTTTGAAGAATCCAGGAGCACATAGGTCGTATCTCAGTGCTTGTGCTTTGGCCTCTTGACGATCATGACAGTGCAGTGCGCGTGATGGGTGCAATAGTCGCTCACGCTCCCAAGGACAGCCCTGCACGAGTTTAATAACAATCTCTTAATTTCAAGAAAATGTATAAGCTGTTATCGAAAAAAGTGAACTCATGGGTGATGATCCACAAATCCAACCAACAGAATTGAATAAGTCAGATCGAATCGCGCCCACTTGCATCGAAAAAGTTATGTTCCTTCGTCAAACCTAATTATGATGATTGAGCGTCAAAAAGATAATGGAACGACGGAAAAGACCTCTTCCACTTGCTGTAGCCATGGCAGCCGACGACGAGGATCTCGGCGTGGTGCCGATCAACGGCGTCGCAGATGACGCTCCTGGCGTCCCCCTCGATGGCTTCGTAGCTGACGTCGACCACCTCGGCGCAGAGCCCCTTGGCCTTGTCCATGACCCTGGCGACGGTGCGCTTGAGGTCGGCCTCCACCGTGGGCAGCAGGTCAGCGGAGCCCACGCCGGCGATGCCGATCACGGACGCCGCGGGGGGCTTGGAGGTGAGCACCACCAGGTGGTACTTTTGCGTCTGACCGGGGGCGAAGAAGTGCTGCAGCGTCCACTCTAAAGCGTAGTAGCTGACACAATTCCGATGAGGAAGACGAAGAGGACACGAACACGAGTGGACGCAATGAAACTTTGGTGCTGTAATGCGACAGCGTTTTCTGGTGTCTCTCTATTCATTATAAAGAAAGTACATGCAGTCATACATGGTTACAATCAATTGAGACAATCACGGCATGCCCGCGATCGGTCGTTGCCATCCCAACGTCCACGGAGATGCTGCCTGCCATGCCTGGAAACTAATTAGTCTAAGCTTCCTTCTATAGTTAGCGGGTGCTCAGGGATTATTCTAACAATCTCCTCCTAAGCCCTTGAGCAACTACTCTAATCTCTTCATGCCGATCCCATCACGGAGCTCTTGGAACCGACTCCGACCAAGCGCCTTCGTAAGGATGTCGCCCAACTGGAACTCAGTGCTGACGAACTCAACGTCGATCAGCTTCTCTTCGCAGCACTCCCGGATGAAGTGGAACTTGATGTCTATGTGCTTGCTCCGGTCGTGGTGCACGGGATTCTTCATTAAGGCGATGGCAGACTTGTTGTCCACCTTAAGCTTTGGTGCAAGGACTGCACCTCCGACGAGCTCGGCCAGGAGCCTTGCCAGCCAGACCGCCTCGCATGCGGCTGCTGCAGCCGCGATGTACTCCGCTTCGCATGATGACAGAGCCACCACCCTTTGTTTTGCCGACTGCCATGCAATCGGTCCACCAGCCAGGAAGAAGATCAGCCCGCTGGTGCTCTTCCGGTCGTTCACGTCGCCAGCCAGGTCGCTATCCGAGTACCCGAGCAACTTGGGAACGTCGGCGTTCTTGCCACCTGGGTGGTAGTGCAGCCCCCACTGCTGCGTTCCAGCCACGTACCGAAGAACACGCTTCACCGCAGTGAAGTGCTCTTGGCGTGGCGCCTCCATGAAGCGACTGAGGTAGCCAACAGAGTACGCCAGGTCTGGCCTGGAGTTACACAGATACCTGAGGCTGCCGATGACGCTGCGGTACTCCGTCGCGTCGACACTCGGCGTGGTTCCCTCCTTGAGCAGCTTTAGTTTGGGCTCCATGGGTGTGGCACTGGCGTTGCAGCCAGTCATGCCGGCCTTCTCAAGGATCTTGACGGCGTACGCAGTCTGCCGGAGTGTGATGCCGGCAGCTCCTTGTGACACTTCGAGGCCGAGGTACTAGGAGAGCAGTCCAAGGTCGCTCATGCGGAAGGTGTTCATCATCTGCGCCTTGAACTTGTTCACAGCTCCCGCATCGCCTCCGGTGATGATCAAGTCGTCAACGTAGACGCCCACGATCAGACGCCCTGTGCCACCGCCACGGATATACATACCGTGCTCGTCGACGCAGCGCTTGAAGCCGAGGTCGAGCAGGGAAGCGTCGAGCTTCTGGTTCCAGGCCCGTGGAGCTTGCCGGAGCCCGTACAGAGCCTTGCGGAGACGAAGCACCTTGTGTTTGTTCTTGCTGTCGACGAAGCCGGGAGGTTGCTGCACGTATACCTCCTCCTGGAGCTCGCCATTCAGGAACGCCAATTTGACGTCCATGTGGTGGACGCCCCAGCCGAAGTGGGCAGCAATAGCGAGGAGCAGCCGGACTGACTCCAGCCGAGCGACGGGAGCGAACACCTCTTCAAAGTCGATGCCGGGGCGCTGCACGTACCCCTTGGCTACGAGACGCGCCTTGTACTTGACGATGGCGCCGTTCTCGTCACGCTTCACTTTGTACACCCATTTCAAGCCGATGGCGTGCTGGTCCCGGGGAAGATCGGCCAGGGACCATGTGTTGTTGTCGCGGATGGACTTGAGCTCCTCCTCCATCGCCGCGTTCCAGTTGGGATCGCCGTCGGCGTCCTTGAACGTCTTGGGCTCCTCGACGCTGAGCTTATGCAGCTCAGCCTCCTCGACGTCGCGGTGAGCACGCCCAGGCACGGTGTTGGTGCCCAGAACGTTTTGGAGCATCCTGTACCGGTGCTCCAGCTCCTCGTCGTCGTCTGTGTCGAGGTTCGGGTCATCGATGAGTGGCGTCGCGAATTCCACCGGTGAGGACCCCCCTCGAACAGGTGAGCCTCGAGCAGGGCCTCGAGCCGAACCTCGAGCAAATGAGGCCTCTCGAGCAGGTGAGGCCCCCCCTCGAGCAGACGTGGGCGATGTCGAGCTCGAGGCTTTCGATGTCGAGGGTGCTGGCGCCTGGCGAGCAGAGCCTCAAACAGAGCCTCGAGCCGGTGAGGCCCCTCGAGCAAGTGAGGCTCGAGCAGGTGAGGCTCGAGCCGAGCCTCGAGTAAGTGAGTCCCCTCGAGCAGAGCCCCGAGTAGAGCCTCGAGCAGGTGAGGCCCCCCTCGAGCAGACATGGGCGACGTCGAGTCCGAGGCGTCCGATGAAGAACTAGGCACGGCCGATGTCGAGGGTGCTTGTGCCTGGCGACGCAGCTCATACTCCTCCTCGATGATGAAGGGCACCGAACTGTCACTCGCCGCGGCGCTCCCCCAGTCCCAGTGCGCGTTTTCGTCAAACACGACGTCGCGCGCGACCCGGACACGCTCCGTGGCGGGGTCATAGAAGCGGTACGCTTTCGCTCCATCTTCGTAGCCGATGAAGACTACCTTCTGGCCGCGATCCTCCAGCTTGCTTGGGTGCGGTCGAAGACGCTTGATGTAGGCGACACACCCAAACACCCTGAGGAAATGCACTGGTGGCTTCTTCCCGTACCAGGCCTGGTACGGTGTCTGGCCGTCGAGGGCGGCCGTTGGCGACCGGTTGAGGAGGTACACTGCTGTGTGCACCGCCTCTCCCCAGAAGAAGCCTGGCATGCTCCGCGCGCGAAGGATGCTCCGCGCCGTGTTCACGACCATCTGGTTCCTCCTCTCCACGACGCCATTCTGTTGCGGAGTGTGCGGCGCGGAGTGTTGTCGAAGGATTCCCTCGCTGGCGCAGTACTCGCCGAACTGCACCGAGGTGAATTCGCCTCCGTTGTCGGTGCGGAGGACCTTGAGCTTCTTGCCGGTTTCGCGTTCCACCTTTGCCTGGAACGTCATGATGGCCGCCGGTGCATCTGCCTTGGTACGCAACAGAGTGAGCCACATGTACCTGCTCATGTCATCGACCAACAACAAGAAGTAGGCGTTCCCGGCCGGCGTGGACGGAGTGATCGGCCCGCAGAGATCTCCGTGGACCAGCTCGAGCTGCTCCTTCGACCGAAACTTGGTAGCCTGCGGGAATGGAGTTCGCTTCTGCTTCGCGAGAACACAGTCCTCGCAAACTTGTTCGACGTGGTCGATGTCTGGCAGGCCCTTTACCATCTCACCACGGTTCAGCTTCCGCAGCGACTTGAAGTTTAGGTGTCCGAACCTCTCATGCCACTTCCAGGTGACATCGTCGACGCGCGCGGTGAGACACACCGGAGCGGCGATGGTCATTTCGAGGTAGTAGAGACGGCTTGGGGATCGGTGAACCTTGGCGAGCAGGAGTCGTTGCAGATCGAAGATGCAGAGAATGCCTTCCTCGATGGCGACCTTGTACCCGTTCTCGTCCATCTGGCCGAGGCTCACAATGTTGGTGGTGAGCCGCGGGATGAAGTAGACTCCGTCGAGCCGGCGGTGTTCGCCAGATCTGAGGGCGAAGAGGACGGTGCCCTTCCCCTCGATGTTGACCACCGACCCGTCGCCGAACTTGACGGTGCCTGTCACGCTGCTGTCGAGCTCGGAGAAGACACGACGCGAACCCGTCATGTGGTTCATCGCACCGGTGTCGAGGACCCATCGGCAGGGCCCCTCTGCCTCCTTCTCCTCCTCTCTGAGGTGGAGCAAGACCTTTGGCTCGTCGAGTTGGACGCGCTGCAGCGGGTCGACGGTGCGCGGCGACGGCGGCAGCGAGGAGCCTCGAGCAGAGCCTCGAGCAGGTGAGGCCTCTCGAGCAGACCCTCGAGCAAGTGAGCCTCGAGCAGGTGAGGCCTCCCTTCGAGCAGGTGAACCTCGAGTAGGCGAGGCTCGAGCCGAGCCTCGAGTAGGTGAGCCTCGAGCAGGCGAGTGGGGAACGGATGCGCGTGACGCGGTTACCTCAGACTCGATGGAGATGTACATGAGGGCTCGATCCTCTTCCTCCTCGGCCTGGGCCACATGGGCCGCGGCCTTCTTCTTCTTGCTACGGCAGTCTCTGGCCCAATGGCCTTTCTTCCCGCAATTGTTGCAGAGGGTTCCGGGCGGAGGCTTGCCAGCGCCAGCGATCCCGGCGCCGGCGTTCTGGCCGTCCTGGCCGTTTCGCGCCGTGGAACCTGCACCGCCACGAACGCGTCCGCGCCCTTGGCGCTTCCCGCGACCGCTGGAGCTGCCGCTGCCACCGGAGCTCTCCTGCTCGCGGCGGGCCTTACGACGTGCCTCCCACTCGTCTTCGCAGAGCAGGAGCCGCCCCATTCCGTCCGTGATTTCCTTAGGCTTGCTGCGCTCCTCGAAGACGCGCAGCCTCCCGACGACCTCCTCAATCGAGACTGTGTCCAACTCGAGGAACATCTCGAGGGACACTGCAGCCTGGGAGAGACGATCCGGAACGACCTGCAACAATTTCTTGACTACCTCGGCGTCCGTGATCTTGTCACCGAGCGTCCGGAGGTTTGTGGCGAGCGTCGTGATGCGCGTGCCGAACTCGGTGACGCTCTCGCCTTCCTTGAAGGAGAGGTTCCCGAATTCCCGACGAAGCTGCTGCGCGCTGGCGTCGCGAGAGCGTGCGTCCCCGATGCGCAACGCCTTGACCGCATCCCAAGCCTGCTTGACAGTCGGCTTTCGTCCGAGGGTGGTCCACATCTCGGAGGGAACCGAGCGCAACAGCCCGGCCATTGCCTGGCGATCGGCGTGGTACTCGTCATCGTCGGGATCTTCGTCGATGCCGATGTCGACGGCGTCCCAGACGCGGAGCGTCTGGAAGTTCACTTCCATCACCAGCGCCCACTCTGGATAATTCGTCCGTGTGAGCATCGGCCACGCGACGTTCGCAGACGAACGCTCGATGACGCGCTCCACGATCCGTGAGCCGGAGCTCTGACGCGAGTGGCGACCCGTCGAGCGTCCACGACGACGCGGCGGCGACCGCGACGGCTTGATCTTTTCCTCGTTGCCGGAGCCATTGGAAGGAGACCGCAAGGCCATGGCGACGACGGCAACCTAGCTCTGATGCCAATTGACACAATTCCGATGAGGAAGACGAAGAGGACACGAACACGAGTGGACGCAATGAAACTTTGGTGCTGTAATGCGACAGCGTTTTCTGGTGTCTCTCTATTCATTATAAAGAAAGTACATGCAGTCATACATGGTTACAATCAATTGAGACAATCACGGTATGCCCGCGATCGGTCGTTGCCATCCCAACGTCCACGGAGATGCTGCCTGCCATGACTAGAAACTAATTAGTCTAAGCTTCCTTCTATAGTTAGCGGGTGCTCAGGGATTATTCTAACAGTAGCTGTGGTCGCTGTCGTCGATGCCCACCACCATCACCGGCTTCTTCCCTGACGATGATGAGCCATCTCCTGCTGCCGCTGCATCCTCGGCCATGCTCTTCTATAGGTCGTCGGTCGATCCGCGGCGACTGAAAGGGCGGGGGCAATGGCTGATGGGGGATGGACGAAACATGGGAACAAGGTGACGAAGATGAGGGTATTTGTGTCACGAACTCAACTGCCTCTCCGAGTAGCTGGGAGCCTGGGACTAGTAGCGGCCGTGAGGAAGCGCTTGGTTGTCCACGTTCACACTAAACCTACTCTTGGAAGTTATACATAAAAATGGCCAAACCGGCGGCCCCCTTCTGGCCGGGCTCCGGTGCTAATTTATTTTTAGAAGGGAACATTTATATTAAAACTCAGCACAGTATATATACAAATCACTTCTGAAAAAACTAAAATAGCAAGGTACAGTAGCCTATCTAGATTCTTCCATTGTCTTTTTTCCTAGTGGCTTTTTCAATAAACATAGCCAAGTTGAACACCAAAACCAGAGGTTGAATCCAATGATCAACGCTAAAACATTGGACACACAGTAAGATCCAATATCTAAATTGATGAATGAACATCAGCAGTTGTATCGTTGAGTATAACAATGGATGCAAACTCATTATCTCCAAACCTTGAGATTTGCTCCTCATGATTGACCATTGATTGAAGATGAGATCGACGATCCTTAGTAATTGACCACATTAGGAGTGTCCAGGAGCAACCCTCCCCTTGCTGATAATAGCTCCGATGGTACTTGACATGGCACTAATAGACTAAATGCCCTATGCAATGTGGTACATACCAATATCTTGTTGGCTCAGGCACGGCCCCATGGCTTTGTTAGTCGTGGCATGTCGGCTCTATAGACAGGACAAACCAGCATGCTCAAGTCGGCCCGAGCATTACAGAGGCCCTATCGCATTACTGCTTCTATTGTACCACGATTGCCCTCGTGCACCTCTTGCCATAGAGAGAATTCAAGAACGCGGAGATATTTATAACGTCCCCATATTTTGAAGGCGTTGTTGTTGTCTCTACACGCCCATATGTAAACCAAAAGCCTCTCGTTTATGAGAATTCAAGTGAGAAGTTGTGAGTTAAGTTGAGATGGTGAAAAATTGGGAGTTTGTATTGTGGGCATGCGAGAGCAATCCAAATTCTTAACCACTTGATGATCAACTTCACCAATCATTCTTGAACCATTTGTTACACTTGGAGCTTGGATCCCACATAGCTAAGAGTCGTTGGCGAGCACCCAATGTTTTAGAATGCCAAGGCAAGATTGTGAAGGTCACAACCTCACCTCCATGTATCAGAGTAGAAAGTGGTTGAAAGAAAACTGGCTTGAGTTCTTTTTTTGTGAGTAACAGAAACAAGGTTTGAGTGTAACCCAAAATTGTCACTCTCAAGCGGCCCAACTTTTATAGGAGCATTTCCTCGGAGCCAGCCCAGGTAGGCCCCCACGATGGGGCAATGCCCAGGTTTCATTCAGCCCATCTCTCCAACTCATCGTGGTGGCGCTCCCGATTCCCTTCCCAAATCCCGCGCGAGACGCTGCTGAGCAGGCGCGGCGGCGCTCCTCTCCACTTCCACCTCGGTCAGTCTCCGGCTCTCCGCACTCGCGCCCCGCTGGCGCGCTACCGAGCCCCGAAATCACGAGACGCGAGCGCGGCGGCTGCCTCCGCAGTCTCGCCCTGCTACGGCCTCTACTTCCTCCTCCTCTGCATAGCGTGCGGCGGTCGTGACTCGTGAGGCGGGGGGGGGGGGGGGGGGGGGGG
>CM041646.1:14581787-14675931 GCA_023333625.1 Bothriochloa decipiens | reverse complement strand
TGTGTGTGGGGGTGTGGGGGGGTCGGGTGGTGTGGGGGGTTTGAGTGGTGGGGAGGCTGACTGGCGCCATGAGCGGAAGCCGGCCGGCTCCAGGCAGCACCGCATCAGTAAGCGCCGTGCCGCTGGCTCGCAACGGCACTCTGGTAGTGCAGCACTGCCCCGGCCGCCGGCGCCCCTTGCACAGACTGCACAACACAGGTGAGATCTTGGGCCTGGTTGTTTGATTTTTAATATTCGATGAATGCCGATGTCTATTTTCTAATTATTGCACTGCAATTAGCAACATTTCGTATTGTAGGGCAGATGGAAATATACTTTAGCAAAAAAACATTACTCACTCTCTGTCCCAAAATAAGTACATATCTTGCACGAATCAAATATTCTCAAGTTTGACTAGTTTCTTGAAAAATAATATTAACATTTGTTTTGTTAAATAGATTTATTACTATGAAAATATATTCTATGATTTATCTAGCTAATGATGTTTGTTTGAGATGAGAAACATTAATACTTTTTTTATATACTTGGTTAAATTTAGAGTTTTTTTTGACTCCTCGAAGTGCAAGGTGTGCACTTATTTTGAGACGGAGTATATTGAAAATAGTGCTAGAACTGGAACTAAGGAGTGCCAGATTGTAAAAAAAAAAAAAAATACTACGAATTGGATTTGAGCTTAATATGGATGACATCACGACATGGCAGAGCTGCTGATCTATGGCTTAGAAAATCAAATTTTAGCCTTCTCTTGTTTATCCCCCCATACCTCGTTTCTGGATCCGCCGCTGTACCCAAGTGACCAAGAGACTCAAACCAGCCACTCCTCTAGAGGGGGCTTCAAAACTAACCATTGTTGGCTTTGATCCCGAGCTGCAGAGTGATGGTGGTCAGGCCACCTGCCTCTAATGGCTAGTACCCAAAATGTCTCCAAATAAAGGCTCTGTTTCGCCTACTGTATCAACGCCCAGGTGGTGTCTCCGGTGTACCATAGGAGAACTCTGGTGCTTCAAGACAATCTATATGTGGTACCCTTTTCGCCTGTAATCTCTAGTGCACCACTGGAGTAACCCCAAGAAAAAGAAAGAAAGAGCTGTTGATAAAACAAGAAGAATATTTGAGCAAGCGCATCCCATGTATAACAAAAAAAAATGCATTATTAGCACAACCACACAATATTTTGTCTTGACATACCCAAGGAACTTACAGGCAAAGTATAGCAGGACTGCAGGGACCTGCTAATTATTGGCAATAATACAACATGCTGACACACATGACAATTGAACTCCCAGATTTATGCATATATTTGACACAGATGATGACTAAGACATCCACACGTGAACAAATCATATTTGTGTAATGTATGGAGTACTGATATGGAGAGATAAAAATAGGCCCTTCGAGATGCAGCCAGTGGCAGCAGGCAGATAGACAAGTCCAAGCTGTGGGGTCTAGTGTGGGACCTGTTGGTACATGCTTCCAACCACCATACTTCCCCTCCACCTTCCTGTTCTCAGCGTGGCATCCATTATGTCATCACTATTTGTTTTGATGGCCACACGGTTGATCTTTTGACTGAATTCACTGTTTTTAGGCTCCACAATAATATCATTTTTCATTTTGCAGACAACAACTTCCTTTAGGTGATTCATGAGGCCTCTCAGGCTTCCTGGAGCCTCGTTTCCTTCAAGATTTATCTTCAGCTCAGAGAAACCAGATAGGACAATCCTTTTGATGGATGGAAGGGACATAGGCCTTATTGTCCACTCCACCAAATCTTTCAGGTCTGACATCACCAGGTTCGTTACACTGTTGAATCCAGTATCAGAGAAAATGAGCTTACTCTCAGCATAAGAATTTTCAGATAACACTAGCTCCCTCAGGCTCGGTAGCTCACCTATCCTGTCCATGAATACTTGGTTAACCATTGACAGCTTGAGCACTAGCCTGTTGAGGTTTGGTAACGTGTAACGTTCTTTGATCTCTGGACCTGGCATTTCAATTCCCCCATACAGCTCTAGGATTTGCAGACGCTGAAGAGTAAATCTGGTCAACATATTGAATGGAATTTTATCATTTTCAGATTTCACAGCTAGGTGCAGGTCAACAAGTGACTCCAGCTTCTTGAAGGCGTCTGCAAGTGCGCCCCAATGCACAGAGGTCAGGCCTGTGATCCGAAGACGCCGAAGATAAACCATGCGTTGCAAAGGGCTTATCTTTTTCTTCCAGGAATCTGAGCACACAAGCCCAGTGAGCGTTTGCATGGTTCTCAAGGCTCCAACTGACCTGGGAAAGTTGAGCTTGTTTGCCATGACATGACGCAGAGTTGCAATCTCCCAAAATGCCTGTGTGACATTCTCAACCTGGGATCTCTTTATGTCAAGAGTCTGGAGATTGATCAATCGCCCAATTGTTGAAGGGAGCTCAACAAGTGAGCGACTCCTGATCCCCAAGTATCTTATGTGGACCATGTTCCCAATCTCGTTGGGCAGCTTCCTGATCCGCATTCCTTGCAGATCAATCACACGGAGGAACTTGCATCTTTGAAGAAACTGGAGGCCATGGTAGCGCAAGCCGTCTTGGCTTTGGTTCTGCACTGAGTTGCCAGCCGTCCTCTCTTCGGCAAAGTCACATAAGAGGGACCTTAGCTTGGGGAAGGAAGTGTCCATGGTAACATATGATTGCATATAGTTGTGGAGGCAAAGGCGGCGCACAGAGTTGGGCATAAGCAGATCAGAATTGTCATGGACCTCTAGGAAGCTTTCTTCATGTGATTCTGACTGTGCAAAGGCATGCACACGATCATGAATAGCGACAAGCCAAACACCTCCAGTTTGGTCCTTCCTCACTAGGTTAATCATGCCTCTCGAGATCAACTCCTTGAGGTAACTCTGCCCAATGTCCTCCATGGTTTTCCCCTTCTTTGGCTTCAAGAACCCCTCAGCGACCCAAAGCCTCACTATGTGCCATGCACTGAAAATTAGATTCTCTGGCATTCCTGCAAAATACAGAAAGCATGACTTGAGTCGGCTTGGTAGATCATCAAAGCACAGTGCCAATATTCTCTTCATTTGCTTGGACTTGTCACTTGAACTGATTTGGGATAACACCTTTGCCCACTCTGTGAAATTCTTGGTCCGAAGAAACCCAGCTAGAATTACAATTGCCAAGGGGAGGCCTTGTGTGATGTCAAAGATGTTTTCATAAACTTCCTCTAAGCCCATGTCTTTGTTGTTGAAAACTTTGCTGTGGTACTGGTTTGTGCTCCCAAATACTTTATGGTTGAACAACTTTTTAGTATCCTCCTTAGAAAGATGTCTTACTTGGAGTGGTGAAACTTTAGTGTCAACATATGCAGCCTCTCTGTTCTCGAGGCGTGTGATGATCATGATTCTACTCCCATTTGCATTGTTCGGTAGGCCCAGCAACACAGAGTTCCAATTGGTGAAGTTGACCAGCCCATCCACCATTACTAAATACCGCTTATCCTTCAAACGAGCAGTAAGAGCATCAAGAACTTTTTCTGGTGTTAAGGACTCATCATCCTCAGATGCTTGGTTGGGGCATAGGCGCTTGTAGAGGAAGTATAAGATATCAGTATCTTTAACATGCGGTGGAATGTTGATTGATGCTCGTTCATCAAAGTGACACCGGATGTCAACACTATCATAAACTTTCCATGCAAGTGTAGATTTGCCAATGCCACTCTCCCCAACAATTACTATGGCAGACCGTCTGTTGTCATCACCTTTGAGCTTGGATTTGAGCTTATCCATTTCTTCCTCGAACCCAAAAACTTCATTCTCTTGGTCCCTGTAAGTAATTTATTGGGACAAATTAGTATAATATCAATGCAGTTCAAGTCATGCGTGAAGTGCATGGCGTGTAATCTTAATTACGTGTATCGTTTATGGAAATTGAGCCTTAGTTTGTAATACTCTCATTCATTCTTATATAATCTCACATCTTTTCTCCAAAATTATTCATATAAGGCAACTTTTATTTACATACAAAGTAGTGCTGTTAAATTATAGAAAATACACACATATATACACATTGGCACAAATTGTTTTTCCATATTGCGTTCTGATGGTTTCCAGAGTCCCAATTGCCTTCAATTTTCTGATTAATGACTTCAATGAAAAGTAGTTTGCATATAATACACTCAATCTCCAATTACAATTGTCGACGGGAACGTCGCTTACCACTTAATGCATAACGCCGGTAAATCCAGGAAAAATACCAGAAAAAGGTATGATCATCAGGATTTGAACCCGATGTGTTGCGTCCCACTGGACCATTTTACTATTGGATTACAAGAACATACATTCAAGTTGTATTTAATTATTTATTTTAAGAAGTTAAACTCCTTTTGTGATGTTTCATAATTAAGATTCCCTCTAGGTCTAGTCATTTATGCCTAGTTCATCTTGTGAAGTCAACAGCACCTACAACAGTACCACCATTTCACCACTGCTACAATTTATGCGCTTTTTGTTAATAGAATGGCTCGCTGTATCCTTCCACCTGAAATGGAAACCGTCGTGTAGTTCGGTCTTACAAACATTTACTTATAAGCTACGAGGGTTGGAGTACTTGATTGATGCCTGCGTGCACTATGATCGATAGCTCGGATTGGGAATCGAACAAGGACTAGCCCCGCAGGGCACTGGAGAACCCTAGAACTAGTTGAATAGATAAAAGCTAGGGAGTTAGAAATTAAAATGTTATTTATTTAATAGAAACAATATTTGAGTTGTGTTCATACAGCGATTCGTTGCTTGTCTCTCTTTCCTTAACGTGACTGTGAACTGTGTCTGGGTGTCCGTACACTAAAAAACGGAAACCGTCTTTTACGACCTGTCCGGACAGGCACACTCCGCGTGCGATACGACTAACATTGTCCTGCCTACAGTACACGTACAATACACTGTCCACCTCCTAACAGTACATTGGCCTGCCTACAGTGCTATAACGCTACCATTACCTAGAACCTAGACTTGCTGCTGCCATTTTTATGTGAAAATAGGTTTTTTTTGTTTTAACATAAGTTTCTGGATTATCTCAATATATATTTCTGTATTTTCGTAACAGGTATTTTTAGGTTATTTAAACATATGTTTCTAGGTTGTTTCAACATATGTTTTCGTGTTGTTGCAACGGGTATTTTCTGGGTGTTTTTGACAGATGTTTTTTGTGTTGTTGCAACAGGTATTTTTGGGTTGTTTCAACAAATATTTTTCTAGGGTTTTTTAATAGAAGATTTTTGGGTTGTTGCAATAGATATATCAACATTGTTTTAAAATATGTTTTCGAGTTGTTTCAACGTAAGTTTTTTGATAGTTTCAATTCTAGATCAAATGTTTGCATCTCCTTTTGCCCTTCTACTGCCTTGCCTATTTTTCCGCCCGCGTACTTGTTGTTTGTTGTTCCAAATTCTATCCGCAAAGCAAAAGGCCAGCTTCTGGCCGGAGCGGAGCGAAGGCCCGTCGCCGGAGACTTGGGCCGGAGGCAAATCCACTGAACTGCCCTCCAATATTCTTTGCCAGGATTAGACATATAACGACTGACCAAACTCATAGCATGTGATAAATCAGGACGAGAGCAAACCATGTCCTAGTACTGATGAAGATGTTGAGTACATGTCTAAGGTGCCATATTCTAGTGCTATTGGTTCATTAATGTATGCCATGGTTTGCTCTCGTCCTGATTTATCACATGCTATGAGTTTGGTCAGTCGTTATATGTCTAATCCTAGCAAAGAACATTAGAGGGCAGTTCAGTTGATTTTCAGGTATCTTCGTGGAATAACAGATTATTGTCTGAAGTTTGAAAGAACTGATAATGGAGTTATTGGTTATGTTGACTCAGATTATGCTGCTAATTTGGATAGACGAAGGTCACAGGATATGTGTTTACAGTTGGCAGTTGTGCTGTGAGTTGGAAGGCAACATTGCAGCCAGTTGTTGCCTTATCTACCAATGAAGCTGAATACATGGCAGTTGCTGAAGCTACGAAGGACCTAGTATGGCTGAAAGGTTTATATTCTAAATTATGTGGAGTTAATACTTGCATTAACCTGTTTTATGATAATCAAAGTGCTATCCATCTCACTAAAGATCAAATGCTTCATGAGAGGACTAAGCACATTGATATCAAGTACCATTATGTGCGTGATGTTATTGCACAGGGCAGATGAAGGTATGCAAGATAAGCACTCATGATAATCCAGCTGATATGATGACAAAGGCAGTTCCTGTTGCTAAGTTTGAGCTATGCTCAAGCTTAGTTGGTATTTCAGCTTAGCCCAAGAGGCGTTATGGTGCCAACAGTATTATTGCTTCGTTATATTCAGGTGAAGGATTGATTTATGCTACAGGAAAGAATTTGTCTCAAGGTAGAATTTATTGTTTGTTGCTCCAAATTCTATCCACAAAGAAAAAGGCCAGCTTCTGGCCGGAGCGGAGCGGAGGCCCGTCGTCGGTATTTTTAGGTTGTTTAAACATATGTTTCTAGGTTGTTTCAACATATGTTTCCGTGTTGTTGCAACGGGTATTTTTTGGGTGTTTTCGACAGATGTTTCTGTGTTGTTGCAACAGGTATTTTTGGGTTGTTTCAACAAATATTTTTCTAGGGTTTTCCAATAGAAGATTTTTGGGTTGTTGCAATAGATATATCAAGGTTGTTTCAAAATATGTTTTCAAGTTGTTTCAACGTAAGTTTTTTGATAGTTTCAATTCTAGATCAGATGTTTGCATCTCCTTTTGCCCTTCTACTGCCTTGCCTATTTTTCCCTGGGCTGGCCCGCATACTTATTGTTTGTTGCTCCAAATTCTATCCGCAAAGCAAAATGCCAGCTTCTGGCCGGAGCGGAGCGGAGGCCCGTCGCCGGAGACTTGGGCCGGAGGCAAATCCACTGAACTGCCCTCCAATGTTCTTTGCCAGGATTAGACATATAACGACTGACCAAACTCATAGCATGTGATAAATCAGGACGAGAACAAACCATGTCCTAGTACTGATGAAGATGTTGCGTACATGTCTAAGGTGCCATATTCTAGTGCTGTTGGTTCATTAATGTATGCCATGGTTTGCACTCGTCCTGATTTATCACATGCTATGAGTTTGGTCAGTCGTTATATGTCTAATCCTAGCAAAGAACATTGGAGGGTAGTTTAGTGGATTTTCAGGTATCTTCATGGAACAGCAGATTATTGTCTGAAGTTTAAAAGAACTGATAATGGAGTTATTGGTTATGTTGACTCAGATTATGCTGCTGATTTGGATAGGCGAAGGTCACTCACAGGATATGTGTTTACAGTTGGCAGTTGTGCTGTGAGTTGTAAGGCAACATTGCAGCTAGTTATTGCCTTATCTAACATTGAAGCTGAATACATGACAGTTGCTGAAGCTATAAAGGAACTGGTATGGCTGAAAGGTTTATATTCTGAATTATGTGGAGTTGATACTTGCATTAACCTATTTTGTGATAATCAAAGTGCTATCTATCTCACTAAAGATCAAATGTTTCATGAGAGGACTAAGCACATTGATATCAAGTACCATTATGTGCGTGATGTTATTGCACAAGGGCAGATGAAGGTATGCAAGATAAGCACTCATGATAATCCAGCTGATATGATGATAAAGGCAGTTTCTGTTGCTAAATTTGAGCTATGCTCAAGCTTAGTTGGTATTTCAGCTTAACCCAAGAGGCGTTATGGTGCCAATAGTATTATTGCTTCGTTATATTCATGTGAAGGATTGATTTATGCTGCAGGGAAGAATTTATCTCAAGGTAGAGTTTGTTGTTTGTTGCTCCAAATTCTATCCGCAAAGCAAAAGGCCAGCTTTTGGCCGAAGCGAAGCGGTACAGACCCTTTAGGGTTTCCACCTTATATTTTACCTGTAAACCACCGCACGGGATGCAGAGATATGTTGTAATTCCCCGGTGTTTGTAACATCCACCAAATATAGTGAAGACTGGTTTACTGGTTGGCGCTCGTACTTTTTCCCTCTCGCATTGAGAGGGTTTCCACGTTAAATCTCATGTTTTATGTGTGTTTTGATCTTGTTTTACTTCTTGATTGACATCAATATTTTATAACAGTACTTGAGGATCACTGTACTGTTGTTGAGGATCATTTACTGTACTGTACTCAACACAGGGCTACAGGATCATTGTAGTGTACGCTTGTGTACGCGGGGTTAGGCTCCAGGCCCCGGCGTCCGAATGCTTCCCACGCGCCGGACGTCCGGCGCTAAAGCTCCCATTAAAAAAGTAGTAGAACGAGGCGAGCGACGACAGATTGAGCAGTTTTATATGTTTCGGAATCAGACTCTATGTCATGCTAGACAAGAATTATTCTAATGCGATATGAGCATGGGCTATATATAGAAGTCTGGACCAAAGAAAGTCTCCATTATATGCGGTACTTAGAGCAAGACCGGTCAAAGAATTGGATTGATAAAAAATAGAAATTTTATCTCTTTATTATTATATATAGATATAGATATATATATATATATATAAAATAGAGTGTGCCCCATGGTAACAAAACCGGTTGAAAAATAGTATTGAGTCTTGGACAACAATAAGGTACCCGCTAAGAAACGGTGTGTAAAAGGTAACGAGTCTACGATACCAAACCCAGTTAACAGCGGGTCTATAGCAGCAGTAATAAACCGGTTAACAGATGCCTGAAACAGCACCTAACCCAAGAAGAAACAGTAACTGTCCTTGAGCTACAGTACCAAACCCGGAAGGTAGAGAGAACCCGTTACTGGTCATCCACAGTGATGACATGAGTCTGCAGTAGAGACGTTACTGGCAGTAGAGACGTTACTGGTCATGACAGTGCTACTGTAGCTATCTCACCAAAATTAAAGATCTTTATTTATAGATATGGATTTTAATGCATTAAGGACCAGAAAAAGATTTGTTATGCGAAAAAACACAGATTATGATGCACTAAGAACTACTCGGATAGCGGAGAGTTTCTTTGCATCTCACTTTTTTACTGGTCAAACTAAATCCATGCCCTTCGTGTTTCATATGGACCTGTACTCATACGAGCTACAACAACTCAGCATCAGGCGCTAATAGATATAGAGTCCTTCCACTGCAATAAGAATTAGGTCACGCCCTATGTATCTTGTATATAACCTAGACTCATGGCTCATGCTCATTTAGCACTGATACGAAATCTGGTTCCAGGATGTTTAGGTCAAGCTCTCCATGTGACTCATACTTATGACCTGTGCTTATTATACGAGTTAAAACAACTCGAGTATAGAGTCTGATTTGTATATGCATTTGGTTTTATTCAACATACGATACGTTAATAAAAAAAAGCTCAACTACTACTTTTAAGTATGGAGATATTAGACAAGCGCTGTGGATACCGAAAAAATAGAATGAAGCACGACGAGTTCACAAGCAAAATTAAACTGCGACGACACACGTACCATGCGGCAGCGGCAGCGGAGTTGGTCATGTTCTGCGTGAACGATGCCGACGAGTATTGCTGCTGGATCTGGTACTTGTCGACGTTGTCGGAGATCTCCTTGAGCCTTTTCTTGATGCTGTCCATCCTGTCGCGGAGGACGTGGCGGACGGCGACCTGCGCGGTGCAGGTGGTGACCATCCTGAGCCACCTCCTCCAGTCGGGGAGAGGGAGCCGCTCCAGGTCGACCTTGCGCAGGAACTCGTCGAGCACGTCCTCCACCTCGTACGCGACGTCGCGCGTCTGGCGCACCCAGAGCCCGATGTAGTTGTTGGCCCCCGCGCGGCGCTCCTGGTCCGCGTGCTGGATGAACGTCTGCAGCCACTCCAGCTTGTCCCGGAGCAGGCGGATGTCGTCGTCGACGCCGCGGAGGAGCGCCGCCTCCTGCACCGCCAGCTCCCCGAGCCGGTTCAGCACGAACGTGATGGAAGCCGACGCCATGGCCGGGTCGACCCTTCTGGGTGCTGGCCGGCTAGATGCTACTCTCTATCCTGAGCCCTGCTGTCTAGCCTGCTAGTATGCTGAGTATGCATTCGTACTTCGTGGAAACGTTTGTTGCCAACATACTGGAGACTGGAGTTGTTTCTTGATGAGTCCAGCTTTACCTAGATGTGTACGTATATATACAAAGGAACGACAGAGGAACCAAACAAACAAGTTCCACTGTGAGTTATAAAAACCTGCTGTTAGAACAGAGGCAGAGGGAGTATACTTTGACCTAGTGTTTTAGTTGACCCTCCAATAATTCATCGGTTAGTTTACTAAAAAAAATTAATTCATCGGTTAGTATAATTTGACCTAGTGCATTTAGAGTTGTCGCTGGCCGCTAGGATTGGTTCAAAAAGGAAGTTGTCGCACTAGTAAGTTTAAACTTTGGATACTACTATGGTACTATTCTGCGATCCATCCATCCTAAAACATACTAGTACACTGTGACTTTTAAATTTTTACTGAAATAAAGCATTTAGAGGTGTCAGTGCCTAGATTTGGAAAAGTTCATTAAAAAGGAAACCAGAATTTGAGGGGAAACAGGTTAATTGGTATTTATCTATAGGTACATGCATCATTTGAGGATTCTTACAACTTGTCTCAAATTTTTGAAATGCACTGTATTATAGGACAGAGAAAGTATAGTTTTTTAGGTTTAGTTGAGATTGGAGCAGAACTTAGAACAAACAAGATTACAAGGGATTGTGGGGACTAAGACCCTGTGTTTGGTCTGTTTCCGCAGCTAACCGCCCTAAACATCGGCGTGTATTTTAACTGCAGAACAACACAGAGGAATGTGGCACGCCTAGGTTGTGGCTTGAAGTAAACAGCAGCTACAGCGTTGCAGCATGCCGGAAGTTAGCACGGTGAGCTGTGGATATGATCCAAAGGCACCGTATCACGTAAGAATCCTCCCCATCACTTTCGTTCTCTCTTCGGAGGGGATAGACCAAACAAGCCATAAGTGAGGTGAGGGATTTGTCTTGCTGATCTCCATATTACAATGTAGTACGCTAGCTAGGGGGGCTGACGTACCTAGCTTTGGTGTGGTGTACATCATCAGTACAAATCCATGCATGACGTCTATCACGCCATTTCTATTGCACTACATGATGGTGTGATACATTGTTTATTCCCTGCCAGCTTTCGCTGCCTTTTCTATACGCTTGCCGGTAAGACCATCCAACCTGCAATATGCATGATGGCATTCCAGCGACTACCTCCATCCACATAAGAATTCAGTCCTATTTAAATTTACTCTTTGTTAATGTTTCTAAAGTTTATCCAGCTTTACGTAAAAATATTAACATTTATGACACCATATAGATATACAACACTTATTTGATACCATGACAAATACTGATATGTTTTTTATCTATAAGGAGCCTAATCCCCGATGAAACGTAGCAGCGAGAGCGGCTGCGGAGGGGGGTGGCGGTGCGGCGATGGCCGTGGCGCGCTGGCGGCGGCTAGGGTTTCGGTGGGGAAGAGAGAGAGACAAGAGCTGAGAGCTTGGATAAAGGGTTTCCCCTATTCCTTTTTTTTATTGCAATGAATACATGGGGGTTTACATTTACGGTCTTTACAAGACTTAGCCCCTAAATAACCGGAGATCCTGTGGATCCCCCACTTTATATTTTATTTATTTCTACTTTTTTGAATTTATCTAAATGACGTGGAGATCTCCATAGATAGCGGAGGCGGCGGCGAGGCTGCGCCCATGCCCTCCTCTCCTGCGCATGTGGCACCTTGGGCCCGTGAGACGCGGCTTGTTACGGTGGCAGTGACGTTGCTTTCTTGTTGGGCCCTTCAGTTGGCCCAATTTCTTGCCAAATTATGGAGCGAGCGTTGCACTTGTTACAGCACTCCGCCTTCTTCGACCGGCGCATCCTCATCATGAAATTGGAGGAGTCAATAATGTTGATGAGTGGGAGGGATCCTGACGAGATGACCTCCAGGTGGTAACTCATGTGAATGTTGATGGAGTGGTTGAAGTCGATGTGGAGCTGCATGGTGTTGAAGTTATTGGTGTAGCGGGACGCTAAGTAGAGATAACTGTGGGGGTAGTAGTTGATGTCGTTGAGCATGATGGTGGAGATTGCGCCTTCTTTGCTGGTGTCATCAGGGATGACGCCAATTTGAAGTGTAGAGGCACCCGGACGGAGTTTGGTGAGGCTGGTGATGACAATGCTTCATGGCATGTGCATTGATGCAAACTCGCCATAGAGGAGGTTGTCGTTGTAGTTGTAGATGTAGTCGTTGCCTATGCGAGGCGGTGCAGGTTCCCGATCATGAAGCAGCTTGTCAATGTAGCCGTAGATGGAGTAGTTGTTTGAGGGTGGGTTGTTACTGATGGTCGTAGTGCAGATGTTGTTGGCGTAGGTGAGCTTGCAGTCTAAGGTGTTCATGAAGATCACGACGGTGGCATACACTGGTTTATGTCCTTGCAAGACGCTCATTGGTGCATTGCTGGTGTATGACGCAGCAAGAGGCCGGTGCATGTTGGTCGCTGATTATCCCATGTGCCACGGTCCAATCTCTAGCAATTATATGTTGCCTGCTAGAGGAGCTCTCGGGGCGCTGCTGGAGACAAGCCAAGTCGACGTGGCAATGAAGGTGTCGATGTTGCCAGCGTCATAGTCATTGGAGTGTCGAATGTCGAGGTCGTTATGGTGCATGCTGTTGGTGATGTCGATGTGGCCGAACATGAAGTAGATGTAGTCGTTTGAGGTCACATTGTTGTCGTGGACATCGTGCTAAGGTGTGATGCCGTTGGTGTTGTTAGTGTCCTGAGTTGGTGCGATGTCGAGGACGACGGTGCCACCATAGGGGATGGGGTGGATGTGTCTAGTGTTCATGGAGCCCTTAACAATGTTGGTGTCGATGCCAGGGGGTGTCCACTTGGCCTCCTTGGCCATGAGGCGTTGGCCTAGTTGTCGAGCTTTTCGTGAAACACCTGGTGGGCGTTAGCGGTGTTAACGTTGTGTTGTTGTCACGTGTTGGTGCTGGAATGTGTCGGTGACGCCAGTGATGATGGTAACGTGCTGCTGTCGTTGTCGTCAGGGGCTGGTTTGGCGATGATGGCTGGAGGATCGTTGTTGTCGTCCTTCTGTTATTTCTCCAGCACAACATCGTTGATGAAGTCGACGTTGGCGTGCAGAGATGCCGTGATGTTGGGGGCACAGGGAATGAAGGCGAGGGCACCTAGCAACACGGTTGCAGGCTACGGCATTGCTCCTCGTGTAGTCATGGTCGTTGTCGCTGTTGCTGCTAGTGTGGTTGTGGCTGCTAGGCGATGCTTTGCTTGTGCAGGCGCATCATCAAGCAGCTGGTGGGCATCGCTGATGACGACCTCCTGATTGGTGATGGTGATGTCGTGGGGGCTAATCTCCTTGGTGCTCGCAGTGTTGATGATGATGTTGCCAGCGATACGTGCCAGCTCGTCCTCCTTGGCCTTGAGGCGTTTATCCTGCATGGCGATGTCGCCATCGGTGATGTTGACAGTGACGTCATTGGCAGCATTCAGATCTGAACCATGTTCTGTTGCTGCACGAAAAAATTCAAGAGTTCTTGTACTCCACCTGCGATCGTGGAGTGAAGAGCGACGCTCATGGTGGTGGTGGCTGCCATGGATCATAGCTGGTCTCCGCTACCATGTATAAGGGACCTAATCCCCGATGACACGTGGCAGCGGGAGCGCTACGGAGGGGGTGGCGGCGCGACGATGGCCGCAGCGCGCTTGCAGCAGCGCTTGTGTAGGGCGCAGGCAGCGGCGGCTAGGGTTTTAGTGGGGAAGAGAGAGAGCCAAGAGCTAAGAGCTAGGATAAAAGGTTTTCCCTATTCTTTTCTTGAATGCAATGAATATACGAGGGTTTACATTTATAGTCTTTGCAAGACTTTGACTTAGGCTCTAAGCAACCAGAAATCCTGCGGATCCTCCACTTCCTATCTTATTTATTTCTATTTTCCTAATATATCTAGGTGACGTGACGATCTCCGTGGACAGCGGCAGCAGGGCTGCGCCCGCGCCCTCCTCTTCTGCGCACGTGGCGCCTTGGGCCCGCGAGACGCGGCTTGTTGCGGTGGCGGCGATGTTGCTCTCTCTTGTTGATCTCTCCAGTTGGCCTAATTTCTTGCCAAATTATGGAGCGACTGAGCGAGCGCTACACTTGTTATATTATCTATAGCTAGTTGAACTTAAGATAGCACTATATAGCAGCCCACCAAACAGTTAAACACAAATATGATTTTACACGATTAATCAAATAATAAAACCTTGATTTTTCGGACGAACGCCAGGAAATAAATCTGAATTTTCAGTGTCGTTGGATCAATTCAGAATAACAACTGGCGACCAATACGTGTATTTGTCGACTAGCTAGCCCTCGAGACGCAAACAAGCTGAATTTTGTACAACCAAAACAACGATCTCTACTCCCCAATGAGTATCACGACAGCACATATTAAACACATTCCTTGAGGGAAAACTAACAAGCAACCCGGCAACAAAGCTTAATATATATCTTCTAACGTCACAAGGCAATAGCAGTGAAGCAACTACAGCAGATCACACTTAAGAGAACTGATCATGTAAGCAATAAATCAACAATTGTCCACAGGACGGATAACAAGAGAAAGCTTACAAACACTTGATGGAAGATGCACGTAATCCGCAGCAACAGAAAAATTCTCCGACCCGAGCATCAATTAAAGCACATCTTGAGAAATCAATTTTCGCAAAATCATACAAACACAATTCACGCAAAGATCACAACCTTTATACCTATACATACCTACATGGAACTTTTTTAAAAATACATATACTTGTAATGGGATGCCCTTGACTTAGGGACCATTGGCGGACCCAATCCACTACAAGGTTCGCTCTCTTTGCCGACTGCATCGCGCACTCGGCAAAGGCAGAAATATATTCGGCAAAGGCTTTGCCGACTGCAATTCCACGTGGCAGTCGGCAAAGGGCTGTCGGCAAAGAAACCGTCGGCGAAGGCGGCTTTGCCGAGTGCCACGTGGCATGCAGTCGGCAAAGCCTTTGCCGAGTGCCACGTCAGCACTCGACAAAGCCACGTGGCGCCGTCAGCCTGACGGCTGGCTTTGCCGAGTGCTGACGAGGCGGCACTCGGCAAAGAAAAAAATATTTTTTTGAAAATTTCATTGCCGAGTGCCAGCTCGGCACTTGGCAAAGAAATTTTTTTTTCGAAAATTCTTTGCCGAGTGTTGACACTCGGCAAAGGCATGACCCCTTTGCCGAGTGCCACGCTGGCACTCGGCAAAGCTGGGGATTTTCTGGCCAAATTCCCCAGCTTTGCCGAGTGTCAGCACTCGGCAAAGCTGGGAAATTTTTTTTCCTTTTTTTCTGTTTTCTTACATCCAAATATTGTAAAATCACAATTTATATCACAATTTCACCAGGACCACAAGTAGCACCATTTATATCACAATTTCATCACATTTATCACCACCGTCACCATATATATCACAATAACACATATATCTCACAATAGCATCTCTTATCACCACCACAAGTCCATTACAACCATGAAGTTCAATGCAACGAGTCGAACACCACAAGTCGAGGTCCATCACATGAAGTTCAACACAACAAGTATAGGTCCATTACAAAGAGAAGAAATACATGACAGAGACTTCGACAATACTCGAGTCCAGGAGCATAACACAAGCGACAAGTATCTAGCTCGTCGCGCCGTCCCCAAAGCCGTCAGGTTGTCCGTCCCCAGAGCCCCCAGGGTTTTCCCACGGAACCCACCCTGGATCACGCGGCGCCAATGAGTACGGCCACCCTCCGCCCACCGGCCACGAGTAAGGTGTAGGAGGGCCACGCGGAGGTGGATACGGTGGAGAAGGGCCACCCAGAGGTGGATACGGCATCATCTGAGGGCCGGCACCTCTAGGAGACGGGTTCAAACCCGCCGAATGTACCTGCACAAGTTAAAGGCCAAGTGATGTCATTAGTATCTGCAGGATGGACGCACAAGCTAAAGCAAGAGTCAATGTACTCATCGGGGTCTCTGCAGGAGCGACAGGAGCAAGCACAGGAAAAGACGGTGGAGGAGGCGGTGGAGCGAATAATTATGGCGGTGGAGGCGGCCCAGGGATTTGTAGGGATTGGAAGTAGCCGGCAAAGCCCTGCATCTTCCTATTGTAGTGCTGCTGCATGGCTGTCAGGTGCTACTGGTAAGCCATCTGTTGCGCCTGCATCTGCGCCTGCATCTGCGCCATCTGCTCGTGCACCTAGGCCTGCAATATTACATACGCAGTGTTGATTGTAAGTATAGGTGTGAAATGAGTGAACGACGAACAAAACCACACTTACCTGGAACTGCGACATGCTCGGGTGCCGAGACGCTATGGGGATGTCGGTGGAGCTCATGGGCCTGGATCGAACCTGGCTCAGTGTGGGAGCATTGGACGGGTCGACGGAGTTGTGGGCCATGTAGTACCGGCCGTGCTGCTTCCCTGGTCCCAACCTCTGCAGGAGGTCTGTGTCCAGGGGCTCGGCGGTGGGGTCGAACGTCTCCCCGTAGCGCTGGCGAGCTGCGGCGGTGTACTCTATCATCTTCTCGTAGGCGGTGGGGTTGCTGTATGCCTCGGGCCCGTCCTCCGGGTTGTAGACGTTGTCCGGCGCTGTCGCCTTGCCCTTGTGGGAGAGGAGGTACCCGGTGAACTGGTTGATTTCCTGCCTACCGTGCGCCTACGTCTGCATTGAAAACAGAAATATGGTTATAAGTAATGACAATTGTGGGCTAGAAAAAAGACATGAACGGACGCATACCCATCTTCTCATGTACGTTGGGAGGGGCTGGCTCCCTTGGTGGTGTGGCACCCCTCGCATCTGCAGGCGGCGGCCCCGACGGTCGTTGCGCCTCGCATACGCCTCGTCCGTTTGCCACATGCGCACAATCTCCTCCCAGCAGTCCCTGTGGTTGTCGCACCACCCCGGACAAAACTGTATGACATCAAGTATTTGACATGCGAGAAGATTAGTATAATGTTTCACTGAAGGAATCTAAAAGAATGTTTTCCTACTTAATTACCTGCACGTATTGAGCAAAGGTGAGGTCGGTCTCCCTCGAGTTCATGATCTGGCGGATTTGGGGCTTCTTGATGGACTTTCCATGCACGTCGGTGTAGTAGTCACGGATGGCCTGTATGCGCGCCTCATGATACAAGTCCTTGAGATGATCTTTGCAGACTGCCTCCTGCACTCGCGCCGCCTGGTCCGCTTTACCCTCCTCGCACGTGAAGAAGTCCTGCACACAGACACATCATGTAGCATTGCATTGTTTCAAGAAGTCCGACGAATGCGTACTATTTAGCAATGCGGTGCGATGAAAGACTCACCCAAAACTCCCTCTTTATCTTTGCCATGAGGGTCTCGCCACCCATGTCGATGAGGTAGAAATGAGCCCACCTCGTGGGCACCTTTAACTCGTCGTCCACGTCGACAAGGCCAGGGTAGTACTCCTTAATCAGGAGGCCCTGGATGCCATTGATATGGCGTGATTCACCTTCTCCGCTCACAAATGCCCAGGTACTGCACGAGTCATTAAGAATAATTGTTAGTCTGCAGTTCGATTTTCAACATGTCATATGAACAAGTAGTGAAATCAATAATGGTTACTTACGTCTGGCCCACGGGTGTAATCACCGGGCGTCTGTTGAATTGCGGCCGCACCCTAGGAAGCTCCGTGGCCACGCGAGTACACCTTGGCCACGCCTGACGAAGTCGAAGCCGTCTGGCCTGGTGTAGGCACGGCGTCATCATCGTCATTGTTGTCATCATCGTCATCGCCGCCACCGCGGTCCTCGTCACCCGTCGTCGTCCCCCCTTGCGAGGACGAGAACGGCACCCTCCTCGTCGCCTGGCGACGTCCGCTGCGGGGCTGGGACCCCCTACTGGACGACCCGCCCGCCAACACCTCCTCCTCCTCCTCGTCGTCGTCGGCGGTCTCCTGCTGGGGGACCTGGTACGTCGAGCGTACGGCTTAATGCGGCCGCTGCCGCCGTTCGCCTGGCATTTTGCCGAGTGCCTGCAATGACAAAGAACAAAAGAGTTAGCATAAATAAATGACAAGTACTTGTAAAGGAACATAATAATAACAATATAGTATTACATGGCCTTGTAATTATCTCCGCGAACGGCAATATGGCGGGCGTGGAGTCGTCATCACTATCACTATCGTCGTCCTCGCTATCAATATTGTCGAGCTCTCTTAAGTCATCACTGTCATCATCATCCTCATCATCTCCATAGTCATCATCATGTACATCCTCCTGGACAACTCCATCACGCTACATCTGCCATCGCTCAAGCATTCTTAAGTCCTTGGCGTCCTACACCTCCTCACCCTCGTCCTCATCGATTTCGTTGTCTACTTCCATGCCCATGAGCGAAGCAATGTCTATCTCCAAAGTACCTTCTAGCCCCTCAAGTTGATAGAACTCATCTTGGTTTGGGTCAAAGTCGTAACCATCGTCGTTTGGGAGAGGCGCTTTGCCGCGCGGTGACACCAAATGCACAAGGCTCCAACTCACAAGCTTCTCGTCTTTTTGGCACACCCATGGGAGGTAATAAACTTGCGTGGTGTCTCGGTTGGCCACAATGTAGAAATCGTCTCCTTTATAGCTGGAGTCCTGTCGAATCTCGACATGCCCTATCGTAAGGTCTTGCCTCGTGACATCAGGATCGAACCAATGGCATTTGAATACCACCGGCTTGAAAGTCTCGGCACCCTTAAAGTTGAGCTCGTATATCTCTTCAACTATGCCGTAGTAGTCCTTCTGATCCGTGCCGGGCGTACAAACTCCGCTGCACATGGTTTTTAGGTTGGGTCGACTCTCCTCATGGCTTCTCGTGCGAAAGCGATAGCCATTCACATCATAAACGGTGAATGACTTCACCCTACGGGAGAAGCCACGGCCCACCTGTTTCAATTCATCACTCATTTCTGTATCCGTTTGGGCCTGCAAGGGTGAGGACAGGTAGATCGTTACAATACTCACTCCGGGGAGCAAAGTGGAATCACAAAGTCAGAAAGAGGTTAGTTGGTTGGTACCTTTGTACAGAACTAGGAGATGAAATCGGGCACACCGTGTCTAAGAAGATTGTCTTCTTCTTGCTCGGTAGGAGCCCTATTGCCTGTCCAGTATTGACTAATAAATTCCCTGAAAGAAGCAAGGGACTAGAGGGTCGGATCATGATAGGTGGAGGATAGTGACGGCGTAGGTAACAAGCTCATTGAGAACTTACTTCTGATAAGGAATCACTTCATCAAGGTTGAGAAACAATGTGAACATGATAGTGTGCCACTCCTGATGGGTCAACTACTTGTTGGTACCTGCGGTTCCACTTCCGAGATCCCCTTGGAAAAGGCTGAGGGTCGATGAGTTCTCGTCAGCGTTGTAACGAGGGGTTGGATTGTGCACGCTGGGAAGATTCTCAGTATAGTACGCCTGTGTGAAGGTTGACACCTCCTCCAGAACGGAGGCCTCTCCCATGGATGCCTCAATCTTGGCTCTATTTCTACACTTTTTCCGAAGAAGCTTTAGAAACCTCTCGATTGGATAGCACCAACGGGCCTGCATGGGACCCCCCAACCGTGCCTCGCGCGGTAGGTGCAAAATCAGATGCTGCATCAACAGGAAGAAGTCGGGTGGAAATATCATCTCCAACTTGCAGAGCAACAGAGATGCAGCCTTCTCCAGTTCAACACAAACATCCCGAGACAACTCCTTGGCACAAAGCTGGCGGAAGAAAAAGCTCAACTCTGCCAGGACGCACCACACTGGCTCTGGGAGGTATCCCCGGGTCATCGTAGGAAGGATCCGCTCAATCCATATGTGGAAGTCATGACTCTTTATCCCTAAGACTTTCATAGTCTGCAAGTTCACGCCCCTGCTCAGATTCGCCGCATACCCATTAGGGAACTTTAACGTCTTGATCCACTGCAGTACTTCCTTCCTATTGGCCCTTTTCAGGATGTAATCGGCCGGACCCCTTTTCCATTTCTTGCCAGGCACAGGGGTCTTCATCACTAGGGTTGGTCTATCACAAATCATCTCTAGGTCCACTCTAGCCTTGATGTTGTCCTTTGACTTTTTACCAACGTCCATGAGTGTTGCCCAGAGTGCCTCGGCCACATTCTTTTCTGTGTGCATTACATCGATGTTGTGTGGAAGAAGAAGGTCCTTGAAGTAGGGGAGCCTAGTCAAGCCCGATATATGAGTCCATATGTGGTCTCGAGCATATCCCTTAAAACCACCTGTTTCCTCAACTTCGGGAGCCTGTATGTCGGCAAGGACGGTGGCAGGGCTCTTAACCTGTGGAATGGGGCCGGTGACTTGAACACCTTTCGTGAAGTGCTTTACATCAAGCCTGAATTCATGGTTCTCAGGCAGGAATTGGCAATGCTTGTCGAAAGAAGAATACTTCCCACCCTTGGCCAGCCAGGTGAACATTACATCTGCCTTGCATGTCGGGCAAGGGAACTTCCCGTGAACACACCACCCGCTGAATAAGCCATACGTCAGGAAGTCATGCATTGAATACTAGTACCACACATGCATTCTGAAGTTCCTCTTTGTAGCTCGATCGTACGTGAGTACCCCCTCTTCCCAAGCAAGTTGCAATTCATCCCACACCGACTACATGAACACACCCATATTGTCGCCCGGTGTCCAGGTATTATCAGCGTTAAGATCACGTTCCTAGGTTCAAACATGACGCCGGGGGGGAGATTGAGGGGGATCACAAACACGGGCCAACAAGTGTACGGGGCCGCCATCATTGCAAACGGGTTGAACCCATCTGTTGCCAGCGCTATGCGTACATTCTGAGCCTCCATAGCCTTGACAGGATTCATGTTATCGATGTGCTTCCATGCATCACCATCCGCCGGGTGTACCATCTTGTCAGGATGGTATCTTTTGCCATTATTATGCCACGTCATTTGTTTCATGGACTCCTGTGTCATGTACAGCCGTTGAAGCCTCGGTAGGAAAGGAAGGTGCCGTACGACCATCTCAGGGACCTTAGACTATTTCATGCTTCCATCAGAGCCTTCTACCAACATGAACCTAGAGGCTTTGCACTTTAGACAGATTTTTGCTTCCTCGAGGTCTCCCCTGAATAGGACGCACCCCTTCGGATAAGCTTGGATCCCCTCATACGGCATCTTAAGTGCACGAAGGAGCTTCTGTGTAGCGTAGGTGTTCTTCGGCAGGACATGATCTACCGGAAGCAGTGTGCCAACAATGCTCAACACGAGATCGAAGCCGTCTCGACTAATGCCTAGTTGCGACTTCAACCCTATTAGGCGTGAGATGGCATCCAGTTGCGTAACCCTTGTCTTCTCGTGAAGGGGCTTCTGTGCCGCCTCCATCATGTCGTAGAACACCTTCACGGTTTCCTCCGGATCTTCCTCCACATCCATTCCTTCGTCGAACCGTGCTTTGTGGAAGTCTGCCATCATGTCTGCCATCCCGGCATCGGCATCATACTCCTCGAGAACGGGTCCCACCACCTCGTCCCTAATAGGATGGTGTTCACCATGGTGGCGCCAACGGGTATAGTTTGGAACGAATCCGTTCTTGAACAGATCTTTCCCCACCACAACCTTTACTTTCCTTTTCTTGTTCTTACACTGGCTGCAGGGACACGGCATCCAAATCGACCCTTTCGCAGCTAGGCCAAATGCTTCCTCCAGGAATTAATTCGTCCCCCTAATCCATTCATTGTTCTTACTTGCGAAGCCCGAGTACATCCACTCACGGTCACCCATGCTCTGTCATGCGGCAATGTTAACATGTGATAAAACCAGCAAGTGCATCTACAACGCGACCTACGACTACATGTGACGGAAAGAGAGGTCATACCGCAGGTGCCGGTGAAGACAGGCTAGCGGGGCAGTACCGAGTCGTGCTCCTCCGGCTAGCCTCCAACAGGAGCCCTCCTAAAAAAGAAAAACAATTAGTGAGAATGAAAAATTTTGGCAGCACCTCCCCTATACGGGAGGTTACCAAACCTGCAAGAAAAGACGGCACGATGGCCGACAACCACAGATACATGTCAGGCATGAAGGCCGACAACCATAGATACACTGGCACGAAGGCCGTCAACACATAAACAGCGCGATGGCCGATACCACGGATGCTTTACCTTCTTCTCCAGCGACGGGCCGCGATGACGACATGGACGAACGGCGATTGGCAGGGATGACGGCGTGGACGAACGACGTCGACGAATGGCGCGGACAGTCGTTGGACTGAAGTCGGTCTCCTCCTCCCATGCTTCCTCCTCTCCTCCCTTCTCCTTCTTCTTTCTCCTCGTCCTTTTTCTTCTTCCTCTTCCTCCCCTTCTTCTTCTTCCTCCTTCCTACCTCCTCTTCCTCCTACCACCCCACCTACCTACTGCCCGGCCGGCCAGGGGTAGCGCGGCCTGCTACCTTGGCTTGTGCAGCGCGGGGGGCGCCGAGGACGGGGACGTCGGTCGAAATTTCACGCGAGGCCCTGCATACGGCCTCAACATGCTCCAAACATCATGAATATCATTTTTTGAATCACCGGATTCCATTATTTCATGTACCTGCAGTTCAAATCTGGAGTTACCGGAAAACTTCAAAGAAATAGAAAAAATTAACGGAATATAGCAAAACAAATCAAAATTGCCCCAAAGTTGGAATTTAGAATGCATTTACTGTAGCAAAGCAAAAGAAAAAACTAGGATTGAAAATAAAATAAATCTTTGCCGACTGCCAGACAGGACGGCAGTCGGCAAAGGTTGCCACCTTTGCTGACTGCTGACGGCGTGGCAGTCGGCAAAGGTGACGGCGTGGAGGCCGTCAGGACTGGCAGCCTTTGCCGAGTGCCAGACTTTGCCGACTGCCTGGCACTCGGCAAAGCCAAGGCTTTGCCTTGTGCCTAGCAGTCGGCAAATCCAGACACTCGGCAAAGCCCGCTTTACCGATTGCCCACCATGGCTTTCGGCAAAGGCAGATCTTTGCCGAGTGTCGACAAAAAACAGTCGACAAAGCTAGCATTTTCTGTAGAAATTTGTCGAGCCTGCGTGCAGCTGGTTCTGGGGATTTGGGAGCACCGCTGTGGCCACCAATCTCACCACCGAGCGTTGCCTCGCTTCCTTTGCGCATTTATTGTGTGGCTGCGCTCGGTCTTGTACTCCCGTGCCCTTCTGATTGACTAACAGTTTGGGAGTGGTACCGCACCTTAAGGGCCCATAGAAGATGAGCCCAGGCAGGAGCCTAGGGTAACTGGGCCTTGTGTCCGCCTATGTTGGGGAGTCAACTCCTCAATAGATGTCACTAGTAAAGAAATGATTTTATTAAATATCTTCGTACAAAGACGGTTTTCTTAACACACCGTCTCTAACCTTCGCAGGACGTACTGTAGCATCATGACACTATTGCTGTAAATCAGTCTCCCTCTGTTATACCAATTTTGGGATCATGTCGTCCCGCTGTTTCACAAATTGTTTTTTCTAGTAGTGTCCATCATGGTTGAAAGGTGCTGAACATAATTTACTCGCTGCTTCATTGTCTAATCGAGACCGTGATTAAACAAGGCAATGCGAGGTCAGACAAGGACGTGATCTTCAAAAACAGATGATGCAAATGAAAGGCACCCTCCTTGGAGCAATATTTGTCTTCAAAGATTTTTAGGACCACAAATTTTTAATTTACTTTGTGCGGAGGTTATCTTGGTTTTATGTCTCAATTCTAGGTGAGTAGTGCTGTGGGAACCCCAAGTGATCTTCCAAAATATAAGCACTTACAATATATGAATAATCCCTCTTGCTAAGGCGATAGTCATGCAATGCCAGTAGAGTTGTCGCTAATTCGTTCGAACAGGAAGTTGTTACTAGTAGGTTTAGACTTTGGATACTAGTGTCATACTTTATTTTATGGAACGATACTAGTGTCATACTATAGTCTTGTTAGGTTTCGTGGAGATTGAAGCATAAATTTGAAGAAGATTAAAAGGGATTGTGGGGACTAAAACATATGTCAAAATCATCCCCGTCCTTTTCATTCTCTGTTTGGAGGAGATAGACCAAACAAGCCATAAGTGAGGTGATTTGTCCTAATCTCCATATTACAAGGTGCATGCAGTACGAGCTGGGGCCGGCCGGGGACTGACGTCTGGCCACACGTGAGGTGATTTGTCCTAATCTCCATTTCTATTGCAAATGCATGATGGTGTACGTTGTGTTGCCAGTATGACCATGACCATACTCATTCCAATCCGCAAACATAAGACTCCAATTCTATAGATGCACTCTTTCTTAATGTATCTAAAGTTTAACATTTATAACACCAAATAGATATATACAAAAATATATCCCATGACTAATCTACTAAAATACTTATTTGATATCAGAAAAATATTGTTATTTTTTTTATCTATAGTTAGTCAAACTTAAGATAGCAGTTGCCTCAAAAAAAACTTAAGATAGCAGCCAATATAACAAATAAAAACTAATATGGTTTTACATGATTAGTCAAACAACAAAACCTTGATTTTTGATACAAACGCCACGAAATAAATCTGAATTATCTTTTTATCTATAGTTAGTCAAACTTAATAAAATAGCAGCCAACATAGCAAATAAAAATTAACATGGTTTTACATGATTAATCAAACAACAAAAGCTTGATTTTTTCATATAAACGCCATGAAATAAATTCAGATTAGCAACTAGCGATCAATAGATTAATCTTGCGGCTGTAATTTAATCTGTGTATTTGTCGACTAGCCCTCAATACACAAACAGGTTGAATTTTATATAATCCAGAATACGGATGTCCACTCGATGATGAGTATGACGATAACACAGATTAAAAACATTTCTTCAGATCAAACCGACAAGCAACTGGGCAACAAAACTTAATATATACCTTCGAACCTCACAAGGCAATAGCAGCGAAGCAACCATAGAAAGTCACAGTTTGAACGTACCTTTAGGGCTTTAGGTATGATAAATAGCTAGAACGTCATTTCTAGATCTAGAAAGCGAACCTAAATATTTGAGTAAAATTTATACCTATACATGGAAGACATGCACTTAACTTAGGGAGCCAACTCCTCAACAGATTTTGAGATCACAACCCCCCACTGTTTTACAAGCAGTTCTGGCATGCCATTTGTGCCATTGTGGAGCTCGGCCCGAGCTTTACAAGAAGGAAGTCATGTATTTATTTCTTCATGTCTTTACATGATTCCTAAGAAATTGTTTACTAAACATACTTTAGGCATACAGTTCCTTACAAAAAAAAACTGCCTGTTGTAATCGTCTGTGACAATTAGTACACCTACAGTAGGCTGGTTCTTGGAAAAAAATTGTTCTTTTTCTAGTAGTATCCATCTTGGTTGAAAGGTGCTGGACATAATTTACTCGATCACTGCCTCAATCTGATCGAGACCGTGATTAAACAAGGCAATGTGAGGTCAGAGTCAGACAAGCACGCCATCTTCCAAAATAGGTGATGCAAATGAAAGGCACCCTCCTTGGAGCAATATTTGTCTTCAAAGATTTGTTTAGGAACACAAATATTTAATTTACATACCATGTGGAGAATGTCCTGGTTTTCTGTCACAATAATTGGCGAGTAGTGGTTGGGAATAATCCCTCTTGCTAAGGCCGGCGATAGTCATGCAATGGCAGTAGAGTTGTCGTACCTGGACTTTGGATACTACACTGTCATACTATAGTCTTGTTAGGTTTGGTGGAGATTGGAACGGAAATTATAAGGAGATTATTAGGGATCGTCAGGACTAATGAATCCTTAATTTACATTCCAAAATCCTCCCCATCTCTTTTCAGTCTCTCTTGGGAGTGGATAGACCAGACAAACCACAAGTAAGGTAATGTAACACACCTAAAAATCTCAAACACCAAAAATCACAACCAACAAATTTTTTCTAAAATAACCTATGCTTGTTGAGTGTCATATAAGAAACCTACTCGTTGTTGTACAAGTAGCACCAAATGTTAGCATGAAGCATTTGCATCTTAATGACAAAGTATGTTTTGCCTCTTATTGATTTTATGTGTTGATGATAAAATCAATAACCCTTTATATCATATGTGGCTAATATATGTTACTAACAATGGACATCGCATCCAACAACCCCATGAGACACTAGGGGACCCACCAAGTACATATCTTGGTCACTAACATTTCTTGCTAACAAGATCAAGTCATGGCATGGATTAGAGGTTTGGAAAGAAATGGAAAAGAGATTAAAAAGGGAGGGAAAAAGAAAAGCCAAAGCGGCCCGGAGCAGCAGCCAGTCTAGCCCAAGCCGCCAGGCTGGCCTGCTCACCCCGCACGCCCCACGGCCTAGCCTGGCCCATCGCGCGGCCTCCCACCCCACACCGCCTCGGCCTGCTGGCCTCGCCAGCGCCGCGGCCCAGCTCGGCCGATGGGCCACCGCGCCGTGCGCCCGCGCGACTGGCCCACGAAGCCGAACCGGCCCAGCATGACGGCCCGAGAGCACCGCACGCCCGCGCCAGGCCATCAGCTCGCCCGCGCTCGCCCGCTCTCGCTGACAGGCGGGACCCGATTGTCAGCTTCCACTTCTGCGAGCCACGCCGTCCCGTCCGCCGCAACCATATATGGAACGGCCGAGCTCCACCGTTCAGCCGTGCCCATGACCCCTCGTGATGCCGTCCGTTCGCCCGCCAGCACCGCGCAAAGCCCCAACCCTAGCTCAAGGCTGCCCTGACTACTTGATGGCCTCTGGCCAATCTTTGCCGTCCGCCGCCATGACCGCCGCCGCCATGGCTATAAAAGGGAGCTCCCCGGCCGCTTAGGGTTTCCCGTGCCCGCGCAGTCATCTTGGCCGCTCCCGCACCACCACTCATCTGCCCAAGTTGGAGAAGGGGGAGAGGTAGGAGAAGAGGGAGGCGGGGTGAAGGGAGACCGAAGCCGAAGCACCGTCGCCATCCGCCGCCGTTGCTGCTCGCCGGAGGAGGACCCGGTGGCCTCGCTCAACCACCGTGACGCTGCTCTGCTTCTTCTGCACCGAGCTGCTGCCCTCCTTCCTCACCATCGAGCCGCACCGCCAACCGTCGGAGCACCGCCGCGTAGGTGAGCTGCCCTGTCCACCCATGGCCGCCGGCCAGCTCATCCTCCGTGTTCCCACCCGTCCGACCTCCTTTTGCTTCATTAACTCCTCAACCGTGTCCGCCTAGGGCTAGAACATGTAGATGGCAAGGTTTGGGGAGCCGGTGACCAACAGTGAGCTCAAGCACGCTTTGCTCACCGCTCGGTCCCTGAACTCTGGCCACCGGTGCGCCGCTGTGGCCTTCGCGGCCGCGCGCGCTCTGTCGTGCCTCCGCTGGCCGCGCTGTAGCATATTGGAGCTCCCAGCTACTCCAAATGTAGGACGGAGGACAAGATGAAGGCCGACCATCAAGCATCGCCGGTGAATTTGACGCCGCCGTCGGCCTTCGTCATCGTCGATCCGCCATCGCTGCTTGCCTCGCTAGAAGGCCCACGACCAAATTGACCTTGCTAGCACCTTTGCCTTGGCCCCGCGGACCCAAAGAGCTAGTCAAAGCCGCCGCGGAGCCGCTGATGCACCCCACCGCCACGGCCATGCCGCTCGGCGCCACCGCAGCACGTGCGCCGCGAGCCCACCGACCGCATCTGCGTTGCCTCCGCATAGCTCCGCTGCCGCCTTGCTTAGCCCACACAGCCGCAGCCATGCACCGCCGCTCGCTGCCGGCCAAGCCCCATCCGGCCAGCCGCGACGCGCGAGGGAGAGGAAGGGGAAAATCCCCCGTGTGGACTGTGTCCACGAGTCCACCTCGGATCCACGCTGGACCAACCAGACAAGACCGCGTGGCACCACAGTCTCTGGTCCACCATGGACCAAGTCCACTGAGCCAAGCCATGGACTCAGCCATAGGCCAGGCACACTAGCGGCTAACCGAGCCACGTGGCCAGCCCCTCACCCGACACATGTCTAGGCCAGCCCATCCCGGCCTAGATCCGGCCTTAGCCAAGCCCGTCGAAGCCCAGTCGGGGCCCGTCAATGTTGACCGTTGGCCCCGAGCCCCCCTGTCAGTGACCGTTGACCCCGGGCCCATCTGTCAGTGACCGTTGACCCCGGGTCGACTTGTCAGTGACCGTTGACCCCGGGTCGACCTATCAGTGACCGTTGACCCTAGGCCCACCTATCATTGACTGATGATCGGTCCACCCGTCAGCGCTGACGTCAGCATGACGTTAGCCCTGCGCCACCGCTGCTGGACTCGTAGTGCCACATGGACCAATCAGAAGCCGCCATGTGTCAGCCTCCGATTAATCCGCCCTTTTTCTTTTTCAAAAAATAGATTAAACTTCAGAAAATCATAACTTCTTCATACGAACTCTAAAAAATATGAACGAAGTGTCCAAATTTTCATAAAAATGAGCACGTCATAGGCTTATGTATGATTACATTTGGAGTTATTGAATTTTATTGATTCTTTGTGTTAGCTCTATAGGAGTCGCTAACGCGACTGTTACGTTTCGTTTCAGAGGAGGAACCGCTTGAGGAGGACGACCCTGACTACGAGGAGGGGCTCAGTGATGACTATGCAGGTGCCACATCCCACCCAACCTCGTAGATCCTATTACACATGGCATAATATCTAGTTTGCTAGAGCTTTATTTATGAATATCACTTGTGATAGGTTGCATGATAGAATTGCCTGATGAAGACTTTACCTTGTCGCAACTTTATTCCTGCACACCCGCTGATAGGCTAGATGAATGCTTATTTACCTATGATGCTTTATTTCTGCTACGCTTTATATCTACGATGTGATGTGTGGTGGGGTATGGATATATGGATAAGGCACGTGGTGCCATTTTACTCGAGGAGAGTGCTGCATGTGTCTTGGGTGTGTGGTGAGGGTTTGAGTCGATCGGGCAGGATTCTACGACGAGCCTTGGGTGAGTCTTGCCGGGGGATGTGTTCTAGGCATCCTCGTGAGAGGTGCCTGTGGTGGGTACATTGTGAGGTATAAGGTAATCTTGGGGGTGAGAGCCTTCGTGGAGCAAGGCCCCAGGTAGGAGGTGCCATTGTAGCATAGACTGTTATAGTCCCTATGAGATGATAATCCTGTCTGATCCCCCTAGGACTTGATATCCCTTGAGAACTGGAACTTTGGGACCTACGTGCTCACGCTCACTCCTGTATGGGCGAGAGATGGATGACTGGCTAGCTAGGACGGTGCCACCACTACTAGGTTGATAGTAGATAGTGTCGGGAGGTATAGGCATTAGGACCCACACCCTCCTTAGACAACATAGTGACCTCGGGGTCCTGATACTATGTCTCACAGTCTTAGTGTGTCGGTGGTATTCCGGGATGTCCCAGTACTAAGTGGTAGGGTGGCATCACACCGGTTAGAAAGTAGCCAGAACCAGCCTAGGCGGGGCAACGCTGATGATGGTGATCTTGTGGTTACAAGAGTATACGCTCTGCAGAGTTTTTAAATCTATATATAGTACACGGCCTCGGTATGGTCTTTCCCTCGACCTACGCTTCTCGCTATTGATGGTGATCTTGTGGTTACAAGTATGGATTTCGGTATCAACTATTACTGGATAATATGATGATTTGAGTTTCGAACTATTATATTATTCACTATTCTGTGTATTTTCCATTTAAGGAAAATTAAGGATGTTTCGGGTACTATAAGGGATTTGTCCTGATCTCCATATTACAAGGTTACGCGCTGGGGCCGGCTAGGGGCTGACTTGGATTTGTTGCGGCGTATACATCAGTACATGCGGCAGCATGCTGACGTCTATCATGCCATTTCTATTGCAAATGCACGTTGGTGTACATTGTTTTTTCGCTACCTCCTTCAACCATCTTTCTATACATGCAGTTCCCAGTAAGACTATATACTCACTCCAACATAAAAGCATATGCATGATGGCATTCCAACGTACTACCTCTCACTACTGGAAAGATGAAATTCCCTGACCGTGTACGGACCGTCAGAACACCGTCAAGGTTTTCTCTTTGATCTGCGGTGAAATTTTGTAACTAGTCTTTCTCCCTCATGCTAACTCCAATGATAATTTACTTTTCCTAGTTTATTCTAAAATCATGATCTACCAATTAACAACATAGGTTTGGTACCAATTATTATTGATTTGTTCTTTTGCATTTGTTTGTTTTCCATTCATGTATATAGAGAAAGCACCTTGTGAAACAATCTTTAAAAAATATCTTTCATACTCCAATATTTTTTATACATAAAGGAGGCTACATACATATAGTTTGTAGAAGTTTCAAAAAATTTTGAACCATTTTGATATATTTTATAGTGTAAATGAATTTCTATGTGCATATCAAAAGTAATTCCAAATAGAACAGTGGATACCTCCAATAAGATTCCAAGGTCATTATAAAATTTATACTCATGCTCATATGTTTCACTCCAGGCCATATCTAGAGATGGATGAAAAAAATCATTTGTTTTCTATGGATTATTCATCATTGTATCTCCAAAATAACATAAAAATAATTGTAATAATTCAAAAAATTGTTAGAAAAATCTAGAAACTTGCATGGCATCATGTTTATAGTGCATAATATTCTAATAAAAATTTCAAATGTTTCTAAAAAAGAGATGCAATACATTGCTTGCAACTGGTACATCTCTGACATAGTTATAAGAAACTATATGAGAGATGTGTCCATTTGTGAACATGTATAATGCCAATTTGTCAAAATGATTTAAATTTTCTATGTTAAGATTATACAATCACATTCTGTCCCCACACCAATTCTCACACATGGATGTGCATCTGCTGCTCCTTTCTTATGGGTATTACTCTATGAAGCCATGATTCTATATTTACCCTGACGTTTTTTTGCAATAACCGTCAAAAAAATATAAAACTGTCAAGGTAACGATGTTTACCTTGACGGTTTATGCAATTTCCCTGACGTTTATGTGTACTCACAGGTTAATTGAGAATTTCCTTGACGTCATTTAATTTTTCTGTGTGTTTCCTAGAAACCGTCAAGATAAATATATTTACCCTGATGGTTATTTAATTTTACTGTGTGTTTTCTAGAAAACATTAAGGTAATTCTATTTACCCTGATAGTTTATGTAATAACCGTTAAAAAATTGAAAACCGTCAGGGTATTTCGACTTTCCACGGCATTCCAAAGTACATGATCTTTAGTGACCACTTCCATCTTGGCAGTTTCTGTGACCTATTTCCTATGTCTTGAGTCTTGACGTTCGTCTGAACCATCACTACTTGTAATGCATTGTCCTACCATCCAAATTGTTGGGTGAAGCACAGAAGCAAGTTCTGATTGTTACTCATGCTCTAGTCTAGTTGTTGCAGCCTTGTATGCAATGTCGATGGCAATGTAACTGCAGAACAAAATTGTATCGATAGCCTCTTCTGAGTGAAGTATTTCTGAGTTAGTTCTCTTGATCCAACTATAGCTAGTGATTTTTGTAAGTTACATAAAACCATATTATTGCTATATCATCGTTTCTTTTTTCATATGTGTCGGTGTTCAGACCTAGGGGGCCCTAAGCCGACGAGTAAATGTGTACTGTGTGCTCCCTAATCCGGATGGTGATCTAAGAAGAACACACGATTTTTATCCTGGTTTGGGCAAGAGAAGGCCCTAAGTCCAGCGGGGGAGAGAGATTGTATTATCTCATACCGAAGTGTTTGTACAGTAGGGATACAAGTGAGTGAGTATGAACGGGAGTGGAGAACAAGGCCTAAGTCTAGTAGTGCTATGCCTATGCCTTGCTACTATGGAGCTCGGATGCCTTAGAGTGCTGTCCGATTGTCGTTCGAATGTTGTTTCGCTATCCCAAATAAGCAAGAGTATATGAACGGGGAGTCCAGAGCAACGCCTAAGCCTAGGAGTGCTATGCCTATGCCTTGCTCATGGTGAGCTTGGATTTCTCTAAGTGTTGTCTAATGCTTATTTGAAAGTTGTTCTGCTATCCCAAACTAGCCCCTGGTGTCCCCTTTTATAGGCCAAGGGGAGGCTCAGGTGTATAGGAACCCTAGGGCTATCATAGGTGATGACATCGAGGGGTTGATGTCGTTTATGTCATAGTCCCTGTAAAGGCATACATTGGGCATGGCCTGCTCTGTAGCGACATGCTTGGAGATTGAAACATCCTCAATTTTTCCATGAAGGGAAAATGCATAGAATGAAGGATATAATGATAGCCCAGGAGGTCAAATCATTAATTATCCAATAACATTTGATTACAAAGCCATACATCAAATAAAAGAATACAATAGAGGGGTTTACATAAATTATTACATCGCCACATGGCAGAATCATCAGAGTATCTAGCATCCAGAACAGCTGCGGAAGTAGAGGGATATTGCAAAAGCATCGTCTTTCACCATCTTGAGCGTAGGCATGAGACCATCTAATCCATTCGTCCTTCAGGGGCATCGGCAAACCATCATCCGAACCTAGATCCAAATTTTCAGTACATTTTGTACTAGCCATATCTCCCACCCTATGCTTTGCTTTTGCTATGTGGTATTTGGTGGGATGCAAAGGATATAATCAAAGAGGCCTAACATATGGCTGTGGTTTCCTATGCAAGCAGTGACAATATTATATAATATAATTCATCAAGTTTTAACCCATCTCATCCACACATCTTTCCCATCCCAACACCATCACACACATCTCACACTCTCGCACTCAGTCTATAGGTCCAACTCCCTCTCGGAGCCTGTCTCAGCGGCTCACAGCCGGAAGGGTAACACCAGGGGGAGAATAGAAGGACTCATCTCACTACTCCCGAGAAGCGTGGGTCTTAGGAAAAAGCCATACCAGTGGCTCGCGGACTATATATATAGATTCATAACTCTACAGAGCGTGTACTCCCATAACCACAAGATCACCATCGTCGGCGGTGCGCTCCGCCTAGGTTGATTCCAGCTGCTTTCTAACCGGTGCGATGCCACTCTACCACTCAGTACTAGGACACCCCAATGTACCACTGGAACACCGATAGGTACACCGGCACACTAAGACTGTGAGGCGTAGTTACCCGGGCCACCAAGGTAACTTTGCATCTTTAAAGAGGGTGTGGGACTCCATGCCCGTACCTCCTGACACTATCTGCTAACAACCTAGTAGTAGTGGTACCGTCCTAGCTAGTCAAACATCCGTCCCCCACCCATACAAGGGTGAGTGGTGAGCACGTAGGTCCCAAGGTTTCGGTCCTCAAGAGATATCAGGTCCTAGGGGGATTAGATAGGATTATCTTCTCATAGGGACTAAAATAGTCCGTGCTAAAACAACACCTCCTACCCGGAGCTTCGCTCTACGAAGGCTCTCATCCCCGGGATCTCCATATAACTCACATTGTATCTACCATAGATACCTCTCATAGGGATGCCCAGAACACACCCCCGGCAAGACTCGCCCTCATGGCTCGTCGTAGAATCCTGTCCGATCGACTCAAACCCTCACTACACACCCAAGACACACGCTGCACTCTCCCCGTATAAAGTGGCACCATACTCTCCACCACGCGTCACATCACATATATAAGCATAGTAGAAGTAAAGCATCATAAGTAATTAAGCATGCGTCTAGCCTATCAGCGGGTGTGTAGGAGTAAGGTTGCGACAAGGTAAAGGCTCATCAAGCAGTCTACCATGCAACCTATCATCAAGTGATATTCATAAATAAAGCACTATCAAGAATAGATATTATGCCATGTGTAATAGGATTCTATTTGGTTGGGTGGGGTGTGTCAGCTGAATAGCTGTCGCTTAGGTGCTCCATCAAGTCCTTGGCGCTCTCCTAGTTCTCCTCCTCGATCAACTTCTTTGCGGAAACTAAAATCAAGACATACCCGCGACCCCTTTAGATCAATCACAAGAGCCAAATGAAATTTAGTAACTCCAAATGCAATCATACATAAGCCTATGATGTAGAGCTCATTTTTATAAAAATTTGGACACTTGGTTCATAATTTTTGGAGTTCATATGAAGAAGTTATGAATTTTATAAGATTTAACCATATTTAGAAAAAGAAAAAGGAGGAGGCTAATCAGAGCGTGACACGTGGCGTCTCCTGGTTGGTCCACGTGGCACAGCGAGTGAACAGCAGGGACACGGAGGCTAACATCATGCTGATGTCAGCACTGACGCGCGGGTCTGACGGTGGGATGGTAATGCTGACATCAATACTGACAAGTGGACTCGATCGGCGGCTGACAGGTGGGACCCACGGTCAACGGTCACTGACAGGTGGGACCCACGATCAACGATGAACGTTGACTGGTCAACGGTCAATGCGGACCGGGCCTCGATCGGGCCTCGGCAGGCCTGGGTAGGGCCGAATCTGGGCCGGGTTGGGCCACGTGTCACCTGGACAGGTAGGCCACGTGGCGGACTTGGGCTTCTGTTGGGCCAGGTCCATGGCCTAGTCCGGCTGGTGCTGTGTGGACTCAGCCCATGGTGGACCGTGGACAGAGGGGCCATGTGGACCCAGCTGGTTGGCCCAGCGTGGCCATGTGGGCCTGGTGGACTCGGTCCACATGGGCACAGGGGAAATTTCCCCATCCCCTTCTCGCGTGCGCGCGGCCAGGCATGACAGGACTTCACCAGCGGCGGGCGGTGCTGCGGCTCCAAGCGGCTGGCGGGCTAAGGCAGTGGCTAAGGCTGCGCACAGGCAGGGCGAAGCTGCTGGTGGGTTCACGGTGGCGCCGCAGGGTTGGTCATGCTGACGTACGCGCTCCGGTGGCGGCCGACGGCGAGGCACGGCTGCGGGGTGTAGCGGCGAGGCACCGAGCGACTTTGACTAGTGCCCCAGGTCCGTGAGAGCAAGAAGAGTACAGCAGCGGGGTTCGAGCAGCCTAACAGGCCACGGCCTCGCCGGCGCGTGCATGGCAGCGGTGATGGACGGTAGTGATGTGGTGGCGGGGCGCAGTAGCGGCTGAGAGGCCACTTCGACTCGCGCAACAGGCTCGCGGGGTCAAGGCAAAGGTGATAGACCATGTTAATTTGGCCGTGGGGCTCCTAGCGAGGCGGACGGCAGCGGCGACCCGACGGCGGTGATGGTGGCTCTACGGCCAAAGTCACCGGCGGTGCTTCACCTCCTCCTCCATCTTCTCCTCCCTTCTTGACTAGAGCAACTGGGAGCTCCAAACCCAAGCTAATGCAGTGAAAGGAGGCTCGGTGGGGGCGCACACAGCGTGTTGGCCACAGCGACGCTCCGGTGGCCGAAGTCCGGGGGACCGAGGGTAGCAAAGCGGCGCACCCTCACTGTGGTCCATGCTGGCCCCAACAGAGTTGCCAAGAAGGTATCCCAGGGTGAGATGAATCTACTCGTGGAGTTAATGAATCCTAAGGCTAAACGTAGTGGCCAGGCAGCAAGATGGATGGCGCAGAGCGCAGTCGTACACGGACGGATGGTGGAGCAGCACTGCTGCCATTTTTGGCATGTGGGAAAGGCAGGCAAGGTGAGCAAAAGAAGATGCTGACAGGCGGGGCCTACACGTTAGTGAGAGAGGGGGAGAGAGACGCAGGCGCGATGCTAGCAGGCCTCCTTGCTGGGCCGCTCGGCCTTGCTGGGCAGCGGCAGCACGGGCGAGCAGGCGGCACACGCGGGCGAGCGGGCGATGAGCGGCTTTGCTGGGCCGTTGGCTAGTTGGGCCATAGTGCGAGCGAGCGGGCGTACGGGCAGTAGGCCGGGCAAGCACGTGGGCAGGCTGGGCCACTGCTAGGCTGGTCGTGCGGCGGGATTGCTGGGCCGGTCTGTTGGCCGAGCTGGGCCGATTCTGCTGCTCAGGCTGGTTTCCTTCCTCTTTTCCTTTTCTAATTTCAAATCCTTTTCTATTTCTATTTCTTATACTACTAACCAACTATGCCAAAGATCCTTGTTAAATATGTTAATGACCATGGTGCACACACCATGGTAGGTCCAGTAGGGTCTCAAGGTCATGATGGATCTATTTCCATGGTTAGTCAACATACATATATACATGTGATAATAAGTTATTTGATTTTATTGAGCATCACATAAAATCAAATAAGAAGCAAATCAAGCTCTGGTAAATTAAATGCAATGCTCATGTTAACAATAGGTGCTACTTGTGCAACTATTGGGTGGTTGCTTACATGACACTCACCAAACATTGGTATACTTTGGAAAAATTTTGAAAGTTCGTATTTTTGGAGTTTTGATTTTTAGGGTTGTTGCAGTCCTACCCCCTTATGAGAATCTCGTCCTCGAGATTAAAGGTATAACCATCTCGTCCAACTGGTGGGGGTAGAGCTTCTTTTAGCTCTGACTCTTTCTTGTGAGTTGCTTTTCTTCCCGAGTGATTGCTCCACCGAACTTGCATATTGGCATGACGGTGCTTCTGATTGCTTCGGTAGTTTTGTCCAAAATGCGGCGGGGTACTCTCAGTGTTCTAAGTGACTGGTGCCTCTATAGGGGTTGGTTGCTTTTGCAGTCTCAGACGCTTGCGTTGTTGTGATATATATAAAGTCACTGGTGTACTCCAGCGAGTTGTCCAGGCAACTATATCCTATAGGCGGGCTTGCGTACCGATCACGTACGGCTTCTCTTATTCTGGAGTTAGCTTCCTCATTTCCTGGAAACTTAGGGTTCCTTAGAGCGGGGAGACTTTAAGGCAGGCATAGATCCTGACTGCATCTCAAGGTCTTTATGTCCATTGTTAGGACAACTCTTCTGACGGTTTCTATGGAAGCCTAGATCCTCTCGCAATACCGAGGCAATTCCTCCTTTGGCATTGCTGGTGGAGAAAAGTCCAAAAGTTGATCTCTTTCCTTCTCCTGACCACACACCAGAGGTGGTCTCTGAGTAGTCCTCCATACAAGGCCTCAAGCGGTGACATCTGAAGACTGACTTGGTACATGTTGTTGAAGGAGAGCTTAGCATGGACTAAACCTTCTTTCGAAAATGTCTTACTCACAAGAAGGGCTATGGAGAAGGACCTTGAAATTGCCTTGAAAATCCCTTTGGATAAATGAGGAGGTGATCTCGTAAGGCTTTTGAATATACCATAGATTTTGAAGAGGACCAAAATAAATCCAAATTTCTTAAAACAAAATCTTTTTAATGATTTTTATCTCACAAAAAAGTTGCACATTTTTTTAAATGCAAATATTTCGTAATCAAATTTGGTTTTTTGAGAAACCCCCCTCTTTTCTTTTGATATGTATATATAAATAGAGCCAAACATGGAAATTTCAGTCATCCCCAAAACCTTTTGGAGTGGTCATGGTCACAACCATGATACCTGCATATGCCGGCAGCAAGCCACATGGATGCATCGCACATGGGGCCCCAGGTTTCGTAGCGGCACCGTGGGTCATGATTACAACTCTACCCCTTTCAGATTCTAGCATTGACTTGATATTCCAAGCAAGGGAGAAAAGGACATTTTTGAGGATGAGAGAAGATCATTTTTATACAACCTAAATCCTTTTATTTAAGCCTTTTTCAACTAGGGTCTTTAAGTAAAATGATTACGAAATAGCGAGTCATGAAGTTTCCAAAAGATTTTGATGAAGATAACTTAAAAGTGCCCAAAGTCTTCAAGATGGTCAATTTCAAATCTTGTTTGAATAAGGGTAGAGCATGTTGCAGTGCATTTGAAAGGGGATACTTGTTGTGTCTATGGGCTCATCCCTCCTCTTCAGGGTTGGGAAAAACTTGTTTGTCCTCCGATGCATCCATTCAATCTCTTTGGTCTCCATTGGAAAGTTGATCCTAGGGCAAGCTGTCTAGAAGAAGTTTTTGATGAATCAGCGGTAATAACCGACCAATTATGTGAAACCCTTCTTAGCGGTTGCATTTTTGCGGTTGCTCTCACTTCCTCATTGTCTTCATGTTGGATGGGTCATTAGCTATTTCGATAGCATAGAGTTCATGGCCTAGGAGAATTGATCTATTCAAGCCAGACTTCAACTTGCTGAACTTGGCCAGAGCTGATGCTTCTGTATCTCCTCCAATATTTTTCCTTAGATGTTTCCCACATCTGGTGACATAAGTTTTCCTCTGGTATGTCTTCTTCGTTGCTTCATCTAAGGTCAACTTGGTGAAGTACTTGGCATTATGCAGCCGATCTAGCAGGTCTCTACCCTTGGCAGGGGTACTTGTTCCTGATAGCATGACATCTTGTTTCCTTGTTTCCCTTTTGGCGTAGAGGGTGGCATTCACCCAATTGGGCTTGCATCGATCCATGTGTTTGCTTGCAAAGATATTTTCCAAATAATAATGTATTGCTCATGCTCTCAGGGGTAGCATGGTGAGCTTAGCTCCTAGGGTATCCTAGAGTAGCGGTCCTTATACCCTACTTCTCCATGGGTGGAGGCATCAAAAAGGATGAGAACTGAGGGGATCCTCATATGGTAGTGTGCATGTGAAAATCTTATGCAGACTTGGTAGTAAGTGCATAAAAGATGCTATACCAGATTTAAGACAAATACCGAAGTGTTAACTCCAATTATAAGGCATACCTTGTTCTATGTCAGGGGCATCCTTAGCAGCTTGCTTGGTGAGATGCCAATGGGCGGCTCTTCATGCACTGTGGTTCATGGCACTCGTGGTGGCCTCTTCCTTGTAGGGATTCATAGCCGGTGAGGCATGGTCAATCTGTGGGCAGTTGGTAACTCTATGGCCCTGCTGGTCACATCCGTAACAAGAGGTAGCCTTGTCACTTGCAGATACGGGCCTGGTGGACTTTCTTTCTAGACAATCGACAGCCTTATGGCCCTTTTGGCCACATCTGAAACAGGTTACTCCCTCGAGGGTGGTGGTGACTCTTGCTCTTTGATCCTCATTGTTAGGGACGTCTTCAGGAGAACTGTGCGTAAGTTGCTAGCGGGCAGCTCGCACATCTATGCGAACCTTCTTTGCTAAACTCCAAGTCTTCTTGACAGAAACCATGGCTAGTGATGCAATATCAACTCTAGCACAGTTGATGATTCTATGGCTTGGTAGTCCACGTATAAGGCAAATGAGAGGTACGCCACCTGAGGGTGTGGGTGTGGTAGCTCTCTCCCTTGGACAGACCTGGATCTTGTGACCAGGATGGCCACATTCATAATAGAAGAAGGGCACCTTTATTGTAGGAGTGCTTGTAGTAACCTCCCATGTGTTGGAATGCTGAAGGGGGCGGCTCTGAAAGGAGCTGCTCGTAGGGAGATCATGCATGTGCGGTCGTTGCTAGACCGGGTGATGATATGGTTCTTCAAGGTGATGCTTCATAGGGACGAGTGTGCCTGTCTTCTGGTGGGTCCTATCTGACCTTAGTGCCTTGTTGATGGCCTCCTCAAGCATGTGGCAAGTCTGCCTTGCGATAGCAAGGTGGTGGCGAACCTTCAATCCCCGGGTGAAGTAATACACCTTGTCCTTCTCGGTGGCCACACTTTCAGGGTGCAAATACCGCATCAGGTGAAAGAAGCGGGTAGCATACCTGTGGACGGTATCTTTTCCCTGCTTGTTGCCTCGAAACTCTTCTGCCAGAGTCTCTTCTGCTTCTACTAGCACATGGCACTCATAGAAGGCCTTAATAAACTCTTCCCATGAGATGTTGGCGTGGTCTTAGTGAGCTGTGCTGAATCCATTCCACCATGCTTGGGTGTTACCCCTGAAGTGGTGGGCTATGATCTTGACCTGATCCTCCTTGGTGTAGATGGTTGATCTCAGCCACTCAGTCATGTCATATAGCCAATCCACGGCAGTGATAGGGTCATTGACGGGACCATTGAAGGTAGGAAGCTCCAGCCAGAGTGCACTAGCCAACTTCTGCTGGAATTCTTCCAGCAAGTTTCCCAGGAGGTGAGTCTGCTAAGCCCATCACCCTAGCCAAAAGTGGTGGGGGTGGTGGAGAACGCTCCTCAACATGGGTCCTGACGTTTGGCGAAGTGATGTTCCGAAGTCCTCCTTCCATTGGATTGAAACCAATGGGGGTCCTATGTCCCATGTTGCTATGACTTCCACCGTGCCCATGGCCCATGGCGGGCCCTGGGAGTGGTGCATGGTGGCTCAGATGTGCTGAACGGTGGGCAGACATCCTGCTTTAAGATCACCAGACTTAGGAATAGGTGCAAGTGATATGAGCTATTATCAACTTAGCTAAGTAATTTAAACTGATTTAATTAATTTGAAACATTTTTATCTATCCAACACTCATTCAAAGAAGCAACAAAAATCCATAAGATGCGATAAGATCCAAGCATTCATTACATTAAGTTGGTTACACGGCGATGTCTCTAGTAGCTACACCAGAAGACTCACGAGAATTTCCGCACTACGCGTAGGTAGGCTTCAAAAGGGGACAATCTACTCTACTTCAGTAGTGAGTCATGTCTTCTTAGCCACTACAGGGCTGTCTTCAGCTGGGTTACTCTACATCAGATGTGGATCACTGCTCGGGAGTCAAACCTAGTGGCACAAGGGGGAAGGTACTAGCAGCCATCTCCTGGAGCTGTGCATCGGTCTTGAGCATCCTTTGCACATACTTGCGGGCTTCTTCCCACTCTGGAGTAGGTTCTGACTCGGGCACGGGGCAAGCATCCATGTTGTGGCTGGTGGACCCTACCTTGAACTTCTCGGTGAGAGGCACCTTGCGACAGTGGGCAGGCAGCTGCATCTGTACCTGCTCGTACTGCTGGATACGATGGGCATCAGACTGCTTCCACTTCTCCAGCGTTGCTCTCATGACATCATGCAGATACACACAACCTTTCATGTACCTGGCAAGGTGTGCCGTGTTGGACTAGCTCCACTTCTTTAACTTGGCCAACTCTTCCTCTTGGGCCTTCACCTTTGCTTCCAGCTCTGTGACCTGATGTTTGTAGTAGCGCTTGTCACCTTCCAGCACTAGGATGAGCTTGTCCTGGGCAACCATGTGTTCCCCTGTGATTCTGAGCGTGCGATCATGCTCTCTACCCCAGATGCTCTCGGTCTTGGCCCATTGATCTATGTCACCTCTAGAGAGATCAAGGGCTTGGGGTAGCAGGCAGAACGGTCCTGCCTTGAGGAGTTCATAGGTGTCTCTCATCATGATCTGGAGGGCGGTGCGTGCAGCAAGTTATGCGGCATTGGTGATAGTCCTGTCCATCTCATGGACGATGAAGGGCTTTAGTGCAGGTACCTCATTGCACTCAATGATCTGGATCGACACCACGAAGCAATCTTCTGGTCCATTGGGTCCCATCTTGCGGTGGCAGACCCAATGACAATTTGACTTGGGGACACCAAGGTGTTGGAGCGTCTCACGCAGGACCTTGGCGAAGTCTTGCTGGTACTTCTCATAGAAGGGGATCTCTGCAAAGCTCTCCATCTGCATATAGAGCCGGGAAAGAAGTTAGAAGGTGAGTAGAGAGGAGATGAGCCAAGCATAAAAGCGTTATGCAAGGTCGGTGTATAACCGAAAGTGGTTCAAGATCTCCTATTCTATCATCCAATCCTATGGGTCTTGTCCTAAGGTCAAGCATCGCTTTGGTACCAACTAAAATATCCTCAATTTTTCCACGAAGGGAAAATGCACAGAATGAAGGATATAATGATAGCCCAGGAGGTTAAATCATCAATTATCCGATAACAGTTGATTACAAAGCCATACATCGAATAAAAGAATACAATAGAGGGGTTTACATAAATTATTACATCACCACATGGCGGAATCATCAGAGTATCTAGCATCCAGAACAGCTGCAGAAGTAGGGAGATATTGCGGAAGCAATGTCTTTCACCATCTTGAGCATAGGCACGAGACCATCTAATTCGTTCGTCCTTCAGGGGCATCGGCAAACCATCATTCGAACCTGGATCCAAATTTTTAGTACATTTTGTACTGGCCACATCTTTCACCCTATGCTTTGCTTTTGCTATGTGGTATTTGGTGGGATGCAAAGGATATAATCAAAGAGGCCTAACATATGGCTGTGGTTTCCTATGCAAGCAGTGACCAATATTATATAATATAATTCATCAAGTTTTAACCCATCTCATCCACACATCTTTCCCATCCCAACACCATCACACACATCTCACACTCTCGCACTCAGTCAACAGGTCCAACTCCCTCTTGGAGCCTGTCTCAGCGGCTCACAGCCGGAAGGGTAACACCAGGGGAGAATAGAAGGACTCATCTCACTACTCCCGAGAAGCGTGGGTCTTAGGAAAAAGCCATACCGGTGGCTCGCGGACTATATATATAGATTCATAACTCTGTAGAGCGTGTACTCCCGTAACCACAAGATCACCATCATCGGTGGTGCGCTCTGCCTAGGTTGATTCCGGCTGCTTTCTAACCGGTGCAATGCCAGTCTACCACTCAGTACTGGGACACCCCGATGTACCACCGGAACACCGATAGGTACACCGGCACACTGAGACTGTGAGGCGTAGTTACCCGGGCCACCAAGGTAACTTTGCAGCCTTAAAGAGGGTGTGGGACTCCATGCCCGTACCTCCCGACACTCAAACATCCGTACCCCGCCCATACAAGGGCGAGTGGTGAGCATGTAGGTCCCAAGGTTCCAGTCCTCAAGAGATATCATGTCCTAGGGGGATCAGACAGGATTATCTTCTCATAGGGACTAAAACAGTCTATGCTAAAATAGCACCTCCTACCCAGGGCTTCGCTCCACGAAGGCTCTCACCCCCGGGATCTCCATATAGCTCACATTGTATCTGCCACAGATACCTCTCATAGGGATGCCTAGAACACACCCCCCGGCAAGACTCGCCCTCATGGCTCATCGTAGAATCCTGTTCGATCGACTCAAACCCTCACTACACACCCAAGACACATGCAGCACTCTCCCCGTGTAAAGAGGCACCATACTCTCCACCACGTGTCACATCACATATATAAGCGTAGTAGAAGTAAAGCATCATAAGTAATTAAGCATGCATCTAGCCTATCAGCGGGTGTGCAGGAGTAAGGTTGCGACAAGGTAAAGGCTCATCAAGCAGTCTACCATGCAACCTATCATCAAGTGATATTCATAAATAAAGCACTAGCAAGAATAGATATTATGCCATCTGTAATAGGACTCTACGAGGTTGGGTACGGTGTGGCACCTGAATAGCTGTCGCTTAGGTCCTCCGTCAAGTCCTTGGCGCTCTCCTAGTTCTCCTCCTCAATCAACTTCTTCGCGGAAACTGAAATCGAGACATACCCACGACCCCTATAGATCAATCACAAGAGCCAAATGAATTTCAATAACTCAAAATGCAATCATACATAAGGCTATGACGTAGAGTTCATTTTTATAAAAAATTTGGACACTTGGTTCATAATTTTTGGAGTTCGTATGAAGAAGTTATGAATTTTACAAGATTTAACAATATTTAGAAAAATAAAAAGGAGGGGGTTAATCAGAGCATGACACATGGTGTCTCTTGGTTGGTCCACGTGGCATAGCAAGTCAACAGCAGGGACACGGAAGCTGACGTCATGCTGACATCAGCACTGACACGCGGGTCTAGTGGCGGGATAGTAATGCTGATGTCATGCTGACGTCAGTACTGATAGGTGGACTCGATCGGCGGCTGACAGGTGGGACCCACGGTCAACGGTCAGTGATAGGTGGGACCCACGGTCAACGGTCAATGTTGACTGGTCAACGATCAATGCGGACCGGGCCTCGACCGGGCCTCGGTAGGGCCGGATCTGGGCCAGGTTGGGTCGGCCTGGCCCGAACACATGTCGCCTGGACAGGTAGGCCACGTGGCGGACTTGGGCTTCTGTTGGGCCAGGTCCATGGCCTAGTCCGGCTGGTGCTGTGTGGACTCAGCCCACGGTGGACCATGGATAGAGGGGCCATGTGGACCTAGCTGGTTGGCCCAGCGTGGCCACATGGGCCTGGTGGACTTGGTCCACACAGGCACAGGGGAAATTTCCCCTTCCCCTTCTCACGTGCACGCGGCCAGGCACGGCCGGACCTCGCCGGTGTTGGGCGATGCTGTGGCTCCGAGCGGCCGGCGGGCTAAGGCGGTGGCTGAGGCTGTGCACAGGCAGGGCGAAGCTGCTGATGGGGTCGTGGTGGCGCTCGCAGGGTTGGTCTTGCCGGCGTACGTGCTCCGGCGGCGGCCAATGGCGAGGCACGACTGCGGGGTGTAGCAACGAGCACCGAGCGACTTTGACTAGTGCCCCAGGTCCGTGAGAGCAAGAAGAGTGCAGCAGCGGGGTCTGAGCAGCCTAACAGGGCACGGCCTCGCCGGCGCGTGTATGGCGGTGGTGGACGGCAGTGACGCGGCCGTGAGGCGCAGTAGCGGCTGAGAGGCCACTTCGACTCACACAATGGGCTCGCGGGGTCGAGGCGAAGGTGACAGACCACATTAATTTGGCCATGGGGCTCCTAGCGAGGCGAACGGCAGCGGCGACCGGGCAGCAGCGATGGTGGCTCTCCGACCAAATTCGTCGGCGGTGCTTCACCTCCTCCTCCATCTTCTCCTCCCTTCTCAACTGGAGCAGCTGGGAGCTCCAAACCCTAGCTAATGCGGTGAAAGGAGGCTCGGCGAGGGCGCACACAGCGTGTTGGCCGCGGCGGCGCTCCGGTGGCCGAAGTCCAGTGGACCAAGGGTGGCAAAGCGGCGTGCCCTCACTATGGTCCATGTCGGCCCCAACGGAGTTGCCAAGAAGGTGTCCCAGGGCACGGCGAATCTACTCGTGGAGTTGATGAATCCAAATGCTAAACGTAGCGGAGGATCGTGGGAGGTGAGCTGGCCGGCGGCCATGGTGCGGGCTTGAGCGGCTCACCTGTGTGCGGCTGTGCTAGCGGCCTGGGGTGTCGAGACGGTCATGCGACACTCCAGGGTCCTCCTCCGATGCGCGGACAGCAGTGGTGGCGGTGGCGCTCTAGCTCCGCGTGGTGCAGATGGGGTCGAAGTAGAGGAATCTGGGCGCGGGGCGGCTCCGGTCTCTTCCGTGGACGGCGTGGAGCATGGACAAGGTCGTGTGGAGGCTGGTGCGCGTGGTGGTTGGCGTCGGTGTACCGGTACGCAAGCTTGTGGCGCGTCGATGGAGCTCCGGTGGTGTGCGCCAGCTCCCTCTCTTCCTCCTTCTTCCTCTCTCTTTCTCTGGTATCGACGATGGCAGCGTGGGGGCTTACCTAAGGCGGCACGATGGTGAGAACCCTAGCGGTTGGGGCTGCTCCTTCTTATAGTCGGCACCGGCCATGGTGGATGGCGAGGATGTGAGATGCTCATCGTGCGTTCCTGCGTGGCTCTCGGTTAGGGTTAGGGTTTCAGGGAAAGGCGCGGCCAGGCGGCTAGATGGATGGCACAGAGCGCGGTCGTACGTGGACGGACGACGGAGCAGTGCTGCTGCCATTTTTGGCGTGCGGGAAAGGCAGGCAAGGTGAGCAAAAGAAGATGCTGACAGGCGGGGCCTACACGTCAGTGAGAGAGGGGAGAGAGACGTGGGCACAGCGCTAGCAGGCCTCCTTGCTGGGCCGCGGCAGCGTGGGCGAGAGGGCGGCGCGCGCGGGTGAGTGGGCGATGAGCGGCCTTGCTGGGCCGTTGGCCAGTTGGGCCGCAGCGTGGGTGAGCGGGCGTGCGGGCAGCAGGCTGGGCAAGCACGTGGGCAGGCTGGGCCGCTGCTGGGCTGGTCATGCGGCGGGATTGCTGGGCTGGTCTGTTGGCCGAGCTGGGCCGATTCTGCTGCTCGAGCTGGTTTCCTTCTTCTTTTCCTTTTCTAATTTCAAATCCTTTTCTATTTCTATTTCTGTTTCTTATACTACTAACCAACTATGCCAAAGATCCTTGTTAAATATGTTAATGACCATGGTGCACATACCATGGTAGGTCCACTAGGGTCTCAAGGTCATGATGGATCCATTTCCATGGTTAGTCGACATACATATGTACATGTGATAATAAGTTATTTGATTTTATTTAGCATCACATAAAATCAAATAAGAAGCAAATCAAGCTCTGGTAAATTAAATGCAATGTTTATGTTAACATTAGGTGCTACTTGTGCAACTATTGAGTGGTTTTCTACATGACACTCACCAAACATTGGTATACTTTAGAAAAATTTTAAAAGTTCGTATTTTTGGAGTTTGGATTTTTAAGGTTGTTACAGAGATGATGGTTATCCTCCGGGTGCGTCACGATGATGCCGGTGATGGTCAGTGAAAGAGTCGTGCCCATGCGTGGGCGTGCTTGTCCCTGTAGATGTCGCATCAGGAGTTGTTGGAGCGCTAACCGGAGGCGTCGAGGTCCAAGTCGAGGGATAGTCGAGGGGGGCCGAGGCCGGGCGGATAGGACCATGCCCCGGGAAATGGGGTATGGATGTTGTCGATTGCGTCTCGAGGGGGTACCTGACGAGTCACAGTGCTCAGTATGTGGGAATAGTGACAGCACAATTCACCGCTTCTCCGGGGATGGGCGGTAAAAGGTGGATTTGACCCTTGTACTGGGCTACCGTGATGATGTTGTAGCTATGAGGTTAGGCAGGAGTTGGTGGGAGCATTAAATGCCTTGGATCCCGTACAGGAAGTAGGTGAGCCGAAGGAGGAATGGCAATCGACGAGGGGTTGTCCGCCCGCGCGGAGATCCATCACTCGACGGGGGATCGACCGCCCACGCCGAGCTCCGCCACTCGAGGGCCCCTGTCGAGGTGGGGCTCGCATGGGACCGCCCGCGCCGAGCTCCGTCACTCGACAGTATGGCTTGCTTCCTGAGTGTTGGGCCTTGTCTTTTTTAGAGAGCCGCGGGCTTGGTATGTGGCGAGTTTTTTTCGGAGATTTATGCTAATTGCTCGGGGATTATTTCTCCTGGTCGAGGGTTTCGAGTACCCCTGGTACAGGTACCCGACAATATGCATCCTTAAATGATGTCATAACGTTAGCACAGGCACTGTACTAATTCACATAAGAATCCAATTCTAAAACCCATTCTTTGTTAATATGCATGATGGCTGGTCGTGGACAACTGCGGGGCGTCCTAGGGTTTTCCTTCGTGCCTGCTCTCTCCGTCCCAGGCCATCGCCGGCTGCTGCATCTGTATGCCAGGCTGATCAGGCTGCTGCGAGATGGAGGCACGGGCACATACACCTACTCCCTCCGTCCCTATTTAATTATCGTCGTTGGTGTGCGTGCCACAAGTTTGACTCGATTTGTAGAAAATATGTGTAACATTTGTATCTCTAAATAAATTTGTTAAAAAACTAGATTCAAAGATCTTTCTAATGATACTTTTTTTTCTCCCCGTACTATTTTGGTAGTTGGCCGACACCAAGATTGGGGGGGGGAGAGGGAGGGAGATGAAAAATATCAAACTCTTGGAGATATATCAAGCTAATCAGCACAACTGTCACTAAGTTTTATGCCATATATCAGACAAGACAAGCACAGTTGACATGCCAACTAACCTATCAAAGTCATGGGTCGCGAGGCCTTTGTAATTCATTAATCTAAAGAGCTAGCGTGCTGCTCGCTCGTGGCGCCCTATAAAAAGAACGGCCAGGGTCCTTGCAGCTAACATTGTGAGCACAGCCAAACCAATCAAGAACAAATTAAAAGTAAAGCATATAGCAGCTAGGAGTCACCAATTGATTGAGAGGGAGAGGTCAGCAGCAATAAGCAGGCATGGAGAGTGGTGGCAAGAGGAGGGCAGCTCGTGTGGTGGCCATGGCCATAACGACGCTGCTGCTTCTGCAGCTGATGGCCGCTCCCACGGCTGCCCGCCCAGTGCAGCTGCTGGAGGCTGATGGTACGGGTACCACCCCCGTCGGCGTCCTGAGCATAAACACAATCGTGAGGGAGTTCGTCCGTAAGCCGTCAGACGGTTATTGTGCGGGAGAAACCTTTTTTTTTTTGGTTTTTGCCTGCGACAAGGTTGCTATTGCAGTTACCCTTATTGCGTACACTAAAAACTGGTGACATCCGCTTCTTTCTGGGCAGTACGTTCTAAGTCATCCCACGACGCCTCGTATACACACTTCTTTCCCATAATGTCAAAACTTGGATGTTGTTGTGTTACTTTTTCTCATCATTTGCGTGTTAATTATCAACTAGCTGTTGTTTCCAGAGGCCGTGCCATTTGTAAATTGCTGTGTACATGTAATTCCTGTTGGAAGGAACTGAAGGGTACGGTGGTGTGCAGCTTGTCATGCATGTACGGTGATTCTATCCATAATAAAACGGGAAAAGTTGGATGTCTACCATCACATGCTACTTGTATATTTCAGAAGGATGGTGTGCAACTTGTCATGCACTTGTATGCCCACCCTGCGTCCCGGCGCCCCAGCACCCGAGCCAGCGTCCGTGTCCGGTGCAGGGTCCTGCGCCCACCACACAACCCTGCACGGGAAAACCAGCTACGCCAGAGCAACCGCGACTGCCACCATGCTGTGCAACACCTCGGTCTAATTTTGCAACACACCGATAAACCCTTTTGCAACATACAACTAAAACAGATGAAACATTTTTGGAAAATTCAATTGAAACACTGCACAACCTCCCCCGATCTACTCTTGAAACATCTGGCTAGATAGAGCACCAGTGACATACAAAAGAGATAGATGAAGTTCTTTTGCATTCGGCAAAGCATTTGCCGAGTGCCGCACTCGACAAAGAGCCCTAGAGGAAAATTTTAACCGCAAAAGGGTCTTTATCGAGTGCCTTTTATCAGACACTCGGCAAAGGTTTTGCCGAGTGCTTAGCCAGCACTCGGCAAAGAAAAGTTGCCAGTGCATGGGGAGTACAATTAACATCTGCTATGGAAATAGGAATGACCAAGGGATGGTGTCTGCCATTATAAAAGATAATTCGAAATAGCCCCTTATATTTGTATGAAACCTCCAATATATACATACCATATACTCCCTCTGTCCTCTAATACAGTGCATTCTGGTTTTTAAACTTTTTCTGAAATATAATGCATCTAGAGAACAAGAAGATAAAGTTTACTTAAATAAAAATACATAATTATTTTCTATAGGGAAAGTAATTTATTTACTTGCCTATTTTGTATAAAAAAGCTGAGAGTTCATCCTTTAATTATAGGAATCGAATCAGATTTCAATATATTATGAAGGTAAGTGAGGGGTACATGCGTCTATTGTTCTCTCCCTTAGCTACTACTCTAACAGTTAGTTAGAGACCATGTAATGCAAGTTATCTATTCATAAGAAAATGCATATGTTCTTCCATTTGCAACAAATAACAACTAGTGTGTGATCTTGTGATTCAATCACGAGGCATATATAGTATTTGTCATTACTGGAAACTCGAATTGTTCGGTGGGTGCAAAGCCACGGAAAAATATTTTTTCTGACGGTACACACGAAAATTACCCACAGAAATGGAATGACATGAAATTGAATTTTTCTGTGAGTTCGCCATCAGAAACAATTGTTCTATGTGGCGGACACTCACAGAAAAATTGGTTTTTTTCCAAATTTTAAAACTAATTTTCTCTGCGTTGATACATACATACAGATCCGTTAGAAAAACTAGGTGTATTTCATAGAGAAAACATTGTTATTCTCTCAGTTTAAGCCAACATACAGAAAAATACACCTAGTTTTTCCAAATTTAAAAACTAATTTTCTCTGCGTTGATACACACGTAAAAAAGTAAAAACGACAGAAAAAATAGTTTTTCAGTTAGTGCTGCTCCGTCAGAAAAACTAGGTGTACTCATAGAGAAAATATTGTTATTCTGTCGGTTTAAGCCAACGTACAGAAAAATACCAGACCACTGACACAATATATACACTTAACTATGCAGCAAATTGGATATAATAATTATTTAAAAATAGTAGCAACATCATATTATAATATGGACTGTCCATACACAAATTTGATGACCACATAATAAATAACATACATGTAAAGATGAAGTCCAAATGTTCAGCACATTCACTCATAGTATCCAGGCTACATATATTTTTCTTTTGACCGAAACGGCAAGGGAGTCCCCTATATATAGATTATGTCCAAATGTTCTGGCATCAATACATTCAAAAGCATTGCCATCTCATCTCGGCGGCTCAAGTTTCAGCCGAGATGAATATAGTACCAGCATATAAAACTAAGGCTAACAAATTAGAGCCACCTACTAGTTAATATGCAAAAGCACAGCTCTACAAAAGAAGAAACCACCACTACATCCTTGTTTTGCAACTAAACACAACCATCACATCGGTGCATGATCTCCATTGCCGTCAGAACCTCGATTGTTGCCAACGTTTGCAATACAAAGATCCCCTGTTGTGGCAAACATCATTTGTATTGTTAGCAGATTTTCGTTATGGCTCTTGAGGTGGAGTAGGCTTTTTCATGAGTTTGGTCCAAGCTTCACAAGGAGGAAGTCATGTATTTATTTTTACAGTCTGTACAGGACTCCTAGGAAATTGTTTACTGAAATTGTTTACTAAACATCTTTACAAATACAATTCCTTATGAAAATTGCTTGTTTTAATCGTCAATTTTCAGCATTTGCCAATGGATCGAAACCGCCCGTGATAATATATGTTCCACTGATGGTTCAAAGCTATGGGGCAACCACCGTTGCCACTGTATCTGTACAGGGGCCTTACAAAGAAATGTAGGCGGGTTCTTAGGGAAAAATGTTTTTTTCTAGTATTATTCGTCTTGGTTGAAAGGTGCTGAACATAATTTAGTCGCTACTTCATTGTCTGACTGAGACCGTGATTAAACAAGGCAATGCAAGATCAAACAAGCACATGATCTTCCAACACAGGTGATGCAAATGAAAGCCACCCTCCTTGGAGCAATATTTATCTTCAAAGATTTGTTTAGGACCACAAATATCTAATTAACTTAGCAGGTGGAGCTTATCCTGGTTTTTTGTCTCCATAATGGCGAGTATTAGCGGTTCAGAACCCAAGGGATCTTTCAAAATGTAAGCACTTACCAATTACCATTTATGAATAATCCCTCTTGCTAAAAAACAATAATTGTTCTTGCGTCAAAAAAAATAATCCCTCTTGCTAAGGCGATAGTCATGCAATACGTAGAGTTGTCGCTACTTGCTAGGATTCGTTTGAAAAGGAAGTTGTTGCTAGTTGATTTTGAATTTGGATTGTCTTCTTAGGTTTGGTGGAGACTGGAACGGAAATTATAAAAAGATAATATGGGATTGTCGGGAGTAATGAATCTTTTACATCCCAAAATCCTCCCCATCCCTTTCAGTCTCTCTTGGGAGTGGATAGACCAAACAAACCACAAGTAAGGTGAGGATTTGTCCTAATCTCCATATTACAAGGGCATGCAGTACGTTGTGGTGTATACATCAGTACATGCGGCAGCATGCTTACGTCTATCATGCCATTTCTATTGCAAATGCATGATGGTGTACATTATTGTTTTTTCGCTACCACCTTCCACCATCTTTCTATACATGCAGTTGCTAGTAAGACTATATACTCACTCCAACCTGCAAGCATATGCATCATTACTGGAGACTGGTTCTTTGCCGTGTGTAATTACACACGGCAGAGACAGGTTTACACACGGTAAAATATTTTACCGTGTGCAGCACACGACAAAGTACGCATGGAAAAATTCTGCACGGTAAAGTTTCTTTGTCGTATGTTGCACACGGCAAAATATATAGAAATTTTGCCGTGTGCTTGGCTTGGCACACAGCAAAATTTTTTTGTCCGTCACGGCTCCGGCCATCAACCAATATTTTACCGTATGTCAACCGAGGCACACGGCAAAGTTTCTATATTTTGCCGCGTGTCAACCGAGGCACACGGCAAAGTTTCTATATTTTGTCGTGTGTCAACCGGGGCACGCGGCAAAGTTTCTATATATTTTGCTGTGTGACACGACCTGTGGCACACGGCAAAGTTTTACCCATTTCCGTGTGCTGCCATCCAAAGCACACGGTAAAGTTTTGTTTTTATTTTTTTAAAAGATTACTTTGTCGTGTGCCACCAGGCAAAGCACACGGCAAAGTCCACGAGAAATGCATTTTTTTCATTTTATTATATATATATATATCAAAAGCATATCAATTATCACATCTATATCAGCAACATGCATTATATATCAAAAGCACACGCATATTTCATAAAACCATCGATAATCCATCGAAAATCCACCAAAGTTCAACATCATAAGTTTATTATTACAAGTTCAACATCAAACAGTACAACATTCCTACTACGGCGACCTACTACGGCGACAGAGACTGCAACTGTGGCCTCCCGAAGTGATGTGACGGACCGGACTGCGGTATAGGGTTGACGGCATCAGCCGCCGGTGACACCGTAGCGAGATAGTTTGAACCCGTCGACGGAGGCTGCACAAAAGAGAATAGATTGCATGTGTCAGACTCAAAATTAAAAATTTTGGTAGCATCTCCCCTGCACGGGGAAGTTTTCAACCTGCAAGAAACAACGGCACGAAGGCCGACAATGACAACGGCACGAAGGCCAACAATCACAACGGCACGAAGGCCGAAAATCACAATGGTACGAAGGCCGACATTCCCAACGGCATGAAGGCATTAAACTTTAATACTTACAGGAGTGAAGAGAGCAACCGGAGCTATAGCCGGCAACTGCACTGGGCACCCGATGCCACGTTGTGGAGCATCTGATACAACTTCGCCATCTGCTTCTGCGTGTCCTCCATCTTCTTCTGCAAGTGCTCCAGTCAAGCCTCCAGGTGCGAGGTCATCTCCTTTTGTTGTGCCAGCGCCGCCTGCAGTGTTTCAATCCCATGTTTCAGTATTGCAAATCGGATGCTTGTTACAACCTTACTCCTACACACCTGCTGATAGGCTAGACACATGCTTATTTACTCATGATGCTTTATTTCTACTATGCTTTATATCTATGATGTGATGCGTGGTGGAGTATGGATATATGGATAAGGCACGTGGTGCCATTTTACTCGGGGAGAGTGCTGCGTGTGTCTTGGGTGTGTGGTGAGGGTTTGAGTCGATCGGGCAGGATTCTACGATGAGCCTTGGGCGAGTCTTGCCGGGGGATGTATTCTAGGCATCCCCGTGAGAGGTGCCTGTGACGGGTACATTGTGAGGTATAAGGTGATCCCGGGGGTGAAAGCCTTCGTGGAGCAAGGCCCTGGGTAGGAGGTGCTGCTGTAGCACGGACTGTTGGTCCCTATGAGAAGATAATCATGTCTGATCCCCTAGGACCTGATATCCCTTGAGAACTAGAACCTTGGGACCTACGTGCTCACCGCTCGCTCCTGTATGGGTGGGAGACGGATGACTGACTAGCTAGGACGGTGCCACTACTACTAGGTTGATAAAAGTTAGTGTCGGGAGGTACGGGCATCGGGACCCACACCCTCCTTAGACAACATAGTGATCTCGGGGGCCCAGTACTATGTCTCACAGTCTCAGTGTGCCGGTGGTATTCTGGATGTCCCAGTACTGAGTGGTAGGGTGGCATCGCACCGGTTAGAAAGCAGCTGGAATGAACCTAGGCGAGGCACCACTGATGATGGTGATCTTGTGGTTATGAGAGTACACGCTCTGCAGAGTTTTTGAATCTATATATAGTCCGCGGCCTCAGTTTGGCCTTTTCCCTCGACCCACGCTTCTCGAGAGTAGTGAGATGAGTCCTTCTTTTCTTCCCCCTGGTGTTACCCCTTCCGGCTGTGAGCCGCTGAGACAGGCTCCGAGAGAAAGTTGGACCTGTCGATTGAGTGCGAGAGGGTGAGATGTGTGTGCTAATAGGATGGGAATGATGATGGATGAGAATGGGTTAAAACTTGATGAATTACTATTATATGATATGGATACTACTCGCATAGGAAACCACAGCCAAATAATCGGTCTCTTGATTATACCCTTTGCATCCACCAAATACCACATAGCAAAAGCAAAGCATAGGGTAGGACGAGTGGCCAGTACAAACCATACTGAAAATTATTTGGCAGGTAAACCCGACTACGACTTCGATGACGATAAGGAGTAGATGTCTTGTTCCTACGCTCAGGCTTCTTTTGAAGATTGTTGTTGCTTTCGCCCACCGCAGCTATTCCAGACGCTGCTTCTCTAATGATTTCGCCAGTGTGGCGATGGACTATTTATGTAATTCCTTCTAATTATACTCTTTTGTTCGAAGTATGGATTTCTGTATCAACTATTGCTAGATAATGTGATGCTTTGAGCTTCGAACTATTATATTATTCGTCATTCTGTGCATTTTTTCCTTCGAGAAAAATTGAGGATGTTTCATAGTTAACATATTTGCCATTATTTCTTTCTCACTCTGAGGTACTCCAAATACATAAGCTGCACTCTTGTGAAAATTGATTTTGAGACCAGTTATCCACTCAAAGCAATAAAGGATGAGTTTCAAGTTTCTAATAGCCTTCTCCTCAGGTTCTATCATGATGACAGTATCATCTGCATATTGGATGTGGTAAATGCCCCCTTGGATTAGATTTCCTAAAACTCCTTTTATATGGCCTTTCTCAATAGCAGTATGTAGCATGACCCCTAAAACATCTGCTACTAGATTAAACAGCAGTGGTGAGAGAGGATCTCCCTGTCTCAAACCCCTGTAGGTTCTGAAATATGAGCTTCTCTCCCCCATTCACTTTGATGCAGACTCTACCCTCTTTAACTGTGCTCATGACCCATTAATCTATATTTAATACTATGTGCATATGTTAAAACTTGTATGAAAATTATAGTTCTCGTAACATCTACAACTTTGCGGTTCGTGACTTTTTTATCCAAAACTTTTTTGTTTGAAATAAAGATGGATTCAAAAAATATATTACACATTAAAAGGTTATAGATATTATTGAGAAATAATAAATATTATATTCATGTAAGATTATAAAAAAGCTTTTCTATAAAGTATTTTTAAAAAAGTGTCACACAGGAAAAAAAAAACTGCTAATTATCTTTGCTCAGTCCGTGTGGGCTTCAAATAGGCTGCTGTTTGCATATCAGCTATGCACCAATAAGGTGAAGAACTTTGAGCCCTTGGATGGCAATTGGATGGCATCCGGATGAGGTAAAGTCACTTGTGACTTTACTGAAGCAAGTTAGAGGATCCACGCCGCACCACTTGTGCCATTCACATGAGCACGATAGCCTCCATAAGCGATCTTACTGAATGTTTCCTCAGGAGTTTCCATTCCAACACATGATCCAAACGTGCCAGCCTGCTATGCAGTTAAACAATTGAAACACCAGAGAAGCTTGTCTCCCTTATCCCATTGGAAGAGCCTCAAATTGTGGAACACGACTCATGCAGCTGGCAATCAAGACAAATCAAGAGAGTAAATTAAAGTGTGACATTAGTCTGGTTGGTGTGGAGGTTTAAGCTGAACTTATAAGAAGATTATAAGGGATTGTGGGGACTAAATCATTTCATTCATTCTCTGTATTGGAAGCATGACATTAGCCTTTCTATATATGCAGATGCTAGTAAGACAATTCCAACCTACAAGCATTGTTCTAAATTCACTTTTGGATAAAGTACATAAAGTTTGACCGAGTTTATTAATAAAAACATTAATATTTGTAACAATAAATAGATATATTTATGAAAATATATGCCATGACTAATATAATATTTAATTGATATTATAAATATTTTTTTGCTACAATTTTCTTATCCACGTGTAAGTTACTAGGGACAGGGTTATATCAAAAGAAGACCCCTTGTGATAGACTTAATAATTTATATCGCAACTACCTAAAATTTTCATAGCTCGAAGGCTGAACAAAAAGTACTGTAACTTCCTTTGAACCCTAGCTAGCGCTGGTCCCTATGTGCACCAGGGTGAATGAATTTGGTATAGCCAAATGATGCTTACTGTACATTGTATTCAAAACTCTTCTTTTGCTAGTCCATCAACCCGTGCTGCCGCTTCGGTTAGGACCTTAGGAGTAAATGTTTGTATTTTGCAATCTTAAGTGTCATAATGGCTTAAGATTAGTGATAGAGTTTGATGTGAGATTTATTATTAGGAAGAAGTAGGCACCTATGGCATATACTAACCTTCTCTTTGATTGTTTTTATCGACGAAATTTTTATGTAGCATTGGTTGTATTATCAAAACAGATATGTCAAACATATTTGCTAACATATTAAAAATATTTACATCTTAAGTGTGTGACGGTGTGATTTTCATGTTGGCACAGTATGTATGTTTACTTTAGTCAATTTTTATTGTATTAATATTTATAAAATGAGACATGGACACACATATTTGTGCTTTATTATGGTTTTTTTAGATTTTTTGATAATCCATTAAAATAGCATTAAGATGTAGATAATTAAGATACAAATCTAAATATGTGACCTATTATTATCTTTCATAATGGTGTATTATAACATCATTTTCTAGAACATAGAGTCCTTAAAGTTAAATTACAAATATTTTTCTGTTTTCTTCTATTGGTCTCGAGTTTTGTCACTCCGAAGGTTATTCTGGTTTCTTCTACGATACTTATGAATTATGAATATGTGTTCTTCACCGATAGTCATCAACCGGGAGGAATAAAAAATTATAATCTTAGTGATAGTTTACCTGTTAGTTACATGTTGATATTTTCTCTATTGGAAACCATGTCTATACTTAAGAACCGAAAACTATACTTTAGAATGTCTTGTGTATCTTTGATATTTTTCTACAGTAGTGCAGGCAAGAAATTGTGTACCTCATCATTGTCTGCAGTCGTCATGAATCTGACATCTGCAATAATGTAAACTTAACTTCTAATGACTTGTTTAGATTTTTCCATATAGACCTTATTAATAATACCATGCATCTTTGTCCTCTATTTTTTATTATCATTAGCACGTAAACTGGAAGTAATCTAATGGACAATTAATAAGGATCATATCCAGACTTTCTTGTTCGCCAGTGTCGAGCAAGGTTGCATCCCATACTCTAGTGGCATCGCCCTTGCTTTGACTTTTCATATTCCTTTATTGGCCAATCTAATATTTTTACTTTATATTAACTAACTATGAAACAAAAGTTTGTAATGCGGATCAATAATTTTTCTGTACAGCCAAAGTTTTTCTTTTTATTTTAATAAATATTTAGCATAATAGTAGTGATGGGTAATTTTGTACAAAATAAAATAGACCCACCGGCTACGAATGGATCGACAAAAGAGTCTTTTGATTTAGTACAGTCGGATGTCTCTCTAATTAATTTGAGATTTTTAGAATCTTTTTTAACATTCTAGTGAGTATTAAATATTAATAAACTAATAAAGTGTATTAATATATTAACCAAGTGAACCTCATTGGTAGGTCAATCTAATATTTTATATGAACTTATATGTGAACAAACATTTGTAATGTTGGATAAATTTTTTTCCGTTTGGCCAAATATTTACACTTTTTCTTTACAACAAAAACAAATTCATTAATAGATCAATAATCGTGATGTCTCCTGATATTTTTATATCAATATTTCTATATTAGTTAACCAATCAAGGGCTAGAGGTGCATGAGCTTCATCACACAGCATCATACAGCTTCTGCACATGTAACCCTTCTTTATAATTTACCGACAATAGTAGATTACAGATACGTAGGTGCGCGCACAACTTACCGGTGCTCTTTGTCGCTTGGTGAAGAGTACGATAAATGCGGCAACAGGTACCCAACCCTGCCTCTCCTGCACTGCGCATGCTCCTGCTCATGTTGATGTACGAAACCTATATGCCAAGATCAAATTAAATAGGAGATCAATTTTTGAGTCTCGCCCTAATATATAATTGTGAAATCTATCCGCCAGGCTAGGCCGTCATCTCTACCTATATAATACATATATTGTGAAAATTTTGGTCCGCCGTTTTCTGTCCGCTCCTATCTGTCCGCCTGTTGTGACCGCCTGCGTGATTCCGTCTCGGCAAAGACAAAACACTTTTCATCGGGACTCTTGATCTCCCGCTTCCCTCAACTGCTTTTCCGTTTTCGGTCAAGTCTACTTTTCGTCCCCGCATCAAACCAAATCCAAACAAAAAACCCACAAAGACCCATACTGAGAGGCACTAAAAATAGTATATTTGTAAATTTCCTACCAAAAACAAGAAGAGCTAATCTAATAATTTTGAAATTTCCAATCAAAAACAAGAAGAGCTAATCAAGGATCCTGATGTCCCAAATCCAATACAAGAAGAGTGTCCTTGTTTCCCCAATTTAAATCATATACCAACCAGACTATAAATGATAAGAATCGGTGTCATCACTCATCAAATCAAAGCCAGATCAGATTATATCTAGTACAGATAGGACCAAACCAACCCACCATGTACCAGATTAAGACGAAATCAAAAGAGCAAAATAAACTAAAAAAAGCCTGTGGCAGAATTCACTCGGTCGGGCAAAGAGGAAGTGTCCGGGTGTGAAGGGCGCGATTGCTTGACGCCAAAGGGGAAGTGCATAGTGGAAGCAGAGTGCGGCATCGGGACAGGGCCGACCGACCGACCGACCGACCGTGGCGCCCACCTGGCTAAGCCATCCGCTCGCATGCCGCGGCGCCCTGCCCGTCCCCCATGCTTCATGCAGCACACTGAGCCGGGAGGGAGCCTGAGGAGAAAGCCGCATCAGCTTACCACGTCGTCAAATTGGCCGAGCCGCCCGCACGCCGCAGCACCCTACCCTCCTGCTCGTCGCATCAGCTGTATTTGGTGGAGGGAGGAAAGCAGATGAGCAGATGAGTCACCGATGGCAGGAGAGAGCCGCACCGCACCAATTTTGATTTGGTTCGAGAAAGAACATAGAAGGGATTGAGTTTTGAAGAGAACTGCGGGGGTCTGGTGAAAGGATGGGAACGCAAATAAGGCGAGGTTTGGCGGACTCCACAAGGCGAGCGTGCTACCTGGTAATCATGTGCTGTGGCCTGTGGGCGTATCCACGTATGTGGGTGACTCACAGCGAAGAGACACGCAAAGGCACAGAACACGTGTGACTGCGCGGTGGCCAAGGTGTTAGAGATGACACGTTGCGCTTCTTGACGTGTAGCAGCAGAGATGGAAAAAATTGGATAGACGAAGAAAATTTACGTGAACGCATTGACGCACATGGATTTTAAGGTTAGTTTGTTAATGATACTTAAATTTACTCAAAAAATGATACTTTAATAATACGCTTAATATATCATAACATCTACTCTACTTTTACGAACAGAATACTTCGTCACTAATGTAGCATAAATCATCGTGCAATGCTAATTTATATTCATTGGGTGCTGGTAAAAAAATTGAATACTACTGAATCCGTTCTAATTTATAGGTGTTTGATTTTTCTTTCCAAATTTGACCACTTATATACTATGCAAAAATATTATTGTTTTTGCCATGATTTGCTTTATTATCAAAAATGTTTTAATAATAACTTAAACTTAACTATGTCTATAATTTTTTGAATAAGACAAGTGGTCACACTTGAGGTGAAAAGATTAAATGATATATAATTTGAAACAGAGATAGTATTATTGTTTCATAGGGTTATAAAAAAGATTTCTTTTTTTCTAAAAAAACAGATATGATTATATAAACTAATTTATTTTATGTTGCGACCAAAAATGAACTAATTTCGTTAATTATTGAGCAGTTAGTATTGCTAAAATAGGAATGGCTAGATTTCAGGTGCCTAAAATCTGATATTTCTTCATGGGACCAGTACATAGAAGAGAAACATGGGACCCAATAAAATCAGGACCACGCATCTTCAAGACAATCCAAGGGGCATGTAAAGGAAAAAAAGGACAATCGAAATGGGAGGAGGTGTCGCCCAGGAAATAAGAAGAGTGCATTAAAATCTATATAAAGGATAAACATATAAATAAGTACACATCATTTTTTATAATTGATTAATTTTGTTCTCCCGTTGTAACGCACGGGCATATTTACTAGTATAAATTAAATAGTAGATCAATGAGGCAATATAAGGACAGCAACTGCTTACTGATTCCAAAGAAACCCACCTAGCCTCTAGATTAGATCGATACCAGGCCAGGGTAGCCAGTAACGTGTGGCACAATGTGAGGGAAGCGCCCCCGTGTAGGTAGCATGCAGGATGGAAAGGTTAGATACTTTTTTTCTGGTTAAAGGTCGGCGACTATATTTGGGTGGCGGCTGAGCTTTGCTAATACCATGAGCTCGAGAGAGATCGGATGAGAGGAATAATATAATCGTTTTTTTCAGGTTGCTCTGTTACATTGAGTTTTTTAGTTTACATTGAGTTTTTATGAATTAATACCATTGTTATAATTTATAATGGCAAAGACAGAAAATAATATATATGTCTAGGGGGTTACTTTAGGGTATTTTCATAATGACAACGGTGGGTAATTTTATAATAAACTACGATAAATCCAACGGTTATTAGCGGTAATAATGATTAGTGTCTAGTAAATCAAAGGCTCGATGTTTTTGATTATTGTAAGAATTTTCAGGATTTATGTTTTTTTAGCGTGTCATGTGAGAGTTAACGTGGTGCCTCCGATGAAGTCTCTAATTAGTAATAATAAGATATTATGAAATATTCATTCTATACTAATGTTGTATACATAGTTGTTTTATCTTATGCTAGTCAGTGCTCAAGATTAGAATTCCTACAGGGTGAGTTTTTTCTACAACCGGGAATAACTACTCCCTATATGTTTGTTTGACTACTAATTAGAATTCCTATAGGGTGAGTTTGGATGCTTCTCCTTCCTTGTCAAATTAATCACGATTTTTTTTCGCCAAGCGAGTTGACAAGATTATCAACGTCTACGCCCAGGAAACAACAAAACAAAGGATCGGTTGGTGCAGGAGGAGGACGTAGGATTTGTTACCTGGTCGGTGCGGGCCTTTGACCATTCAGCCCGACGGGAGAGGGAGGTGAGGGAGGCCGAGCCTTGGTGCTGGGCTTGGCCCAAGCTGGAGGGAAAAGAGGGAGGACAGGAGGCGGCGGTCAGGTGGGCTTGGCCCACGCTGAAGGAGAAAGAGGGAGAGAGCAGCTGGGCCGGCCGAGCTAGCTAAGCTTTGGCCCAGGTGAGGAGGGGGTAGGCTGGGACTTGAGAGGGAGATTGAGCCCAGCAGCGATTTAGGATATTTTGTTCATTTGTAAATATTTTTTGAAAATATTTTAAATTCTTAGTCACACTTAATCCCATTTGAAAATTAGTTTGCACACACACAACAATGCACACGACACGAACGCAACCACAAAAGTTTATACCTAACAACAAGTTTATTAATTTATACAAATTCTTTTTTCCTCCTCTAGTTAAATTTATTGTAAAACTTGAAAAAAAAAAACTCCACAAAAACCTGCATCTTTTGCAGGGTTAGGGGAATTAATTAGAAAATCATTAAAAACTCAATCATTTCTTGTTTTCCACAAGCCCAATCATCCCCACTGTTATGATTCTATTGATGTCACGCCTGTGCTAATATGTGCAGCTTTTGCTTAATTTTAGATTGAATATTTGTATGTTCAATCCTGTTTTGGCTTGGCCACGTGCAAATATATGTCCTGACGTATTGTTTTGTATCTTCATATGTATGCAGTCAGGTACTCCCAATATATAAGGCCTAAAGCATGGTTCTTGCTATCGAAACGCTATGGCAAATAATTAAGTGAATGCAATTGAGAGCAAATTTGCACTGGCGTTGCAAAGCAGAGGTGGCTGATGGTTTGGGAGGGCCTTGGAACTGCTACTTCCTAGCACCAAATTGGCTTAGTTTCCGTAAAAATAATGTATATTCATTTTCCTCCAAAAGAAAAATTAAGAGACATGGTCAGGAACAAGAACACAATTGAGCATCTGATCAACCTCTGACAAGGCCTTATGAGGAATTTTTACCTGTTGCAACACAAGGCATATTTGCTAGTGGCAGACATATATAAAGAAGTATAACAAGCACGGCAACCCAATGAATGAAACTTCATCTATCCTTGTGGCCACTGTCTTCACATTTTGTTTATTTGATTCATCTCTTCTTTTTCTCTAGATATTCTCGGCAACATGTCCATGACAAGTCTGTGTAATCAAGTTTGGAGTGATCATGTCTCAGACTGAGTACACCATGTGCATCTCCACTATTGTGTTGTGATGGTAGATATAACATTTTCTCTTCCTAATAAAATGTATATACAAGCCCACGGCTCACAGAAAAGAAGTTGCAATCACATATACTTCAACACACTAATACATTGTTTTGAGGTTCAGAGAACAATCAATTATTTGTAATTTTCAATCCTCATGTAGAAGGATTGCATTGGATACTTGTAGAAGCAACCGAAGGTGCGCCGGTTGATGATCCAATTATTCACAAACGGACGCATAAACAACTTTTGCAGCACATATTATTTGCAGTATGTGTAGTGATCTGTCAAACTGGAGCATTCATTCATCAGTGCTTGTGGTGCTTGGGCTTCTTTACTATCATCACGGTGCAGTGCGCGTGATGGGCACAGTAGTCGCTCACACTTCCAAGAACAGCCCTGAGGGGAGATTGAGGAAAGTTAATAATACGAAACTGAACTGAGAGCAGTAATAAGACACCTGTAGTAGATATTCTGAAAAAAAAGACACTTGCAGTAAAGGAGGAAAGGGATGTAGATTTGAAATGTTAAGCAACATTGTAGTAAATTGTTCCCTAGAACGCGGACACAGAGTGGGTGTATTGAAGACAGGTCCAGACGAGTGTATAGATCCTTCAAAATAGATTTTTTTTTTTTTTTTTTTTTTTGCTGCTAATACTAGTAGGTTATATGTGAGGCACAAACTTGTAGATTAAATTACATCTCATGGAGCAGGCTGCTTCCATTGTTTGTTTATGCGAAACCATACACACACAAAAAATTCTTGTTTAGCCTAGTTCATTAGTCATGGAACATAAAGTTTTGGTACTATATATTCTGTTTTGCCGCATAAAGGCAAACCTACAAACCATGTGAAAAGAAAAACAGAACGTAGATGGGCATAATTGGTTTTCATTCATCTTAATTTAGCTTTCCGTTAGTGGTAATCCTTGCAATCAGTGACAAGTAAAGATGGCAACGACTCTGTAGTAGGGAAAACAGGGGAGAAGAGGAGAGAACAGAGAAGACAGCAGAGGCAGTAATGAGCTCGAGCTGAGATGGGAAAGAAGACCTCTTGATGGCTCCGTAGCCATGGCTGCCGACGACGAGCATCTCTGCGTGGTGCCTCTCGACCGCCTCGCAGAGGACACTCCTCGCGTCCCCCTCCATCGCCTCGAACTCAGCGTCGCTCACCTGCAGCATAGTACAGTACATGCATGAAGAACATGGAATGGAATCGGTGGACAAAAACCAAGCTGATGTCCTGCTGCTGCTGCTTCTTTTGTTCTTTTGCTTCAATTCGTTCTAAATTATTGCTCAATCATCACTGCTGGTAGGCAGTAGCTGTAGGGATTGGATGTACTGGTACCTGTGCGCAGATGCCTTTGGCTTTGTCGATGACGCGCAGGGCGGTCTTCTTCAGGTCCGCCTCCACGTACGGCAGCACATCCGCGGCGCCTGAATCGAATGAATGGATCGATTACGATCAAGACGTAGGCAAGCCACATGGAGGCATGGAGCTCGGAATCCGCATATGGAATTGATGTACGGAGATGGGGATCCGCGCACAAGCGTACCTGGTCCGGCGAGGCCGATGGCGGATGCGGCGGACGGCTTGGCGGTGACGACGACGAGGCGGTACTGGTGCGGCTGCCCGGGCGGGAAGAAGTGCTGCAGCGCCCACTGCAGCGCGTAGAAGCTGTGCTCGCTGTCGTCGACCCCGACCACCATCGTCATCTTCCCCGGCGCCGGCGGCGCGGCTTCTTGCATCCCCGCCGCCGCTTCCTCCGCCATGGCTAGCTGGCTACCTCTGGGCTCTGGCTTCCTCTGTCTCCTACCGTCCTCCCTCCTCGTTCCTTGCCTCGATGGATCCTCTCTCCCGGCGGACTTGGACAGTTGGACAGCTAGGTCGCTTTTTTGGGTGGATAGGTTCCTTCCTTGTACAGCACGCACGATCACTGGCTCGGGCCTCGGGGCTGGTAGAAATTCGGTGCATTTAACAGTAACTTGCAAAAGAAAATAAGCTAAAATAGGTCGAAACATGTCGAAATCTGCCGGGTGAACATAGCCCTTGTTTAGATATCTAATTAGGGCTCGGCAAAGTTAGCATTTCGTCACTGTACCGTACCGTAGCATTTCGTTTGTATTTGGTAAAAATTGTCTAAACTTTGACTAATTAGGCTTAAAATGTTCGTCTCGTAAAGTACAATAAAACTGTGCAATTAGTTTTTGATTTTATTTACATTTAATACTCCATGTATATGCCGACATTTTGATGTGACGAGGAATAGAAATTCTACATAGTGTCAATTCTAAAAACTAAGGCTTTATTTAGTTCCTTAAATTTACTACCGAATTCACTATACATAATTCCTATTCCCCGTCATATCAAATACCGACACATGCATAGAGTATTAAATATAGATGAAATCAAAAACTAATTGCACAGTTTTATTGTATTTTATAAGACAAATATTTTAAACCTAATTAGTTAAAATTTAGACGAGAATCGACGGTGATCTAAACAAAGCCTAAACAAGGGCTCCACGGATCCTCGCAGCGACCTACTACTACTTAGGCCTTGTTTAGATTTTCAAATTCATCCCAAAATTTCATTATACAGAATTCATATTTTCCGTCACATCAAAATACCGGCAAATACATAGAGTACTAAATATAGATAAAATCAAAAACTAATTGCACAGTTTTGTTGTACTTTACAAGACGAACATTTTAAGCTTAATTAATTAATATTTAAACAATTATTAGTAAATAAAAATAAAAATACTACAGTGCTATTGCACTGTACAAATGCCGAATCGGCCGGCCGAGTCGGGTATCTAAACGTGGTATATGGTACGAGTAGTCTGATCCCCCACGAGGCCACGACACGAGCCTAGAAGACACGGGACGCCACTAGTACTTGGCAGTGACAGGCAGCTGACACTAGTACTCCACCTGGCAGTGACAGCCAGCTGATCCTCCACGTACGGAGTACTCCATTGTGCACTGGTGAGCAGTTAGCACAGCACACGCCGACATCTGGCAGGTGGGGACGAGGGGGCGGGTCCCGCACCCCCCTAATAATGCAATTGCACCGCAGATCGCAAAGGAAGTGGTGGTGGAATTCCGCGGCTGCTGCTCCTGTTTTGTTTTCTGTTCTAAACCGGGGGCGGTCGCCATCAGAATCAGATCTCTCTCCGTTGCCAATGCCGATCCAAGGTGTTTGTCTGCTCGTGGTCAGTCTCTCTCAGGCCGAGAGGGCGAGAGGCCGGTCGTGGTGACTGCGATGACGCGCACGAGATGACACCTCCACCGGCCGCTGAACCGAACCGTTCCATCCCTTTATTCCTCCTCCCATATTAGTTCTCCGGCCGCGTACGGGGCGATGGCGATTGGATGACAGCTATCGAGCCTTTTTGTACCGATGATGATGATGATGAACCCGAACCGCAAGCACAGGTCGTCGAGATTAATTACGGAACGCCGTGCGACTCGTTACCAAAGCCGGGCATCGCGACTGGGCCTTTATTTTGGATTGGAATTGGACCATCACGGCCTTTGTTTGCGTGCTACAACTGGGCCTTGGTTCCTCCTACTGGAGATTAGCACCACGGCCCACAGTGAAGTAGCCTGCTGCTGTGCACTAGTTGGGTGCCCAAACGGGATCGGAGGAACACAGCGCACGGCAAGCCCACGCGCGCTTTCGCTGGGCCTCGGCGGCCGTCGTGCCTCACCCACTAAATAAAATCGGGAAAAAAAAAATAGGTAGGGACCGGGGCCCTGTACGGACGTCCAATCAGGTGACGACGCGTGGACAAGATGGGTCTCACGGCGTCCGTGTCCCCTGCCCTCCCGGCTAATTTGCTCGGCTCGATGCAACGCCCGCAGCTCAGTAGCTGGCTTTGTCAAATCTCGTCCCTGAAAAATCCCCAATGGCCCTGCCTATCCGCTGCCCGCCGCTGCCTCTTTCTCCCCGTCAGAGCCACCGAAGGCGCCGTCTGCATCCGCTTCTAGGCGCCTCGCCGTGCGTCGACCTCTTCAACCTATTCGGCCGTGTCGGAGATGCAGCCGCTCGCTATCGATATCACCTAATTTGATGGTGCCGGACTGCCGGATACGCCGCACCTCTTCATCCGCCTCGCCAGATCGGAGAAGAGTGATGTGCTTACGATCGTTCAGAAGGTTCTACTGGAGCTCATGACTATAAAATTTGTGAAACAGTGAAAGTGAAAGCTAATGATGACATGAAGTAGTAATTTGGCACTTCTTGTGAATAGTCAACTGTATCTATGTCTAATTTTAGGCTACCCTGCAGTTTTTTCCGAGTTAAGGAAGAGAGAGCAGTGTGCACACCATCTGATTGCAAGGAAAAGCTAGCGAGAGTCCAGGCCCGGAATGCAAGTTGGGAAGATTCGTAGCTATGAATACCAATTGAGTAGTAAGTAATATGCCAGTTCTACAGATGCTATAAAGTTGTAATATGCACATTGTAATTTTGTTATTATCTGAAATAAATATGGGATTTTGAGCCCCTTTAGATTTTGTAGTGCTGCAATTTTCAATTGTACTGCATCTTGATGATTTACAGAATCCGGAGCAGCACATCTGAAGTCAGGATCAACCTCCATGGCGCTTGATGACCTGCGTGGTAGCCGTGTAACTGCAGCGGCGGCGGCGAATATAGCTGTGGATGTCTACGATATGAACGCGGGAGACATCGACAGGCCCAGAATGCAAGTCAGGATCAACCTCCATGGCTCTTTCATGTACGAGCCTGTGACTTTTCGTGGCGAAGCAACTCAGCCGGCTTGAAGCAATGAAGCTAGCGCGGGACCTGGGAGGCTCGTGAGATAGTCGCACGGAGGCGGACCCAACTTATCCACGCGTCGTCACCTAATTGGATGTCCGTACGGAGCCAGGTGTGGACGGCTCCTATCCAATTTTTTTTCCCTAAATCTGGCCTCACCTGCCATTTCCTCGGTTACTTCTTGAACTTATAAGACTCTAAAACAACAAAATCAACTCTGCAACCAGTTCTGAAACGAATGGACATTCATGAATCATGACACACAAACAAGTGCATCACTGCAATCTCTAGAGAGGACGACCAGCGTGGATGGCAAGTTTCTTCTAAGCATCGGATTTCTCCAATTACGCCTAGTGCTAGAGCTAGTGCATCTATCCCCCTAAACAAGAACAACAAAATGAGTACGTTTTTTATTTCACATTAGTTCACTTCTCTTTGACATATACCGCTACTATTTTGGGGTTGTCTTCCATGTCCGGTTTGGCTTCACAGGCGGTTTCGAACATATTTTGGACGTGGGAAATTTAGAGATAATGTATGGAAGTTGTTTTTTACTGTGATAAGACCACCCCCTCTATATAAACGAGAGGATCATTGCCGATTAACCTCATCCTAACAATCGTCAAAAACACAATAGAATTATCTTTTTTTACCCTAATTCTCTCCTCAACCCTTCTACCTGTTGTCCAGCACCTCTCTCCATAAGATTTTTTTGGCTTCCTAGGCTGCCTTGCTGGTCCTAGGAGATCCTCCATGTGCTCGCTCCTTACGGATCTTTTCGAAGGTGGTTCGGAAGTCTTTTCAGCCAATAACAAGCTCTACATTGGCCCAATTGGTCTCTAAATCTGTTTGACCGGTTACGCCACGCTCTTCCTACGTTGTAGGTTGATCAAGAAACTTTTTTGGAATCCAAGGCCCGCTGATGTATTGGTACGGATCAGATTCGTCGTCAACGATACTATAGGAACCATGCGACCAGTGGACACGTCACCTAACATGTATAACTAAAAAGAAAACATAATACAAAATATGAGCTTCAGTGTTAGGAGTTCCAGACTCGAACCAACGTACCGATATCTAACCACGATGTACACTAGTTTGCAGCCATTTAGCTATTTTCAATTCCTTCATCGTCAAATGAAAAAATCCCCATTCTACGTGGATGTTATTAATAACAGTTGCTCTTTTTTTTAAGAAAAGGAATAACAGTTGCTCGTTAGCAGGCATCGACAATTTTATTCCAAGTCACTGAGTTAGTACCATTGCTTTTAGTTTTTATTAGATAGAGACAAACACTAAGTGCAATAATTTTGTATCAATCAAGCATCTGATCCAATCAATTCTTTTTTATCCCAAGTCCTAGTGAAAACCACGGTCCGGGACTATTCTTCTCCCCTCTCTCTCTTGTCAAGTGTCAACCAACACCTTCTAGGAAAATTCCATAGTCACCTCAAAAGCGTGTCCGAATCATCCAAAGGGAAATGCTTTCCCGTTCCCGAAAGCTCAATTATTCGATCGGCCTGTATCTACGTGGCTGCTGCAGACATCACATGAGTGTCATTGTGCACACGCAATATAATTGTGCTTGTATTAGTTTCATGGATGCAGCCGCCGCTTGCTTCTCATATCATCCATGGCCATGGGCCGATCGATCTGAGGCCGGTGATATGCTATGGGTGGTATCATCTATCCCATATTCCCATGGTGATATGCATGGGAACTTGTCTCTGTCTCTCACGCTATCAGCAGATATGCTGTGTGACTTTTCAGGCTTTTGGGTAGCCGCCACAGCACTGAATGTGAAGAAATAAAATTGTTTTGTGATTTGATGTTAGCGTATGTTTATTCTCTAATCATTGGAATGTAGAAGCATGTAGAGAAAAATTAGTGCCTTGGCTACTCTACCTAATGGGTGCTTGCGTACGTGGAGATTCTTTATGCTTCGATTTCTTTTTTTATCGGTATGAGGGTGCTGTATATGTACTGGTAAGCACTGTGAAAAGGATAACAAGTAGAAAAATAAAAATATTAATTAATGAACCGGTGGATTTGGGCATTTCTTTCACAGCCGTTACTTTGCTCGAGTCACTAGCGAAGGAGATCTGAGAGGATATATATACAATCATGAACATGGAAGAGATAGCATGAGAAAGGCACTCAAGATGGTGACGCCAATTAATAACGCACGGCACTTATAAATGATGTTAACAAGTAGCTCCCTTCTTTTACAAAGTAATTTATTCATTTGTTGCATTAGATCTGGACAAATATCGTCCAGATTCATAGCAAGAGAAACAATTTCAAGACCATGCAATTCTAATAATCATTGGTTCGACAGACATAGGAAAAAAGATATACTCCTCAATCAATTAACACTAAAGCTTAGAATTCCAACTGAAAATTAAGAAACTCCAACTAGAAATTAGGAAACAACAATCCAATGCTTCTATTCAAAAGACTTATAAGACATATGTAAACAAAGTAGAGATTTACCAAACATGCCCCCGCGTCGCTCCCACGTGGGCGACACGAGCGGCGAAGAAACCCTAGTGCCGCCGCCACTTTCAATCACCCTTCTCCGTCGTGCCGCCGGCGGAGCAGGGCGCCGCCATGGCCGTGCAGGTAGCCAGGAGGGCGGCGGCGAGGCTCTCCTTCGTGTTCGTGGCAGGGGCGGGCGGAGCTGCTTGGGAGCGGAAGCTCGGGGCGATTCAGAGTCACCAGATCTAAAGGCGCCACCCATGGCAAGCAGCCCTGCTGGCCTCTCCGCCGGCAGTGGCCACCGGATCTCCGAGGGGCGCCTCGGAGGGAGGTATGAGCTCCCCTCGGGGGGTGGCTTGGGCGGACGTCACGCCACGTCCCTCTCACTCCTGTCCTCTTCTCCTGTAGTGTCGCTACCGGAGCTAGTCGTCTGACTGGCCGTGATGGTGGTGGCGGGGCAGTGGCGCTCCCTCCCTTGGTGGCATAGGTGCAGCAAGACAGCAGTCCTGCTTCATGCGTTTGGCGTGGAGAGCGACAGGCGAGGCTGTCGTGGCTGTTTTCCTACGCTGGCGGGTGCCCGTGCGGGCGCAGGGTCCCTCTCTGCTCGCCCCCTCCTTCTTCTTGATGGTGGCCACTTTGTGGCATTGGTTGGGCCTCATGCTGGCGTTGGGGCGGTCCTCGTCAATGTCGTCCCTCCCTCCATGGCCTTGGCTGCCATCGCGGGGCGATCGTTGTGAGGATGGAGGCCATGCGGTCAACATGGGTGCTGGTCCGGGGCCTTGCCCCATATCCGGTAACTTCAGGGCAGGGGGCGGTGTCCAAACATGGTGGGGGGCTCATGCCTGGTTGCTGCCGGTAGCAATGCTGGCATCGACAGCGGTGGGAGCTCGGCCAGTGGCGGCGGCCCGCGACGGTTACGGTGTGCAGCTAGTGGACGTGCATAGTGGCGGGAGGTCGGTTTTCGGCATGTTGTCTGGTCGGCGGGGGTGCTGACGCAACTATTCGGCTGCTTGCGTGGCCGGCGCGTCGAGCCCCCCCTTCCCAGTGAGGCTTCTGCGGGATGTGTGGTAGCGACGATATTGGTGTGTGACGGGGATCCGGCATCTTAACCGATATCTGTGTTGTAGGTTCTTTGGGCGAAGGCCCGGCGATAGTGATACCTGCGTGTGCCATTTCCCCTTTTGAGGGCGTCGCGTCCCCAGCATTCTCTACAGATGAAAACCTAGTGCTGCCTTGGATGAAATCACGGTAAAGCTTTTGCTGTCTTTTCTAAAAAATTAAAACCCAAAAATATATAGTGCTAAAATAAATTATGTTATGTTCGGGTGACGGGTTTTGGTGCCCAAAAATACATAAGTGCCACAGATGCAAAAGACTAGACCCCATGCACGCTCTTTTGGTGGCCACTGATGTGATGTGACAGTTACGATTTTGATTACCACAGACTTACGAGGGCCTCGTGTAGATGGGCTTAAAATTGCTAGTTTTTTACTCTCTTTTTATTAATTCGTCATCATATCAACCTTTGTACGTATGTATTGAGCACTAAATGTAGATAAAAAATAACTAATTATATATATTAGTTATAAATTATAAGATAAATCTTTTTAGTCTAGTTAATTTATGATTGAACAATAATTACCAAAAATAAACAAAAATGCTATAATTGTAAATTTTTCTAATTCTAACCATCTAAAACAGGCCGAGGAGCACAAAGAAACCACTAACGAGTGGCAGCACGCGTTTGAGACCAAGACAGACAACAGCGTGAGACAAATAAAGCACGCCAACACGCCCAACAACGACCGGAACGGAGCATCGACGCTTCTGTGGCATCTGAGTGGGTATATCCCGTAGCATCACCACAAACGTTGGACTTGGATGTCCTGTCCGCGGGGGAGGTTGGTCGTCTGGCTGCTGCCGCCCGAGACCAGATGCCGCCGCCGAACTCCGGCTCTCCTGCAGCTGCAGCTGCTTAAATTATTCATCATCAACTGTCCTCGGTTCTCGCCTGTCCAAATGCAGCCGCGCAAAAAAAAAAAAAGAGCCTTGCTCCGAAGTTCCCCCCACCCCACTGATAAAATACCTAATAAAACTCTTATCGCTGTCGTGACCTCGGGGCCAAGCACCAACGAGTAAATTTATGTTGCGTACTCTCTAAACCGGATGATGATGCAAAAAGAACATACGATTTTTATCCTGATTCGGGTAAGAGAAGGTCCTATGTTCAGCGGCGGGGGGAGGTTGTATTATCTTGCACCGAAGTGCTCGTACAAGGGATACAAGCAAGCGTATATGAACGGGGTTAGAGAACAAGGCCTAAGTCTAGAAGCGCTAGTCCTATGCCTTGTTGCTAGAGAGCTCGGATCCCTTAGAGTGTAATCCAATGCCATGTAACTAGACCCGGCGTGCCTTTTTATAGGCCAAGGAGAGACACAGATGTACAGAAAACCCAAGGGCGATGACGTATGGCTGACGATGTCGGTGCTGTAGTGATGTGTTTCCGATGCGATGGCCTGCCCTGTAGCGACGTGCCCAGAGACGATGTGCATCCTTCGGTCGCGTCACGGTGATGCCGGAGGTGGTCGGTGATTGACCTATCCTTCAGGTGCGTCACGATGATGCTGGTGTGAAAGACCCGTGCCCTTACGAAGGTCATGTGGTTCACTATTGATGACGCGCGGGAGTTATTGAAGCGCTAACCGGGGTCGCCGGAGTCCGAGTCGAGGCGTAGCCGGGGGGTCGGGACCGAGCGGATAAGATCGAGCCCTGGGAAATACGGTACGGATGTTGACGATTGCGTTTCGATGGGGTACCTGACGGGGCACAGTGCTCAGCATGTGTGAATAGTGATAGTACGAATCAACGCTTCTCCAAGGATGGACGGTAAAAGAGGGATTTGACCCCTATACTTGGCAAATGTAACGATATTGTAGCCATGGAGTTAGGCGGGAGTAGGTAGGATGCGTTAAATGCCCTGCCTTCCCGTATGAGAAGTAGGTAGTCGAGGGGGAGGCGGTGGTCGACGGGGGTCATTTGTCTGTGCTGAGTTCTGTCACTCGACGTGGGCTCGTTCGCTCGGCCGGACTTCCGTCACTCGATGCCCCCGTCGAGGCTCGTACGGTTTGGTTCGTCCCGTTCGTGGGCCAGCCCAGTATGCCTGTATGTCCGGGTGCTGGGCTTCGCTTTTCTCAAGGAATTTCTGGCTTGGTTTATGGTGGGTTTTCTCGGAGGTATATGCTAATTTATCGGGGATCATTTCTCCTATTCGTGGGTTTTGGGTACCCCCTTGTCCAGGTACCCAACAATAGCCCCCGAGGCTCTATGCGAGTGCTGGCACTCACGCAGAGGCTCATGAACTGGAGTCATAGTGTTTGTCGTTCTCTGATGGGTGCGTACGAGCGTACCCATCGGGGGTAGCCCCCGAGGCCTCGGAGGAGTAGAAAAACTCCTTCGAGGACTTTTTTAGGCGTGCGGTCAAGGGGCGCTTCGAGTACTCAAGCCCCGAGTGCGTTTCATCTCTATTTCATCGAGGGGTGCCAAGCGTAATCGAGCTCCCAAGCCTTGTGTGGCTGGGGCTTTGCTAGTCTTTGGCGTGTAATCCCCACGAGTCCTTTCGATCAGACGTGAGGTGAGGAACGTTGTACTACCCTCGATGGGCGAGTCTCTACGCCCTCCGATGAGATGGTATCAGGGAATTCAAGTGAGGGCTCGTGCCCATTCGATAGGGGTCGACTAGTGGCCGCGGAGGCACTCTCATCGACACAAACGAATGGACACATGGATCCCGGTCCCGTTCGATAGGGTCCGATGGCTCGACGCCTTCCTTCGAGGAGATTCCGTAGTAGTCCCTTCGTTTTGCCTTAAATATGGCTAAGGGGGTCTCGAGAATTAGTTCTTGAGCTGGGGCCTCGTGTTGGCTCCCCCCTAGTCATCCCTGACTCAGGTACTCGAGGGCGGTTGTCAAACCCTGACCGAGGGCCAACCTTCGCTCCCTCGAGATTTTAACGTGGGGCCAGGGCCCGCTTTCCTTCCCGTGGAAGATATCGCCCGTGAATAACTCCTTCCGCCCATTGGGCACGTCTTTTTAGGCAAGAGCTGGAACGGCATAGTTGTGGGCGGCGTGGAGAGCAGTTGGGCCACGGATGGGCAACACATGTTCTAGGCCCTTGCCTTCTTGCTGGGATTGACCGAGGTGGCTGAAGTTCCTGATGGTGAGCTGGCGATGCTCTTTGAGCCCAAGGTCGTCCCTCCTGACGTCGATGAAGACGAGGGCCTGTGAGCCAAATCTGGGCAGGAGGCTCATGTGATAAGTTAGTATTTTGACTCGTGTTGATGTGGCTTTGAGGGCCTCAAAACATGATGTTTATATGCATTTTGAATGCTTTTGTGTTCGAGTCTGTCGTTCCTTTTTTTGCTCGAGTTGAGTTTTTACACAGTCTTCTTGGCGCACGGTTGCGTCCTTCGGTGTGGGGTGTGAGTGGAGGTACCGTAGCCCGGAGGCGTAGGAGATCTCATGGCTCGATAGCCCCTCGGCCTTAGGGTGCCCTCGCGGCCTTGTCGACTCTATAGAAACTCGCATCGAAGCATATAGGAACGCTAGACATTAATTTTTTGAAATCGTGTGCTTTTACTAAGTCTTCTTAGAGAGTGGTTGCACTCCTTGGCATGGGGGAGTGAGTGGAGGTACCGTAGCACAAACGCGTAGGTGATCTCGCGGCTCGATAGCCCCTTGAGCCTTAGGGTGCTCTTGCGGCTTTGTCGACTATGTAAAAGTTTTTCAAAAAATACAAGTTCTTTTAGGGATGCAGAGGGTTCCCCCTTCCAGCCCCCAAGGGATGTTCGACTCTGTGAGGGCAGGATAGAGCCCACCTGTTTTTCTTGAAAGAAAGGTTTGAACATGGATGTATTCTTTATTCATGAATTGAGAATATGTACAAAGCCTCAAGGCTCTAAAGGTAAGAGTGACATAGCTGTTCGTTGTTCTAGGCATTGGTGAAGGTTTTGCCTTTGCAGTTAGACAATGCAGGTTCCGGGCTCCATCTTGGCCGCCGCCAAAGATGGCACCAACCACCTCCTCACCGGTTGCATAGTTGGTGACGATGTCCATCAGCTTGTTGGCGGTGGTGGGGGTGTTGCGACCCAGCTCTCGGACCAACTCTTTGCATGTGGTTTCGGAAAGGAAAGCCATGATGACCTCGGAGTCGGTGATGTTGGGAAGCTCGATGTGCTGCTTGGAGAAGCGCCGGATGTAGTTGCAGAGGGACTCGCTTGGCTTCTGTTTGCAGCTCCTGAGGTCCCAAGAGTTGCCAGGGTGCACGTAGGTTCTCTTGAAGTTCCCCTCGAACACCTTCACCAGGTCATTGTAGTCATGGATCTGACGAGGGGGGAGGTCCTCGAGCCAGGCTCGTTCGATATCTGATAGGAACAAGGGGAGTTGTCGAATGATGACATGGTTGTTGGTGTCCCCGCCCGTCTAACAAGCCAAGCGGAAGTCAGCAAGCCATAGCTCAGGCTTGGTCTCGCCGTTGTACTTGGTGAGGGTCGTCGGCGAGCGGAAACGGGTCGGCAGCTTACTCTTGCGAATTTCTCGGCTGAAGACACGTGGACCCGGGGGCTCAAGGGACCGAGCATGGTCCTCATCGCTGTCGTAGAGCACGCCCCGGTGCACGCTATAACCTCGAGCCTCGTCATCGCCGCTCTTGCACCTTCGACTCTTGTTGATGTCATCACGAGCGTCTCTTGGCTCGCGGTTGTCTTGGAGGTGGTCTGGAACCTAGATAGCCTTATTCTTTTGAGGCTCCAGTGTAGGCGTTGGGTGCATCAAGGCCTCGATCTCGACGGGAGGGTTCCGCAGGTTGCTCTGATGCTGCACCGCGGCGCCTCGAGGCAGAGCTCTCGGCCTGTTGCGCGGCCGTGGTCTTGAGGAGTGCTTGGACTTCTTCACGTACTCGACGGACCTCGGGGGTCGATGGTGCGGGCATGCCACGCAAGAGCATCGCCGCTGCTACGACATTCTGGCTAGCGTGGTTGAAGACGAGGTGGTCATCCGCCCTATCCTCGTTGATGCGCTGGTTGACGTCGCGGGCCCTTTCTCGAGCCCCTCCGCCGCGTGTGTACGCCAGTCGCTCCTACTCGAGGGTCTCTCCGAGCAGGCGCAGCCGCTCGTGCTCATCATCGAGCCTCTTCTGCATCTCCCGGAGTTGCACCATCTGGGCGGCGTGATCCACCACTGGGGACTGCTCCCCGTTAGGCGGTGGTGTGGCGTTTCCTCCTCTTGCTGTGGCTGCTACTGCTCACTGAGGCGTATGCACTCAAGTTGGTGCTCACTGAGGAGGAGTATGTCCTGGAGGCATTGTGCAGCCTGAAGGGGAACATGTGAGGAAGTCGAACGATGGATCGTCGCGGTGCCCCTCTAGCCCACCCTCTGCATCCAAACGCAGGTCAGACAAGCCTTCAGAGAGGAGACCCGCATCGCTGGTCGAAAGTGAGGTAGCCGTACTGGGCGCCGCTTCGCCTGTAAGGAAGCGGCAGTGCTTGCGCTGATCCCACCGTCTCCTGGTCCCGGACACGCGGCGAGAACAGCGAGACCGACGCGCAGCCCCATTGACCGGGAGAGCTCATGATCACTGTTGTCCGGGTCTCCGGGCGGGAGTAAGATCATGTCAAAGCCATGGTCGAGCGACATGAACTCGAGGCTCCCAAACCAGATCACCGTAGCGAACGAAAGCAATGGAACGGAGTCTGCCATCTGGAGGGTGATAAGGAGCCAATCGCGACACACAGCAACCCTACCTGGCGCGCCAACTGTCGGTGTCCTGACCTCGAGGCCAAGCACCAACGAGTAAATTTGTGTTGCATGCTCCCTAATCCGGATGGTGATGTAAGAAGAACACACGATTTTTATCTTGGTTCGGGCAAGAGAAGGCCCTACGTTCAGCGAGGGGGGAAGATTGTATTATCTTGTACCGAAGTACTTATACAGGGGGATATAAGCGAGTGTATATGAACGGGGGTGAAGAACAAGGCCTAAGTGTAGAAGCACTAGCCCTATGCCTTGTTGCTAGAAAGCTCAGATCCCTTATAGTGTAATCCGATGCCCCGGAACTAGACCCGGCTTCCTCTTTTATAGGCCAAGAAGAGGCACGAGTGTACAGAAAACCTAGGGCGATGATGTATGGGCGACAATGTTGGTGTTATAGCGACATGTTTCCGATGCGATGGCCTTCCCTGTAACGACGTGGCCTGAGACGATCAGTGACGGAACCAGCCGAACGGGAAAGGGGGGGCCAGTTTTGCCGGACAAATACAAGGACCGGCCGATGATCGTTGCAAATTTGCACGGACGACGGATGATCGTTGCAAACTAGCAATTAAAACAAATCAGAAATCGTATATATCAAATCATATAAATTATACTTACTTTGCGGTTGCTTGCACCTTGCACCTGCAGAGCTCGCACAGAGGCAGAGTCGCACCGTCGCCGTGAATCTGTGGTGCTCGCTCGGGCTGCCTGCTCGCGATCGGCGGCCGGACACGGTGACGGATCGACGCCTCGACGGTCGATGGCTTGGCAGTCTACAGACTCTCCTCTCTGCCACTCCGCCTATCAAGTCTGAATCGCTGATCGCTCCAGGAACTAGAAGCGCCGACACGAACTAGCGACTAGCGAGTCACAGACGCTCTGATTTCACTGAGTAGTCTACGACGTTTCTCCTCCTGTTCTTGGGCAGCGCCATGGAATCGCTGACATGGGGATCTGAAATTTTTGGCCGCATAGGGGGGCCATGGCCCCTGCTGGCCCCCTGGTTCCGTCACTGGAGACGATGTGCATCCTTTGGTCGCGTCACGATGATGCCGACGGTGGTCAGTGATTGACCTATACTTTAGGTGCGTCACGGTGATGCTGGCGTAAAAGACCCATGCCCCTGTGAAGGTCATGTGGTTCACTGTTGATGACGCACGGGAGTTGTGGAAGCGCAGATCGGGGTCGCCAGAGTCCGAGAGGGGTAGCGGGGGGGGGGGGGGGGGGGGGGGGGCCGGCCCCCCAAGACGAGACTGAGCGGATAAGACCGAGCCCCGAGAAATACGGTACAAATGTTAAAGATTGCGTTTCGAGGATGTGTCTGACGGGGCACAGTGCTCAGCACGTGTGAATAGTGGCGGTATGAATCACCGCTTCTCCGGGGATAGACGGTAAAAGAGGGATTTGACCCCCGTACTTAGCAACTGTAATGCTGCTGTAGCCATGGAGTTAGGCGGAAGTAGGTCGGATGTGTTAAATGTCCTGCCTTCCCGTACGAGAAGTAAGTAGTCGAGGGGGAGGCAGTGGTCGACGGGGGGTCGTCCGTCCGCGCTGAGTTCCGTCACTCGACAGGGGGTCGTTCGTTCGGCCGAACTTCCGTCATTCAAGGCCCCCGTCGAGTGAGAGGCTTGTACGGTCTGGTTCGTCCCGTTCGTGGGCCAGCCCAGTATATCCTGATGTCCGGGTACTGAGCTTCACTTTTCTCAAGGAATTTCTGGCTTAATTTATGACAGGTTTTCTCGGAGGTATGTGCTGATTGATCGGAGATCATTTCTCCTGTTCTTGGGTTTTGGGTACCCCTCGTCCGGATACCTGACAACTCTGCTTACGGTGTTCTAATCTGGAAACAGGGCATCCTCTGCCATCATTGCAGTCGAGATTTAATCATGTTTCTTTGGAACGCGCAAATATCGCAGGATCGATTGCACAAGAATTATAAACAGTTATTTATATTATATATATATAGACACACACACAGAAAAAAGGGAATGGAAAATTTCCCAAATTTCAAAGAGGACTTTAATTGGGGGCCACTGATAAACCTTTCTAATTCATTTACAGGCTGCTAATTCGAGTGATGTAGCAGTATAGTCTTTTTTTACAATGTTTATTAATTTCTACAATCAAGAACTCCGAGGTTCAGATCCCAAATTTTGATCAAATGGAAATAAATAAAATAAAAATAGTTTTATATATGGTGCTCAAATATCAAGGACAAGAGCGCCATGAGAGATTAGATCCTTGCATCACCATTAAATAAATAACATAAACCATACGGGGCGAGTATGCTCGTGGCACGCCGCAGGAGGCCTTGAGTGTGGTAGATTCCACCTAGTCGATGCTTTACGTGGAGATTCTCCACGACAACATGATCAAGGACAACAAATAGGAAAGCAAAATTATATACCGGTAACCGGACGGTTGGATTATACAATCCATTGGTGATGAGGTGGTTCCCTTGTACGGAGACTTTAGTTTACAAATCCCCTAGCTGTTGTTAATTCAGAAGGCTCATGATATGTCCTGATATTATACAGATAAGCTAACTTGGGACTGACACCCCAAAAAAAATGCAGATGGAGTGTGTGAGAAACGGCCTGCACTGCTGCACACACAATGTACGGCAGCAGTGAGGTAACGAGGGAGGTTGGTTTGGTTGCCTGCTGTGCTAAGCTGCAGCCTCTCCCTGTTAAATGACGCCTTTGTCCCTTGATTAATCAACCGTCTTTCCTCTAGTCTGCCCCAAATGCAACCGTATGGAAACTATTAAGAACGCACCTTCCCCGACTAGTCCAAGTATATAGCTGAAGCTATGCTTTCCTTGGAGCTCTTTTGACCCAAATGCAACAACACCAGGGTTCCCGACATTGGATTGGAACAGCAATTTAAATATCTGCTTCCATCCATGCTCATAAAAAAGATCATGTGATGTGTGGTCGTCGCTCAACGTTGATTTCTTACTTGAAAATGCTTGATCGTTGCAATTTTCTACATGGATGCAGGCGCCGCTTCTCATATCCTCCATGGCCATGGGCCGATCTGAGGCCGGTGATATGCTGTGGGTGGTATCCCTTGTCCCTGTCTCTCACGCTATCGGAGATATGCTGTGTGGCCTTTCAGGATTTCGGTAGCCGTCACTGCACAGCTAGTACTGAAGAAAAAATAAAAAGGGTTTTGCGACTTGATGTTAATAAGTTGATATTCGTTAATCATAGGAATCTAGAAGCATCTAGAGAAAATTAGTGCCCTACTCAGCATCTAGTCTAGAGAATCAGTGCCCCACTCTACCTAATGGGTGCTTGCGTGGAGATTCCTTATACTTTGGGTTTTTTATTTTATTGATGATAAGGGTACTGTATATGTACTGGTAAGCACTGTGATAAGGACAACAATTAGAAAAAAATAATAAAATGTTAGTGAATAAAAGGATGGATTTGGGTAGTAGTTCTTTCATAGCCGTTAATTTGGAGTCACTAGCGAAGATCTGAGCGGATATACAATCATGAGCATGGAAGAAATAGCATGAGAAAGGCACTCAAGATCAGGGGTGGAGCTACCTACCGCTTTGTTCGTTTGGTCGTTTCTGACTATTGATGCTGATTTATTGTGAGAGAAAAACACTGCTAAATCGCTGGCTATAAGCGCTGATAAGACCAAACGAACGAACCATGTAAAATATTGTGGGTGCCCAGGCACCCATAAAATTTTGAAAATTCACTACTAGAAACAAAATTTCACCATGTTTCAGATTAACTTTTTATATCTATAAGAAAAAGGCACCTTCTTTAATTTGTTTTAGCTTCGCCACTGCTCAAGATGGTGACGGCATTTTTAAATGATGTTAGCAAGTAAGACTACTCCCTTCATATAAAAAGTACTACTATGCAAGAGAAGCATCTTCAAAACCTATGCAATTTCAAAAATTATTCGTCAACAACGACAAACTCAATATGGGACAGAGAAAGTATATAGAGATTGGCCCTCATCAAAAAATGTATAGAGATTCACTACAAACAAATTTGGAACCTCCAAGAGAGGAGTACAAAGAGACTAGACCACACACTGTTTTGCTACCCACAGTGATGTGATGTGGCAGAATATGCCATCTTCAGTTACGATTTCGAACTGCAAACTTATGAGCACCACAATCAAATCAAACTTATATACAGTATAATATATATCCAAAATATATATTACCCCACCACACCACTGGCAAGGCAAGCGGCAAACGTTCACGTGCATTTGAAACCACAGCGTGAGACAAATAATAAAAAGCATGGATGGCAACACGCCCAACAACGACTGGAACCGAGTTCGACGCGGTGGCATCTGAGAGGGGTATATACCGTCACCATTCGCCACAAAGCGTTGGACTTGGATGTCCTGCCCGCGGCGTACGGAAGCGGGGGAGGTTGGTTTGGCAGCTTTGGCTTTGGCTGCACTCCGGCAGCTGCAGCTGCTTCTCGGTTCTCGCCTGTCCAAATGCAGCCGCAACAAAAAGCCTTGCGCCCAAGTGCCCCCACGCCTAATAAAACTCTGCTTTCGGTGGAGTTCTAATCTGGAACAGGGTGCCATCATTGCAGTCGAGATTTAGCTCAAACAGTCATGTCTCCTTGGAACGTACGAGCATCGCAGGAATTCACAAGAATTCTATACGTTATATTTATAGGCAACAAAAAAAAGGCAGAATAAACAAATTCCCAATTCCAAAGAGGACCTTTTAATTGGAGCCAACCTTTCTGCGAGTATCTGTGGATGATGCCCGCTTCTGATGTACCATTTCTGGTCTGGCTTAAAAATCTTCCCCATTTCCGCCTAAAATAGCTCAACTCTGCTACAAGAGGTTTAGTTGGGAGTTGCATTGATGGGTCCGGGTTTCAAATTTTGGTTCGTATATTTTTTTTCCTGACACGGCTAAAATTACTAGAATCCACGAATTTCAAAAGTTCTCGCCCTAAATTTTGGTCAAAGAAATTTAGATAAATTAACTCTATGGCGCTCAAATTTCGATCACTACTAAAATTACCGAAATTTAGGAGCTCCAAAAATAATACAGATACCAAAATTTTGATCAAAGGAAATCAAATCAAATTGTTTGATGGTGCTCAAATTTTTTTTAAAGAAATAAGATGACATGATATTTGGTCCTTGCACCTCCTATTAGGTGGAATGCTCTCAATTCAGGTTAAATTAAACTCATAATTATGTATGTCAACATGTGGCATATCGAAAAGTGGGTTAAAAATAAACACGTAGTTGCTCATATATCTAACATTTGGGCAATTTTGACAAATATAACAATGTTTAGTATGACCAAGATTGCACTTATACAATCTCCAATGTAGTTCTAAATGATGACAAGAATATCACATATTCACTATACACCAAAAATGGTTTTCATTGAATACTAGAGCATAGTTTCTATCGTACAGTATAGTTCTAATAAACATTGATAGCCCATCAATAAAACCAGGGGGTTTCTCTAAATTGGAAAAATTTTCCACCATCTTTTTTTGTCCTATAGGATATCTTTCTTTTGTGGTAAAAAAAACTTTAGGTGTTTTTTGGTTTTAAACCATTTGCAACTAATATTATATCAAAACTTTGTACTTCAATTAAACTTATAAAATCACCATTAAATAAAATAAACCGTACGTGTCTTTGATGTTCGCCTGACGCTGCAAACGGTCTCAGGTGTGGTGCATTTCACTTAGCTGCTGCTTACGTGGAGATTCTTCGCGATAACATGATCACAAGGACAACAGATAGGAAAGCTACTAGCTAGTCACTGGACGGTTGGATTATAGAATCCATGGCTGCTGAGGTGGTTCTCTTGTACGGTGATACTAGTTTACAGATCCCCTAGCTGCCTGTTGTGAATACAAAAGGCTCAAGATGTGACATGTCCTGATACTACGGAGTATAAGCTAACTTGAGACTGACACACAAAAAAAAAAAAAGATGAAGTGAATGTGTGAGAAACGGCCTGCACAATGTACGGCAGCAGTGAGGTAACGAGGGAGGTTGGTTTAGTTGCCTGCTGTGCTAGCTGCTGCCGAGGCCTCTTCCGGCTAAGTCCAGTTGACGCCTTTGCCCCTTAATCAACTTTCTTGCGCTCTAAACTAGCCTGCCCCAAATGCAACCGCGTGGAAACTATTCAGAACGTACCTGCACCAAGTAGCCCCAAATCTAAAGCTGAAGCTATGCTTTCCGTGGAGCTTTCCTTTTTGACCCAAATGCAACAACTAACGGCTATGCTCTCGTCACCGATGATTACCTTGGACTGAAACAACAGTCCAAAACATCTGCTTTCATCCATGCTCATAAAAAGACTATGAGATTACTTGGAAGTCACGTTCAACAATGAGATAATTCAGATCAAGTATTTACTGGTGGTATACATGCCAACACATATAATTCTTCACGCAAACTGATTACAATCTTGCTCCGGCATCATTACTTACTTTTCACCTCCCACAAAGGCCACAATATACCAAATAATCCCATATTATGCATTGACACAATCTTGAGTCTGGATTTTGCAGTTTTGTAGTAGGTATAAATTCCTCCTACTCAAGCCAAATAAAATGCGCAAAAGATGCAGGTACCTTTTTTCTTATTTGTGACTCTTATGTGTCTTCTTCGTTGCTCTTTCTTATGACAAAGTGTCTAAAATTTGTTGTTTTTTTCTTCATTTTGCAAAGCTTAAAGATCAAATCTTATAAACTTATATACCATGCGTCAAGTTTGCATTAGTATAAAGCAATTTTTTCTGCACCGTACAACGAAGCTCTAAAAAATAATAGAATTGCTATGTCCATTTACAAGTAGTTTCTTCCCTGAGTAGCTGTACCACACAAAACAGTCAGATTATTGCTCTTCAATCACTGAAGTTCGTCCTAATCAATTTCTACCGAAAATAATAAAGTATGTTTACTTGCTGTACATTCTCTTATTACAGACATGAAAACAAAAAAGAAAAAGTGGTTATTACCAGGTGTAGTAGTAGAATAATAACATATATATGTACGCATCAAGGAAAAGGATGAAAGGAGTACAATGACATCCATTGAAATTGGGAATGTGATTACTGCGATGATAACCAAGAGTATAATAACCTGGAGTATTTATCATTTATATATATGAAGAAAAGGCTTCTTCTTTCCTTCTAAATAAAATGTAATAAGAATAAGAAGAAAAACATGTGACTAGCAACTCGGCGCGGGCACGGGCCAACATACGGTCAACACCAGCCGGTCAGCTACACTAGCGAAATGTCAAAGCTACCCCTACCCATTTCGCCTGGTGAAAATGCAAGCGACACCGTCCACCATCTCCATCCTCCTAACAATCACGATCTAATATTGTTTTCGCCTCATTCAATATTTTAAGTTAAATACTGCTAGGCCTTTTGGTGAAGCTAATACATCTATTTCGTCTCATCAGAGAACGATGCGAACAGGATTTACATACCGCCTCTGTCCCATTATATATGTCAGCTCGGGAAACGTGCATGTAAGGGGGACACACCTTTCCAACGACAGCTATTGGGACAGAGTAGCAGATTATTAGCAATTAATTAAATTAATTGTCAATTCAATCAAATCAAATAAAAAAGGAAACGAAAATTAGCAATGGGTCCGTGAGCAGGGGCATTTTCGTCACCTTCTCCATCGCACAACCGGGACCGATCGATGAGGTGCCACCTTCGTCCCTCACCTGACCTGAGGCAGGCGGTATTCCGACCGGCATCACCTATCCACATCTTCCTCCCTTTCTCTCTCTTCTTTCTCTCTCCTCGCCGCCTCTCTCTCCTCGCCCCTAACCTGTCGAGCCCGTACCTACCTGCCCCCAGTCCCCGCCGCCCCTCCTCCGACGCGCGGCTTATCCACCACTACCACCACCCCCCTCCTCCGCCGCTGGGCCGGATCGATCGGGATCGGGGTCGCGCCGCCGTCGCCGCCGCTGCCGTCGCTGCAATCCGCGCTCGCGGGGTCCTGCTCCTACCATGCAGCAGCGCTGCGCCCTTGCCCGACCGCGCCGGCCCGCCGCACCGCGCGTCCCGCTCCCCAACGACCACCCCTTCGTCGCCGTCTTCTCCTTCCTCTTCATCCCCACCTAAACCAGCCCCAACCTCCTCGCCGCCGCCGCGTAATTCTGCTGCTAGAATTTCCCCACCCTCTCTCGCCGCCGTTGGTACCAGCGGACGGATCGCCGCGTGTAAAACGGCCGCCGGCGACGGGACGATGAGCCGGGAGGCGCAGAAGCTGGACCCCGCCGCGGGCGGTGGCGCGGTCGGGATCGGGGTGCTGTCGCTGGACCTGCTGGGCCAGGTGCTGGACCGCCTTCGCGAGCCGCGGGACCGCAAGGCGTGCCGCCTCGTCAGCCGCGCCTTCGAGCGCGCCGAGGCCGCGCACCGCCGCGCGCTGCGGGTGCTCCGCCGCGAGCCGCTCCCGCGCCTGCTGCGCGCGTTCCCGGCGCTCGAGCGGTTCGACGTCTCCGCCTGCGCCTCGCTCGACGACGCCTCGCTCGCCGCGGCCGTCGCTGCGGGCGCAGGCGCGGGGCTCCGCAGCGTCTGCCTCGCGCGGGCTAACGGGGTCGGCTGGCGCGGCCTCGAGGCGCTCGTCGCCGCGTGCCCCAGGCTCGAGGCCGTCGACCTGTCGCACTGCGTTAGTGCTGGGGACCGCGAGGTCGCCGCGGTGGCCGCCGCGGCGGGGCTCAGGGAGCTGAGGCTGGATAAATGCCTTGCTGTCACTGACATGGGGCTCGCCAAGGTGGCTGTTGGCTGCCCCAGGCTGGAGAAGCTCAGCCTCAAGTGGTGCCGTGAGATCTCTGACATCGGAATTGATCTGCTGGCCAAGAAGTGTCCTGAGCTCCGCAGCCTCAACATATCCTATCTCAAGGTTACTACTCATATATGAGCTATTAAACTGTTCAATTCATTGCTTGGATTGTGGTTTGATGAAAGATGATTACTTGTGGGTAGATGTTTGGACTAGCAAATTGACATGCTGTTCAGAGAAATGTTGAAAATGCCATATGCAGCGACACACCTATAATACAACCTTGGTCCCAAGAAAGTTTGCACAGACTAGATATGATACCCACAGTACCCAACAAGAGCTGCACAGACCAAATTACAGATGCAACATGGCGACAATACAGAAGTGGTTCGCTACCATGATATGTGCTAAATCTCAACTTTAACCTGGAAATTGTCATAAATCTTGTGAAGTTGGAAGCTAATGCATATGGGTGTGAAGGTGCTATTCAAAACATTATGAGTCGTATTGTTTTTAATAAATGCGCATACTGTAATGGTTGCATCTTCACTTCTCTTTTCCTGTGTGTAGGTAGTGATAACTTAGACTGTACAGTATTTATATGTAACACCTGGCCTGTTTGGACTTTCTCTGCAAGGTTTTAAAAATCAATAATAAGTACTTGATTGGTAATGCTGCCTAGCAGTGATTAGAAGGTGTATAATTGTGGTAGAATCAGGCAATATGCGACCTAGTAGTGTATAGTGACTAAAGTTGATTAAAAGCTGGTTGTACAGGAACAGGTAGGGACGTTCATTATTCGTACATAACAATTAACAGGGCTGAGAAAATGGCCTAATAGACCCATTTTGAATGTGATCCATTTCATGCAAATGGTGTGTTGTGATACTGGATAATCTCAGATTGTAAGTTTAAAGTTGAGTTGTACTTAGCATACAAAACCTCATGGTCCATACATTTTGCCATCCACTGAGGTGTTAGGTGTGTGACTATAAGGGGCCTGCGTGCTGGATGAATTTTCAGCACAGGTCTTGCATTATTTAGTTTTTCTCATTGATAGTAATGGCATCATTGCATTAATACTATTTTTTGTATTATATGCTTAATTGCTTATTTTTCTTGTGTTGCAGGTGGGTAATGGATCCCTTAGATCAATTTCCTCACTCGAGAAGCTTGAGGAATTGGCAATGGTTTGTTGTTCATGTATAGATGATGAAGGCCTGGAATTGCTGAGCAAGGGGAGCGATTCGCTGCAGGTAATAACTTGGGATGTTAAACTTTTATAGACTTTTCACTTTTGATGGCTGATGCACAACATTTTGTCAATTTGATTATTTAAAATTCGAACAGTTTTCCTTATTAGCCTCCTTAGTGTGACTTTGCTTACTGTCATCTGAAATCTGGAAATTGGCAACTTTCTGTTTTTTTCAAATAGTGAATTTTGATCTTTTTAATCATTCGTTTAATTTCAGAGTGTTGATGTGTCAAGATGTGATCATGTGACTTCCGAGGGGTTAGCTTCACTGATAGATGGTCGCAATTTTCTCCAGAAGTTATATGCTGCAGATTGTTTGCATGTGAGTTGGTCGTCCCCGCATTACTCACCCCTCAGCCATTACCTCTTATTTTCTGTACAATCCGATGTGCCATAATTTGTGTTTGAAACAAAATGGTTATTTAACTAACATATTCGGAGGAACTCATCCTCATGAAGAGTTAAAGAGTAATCAGAAGTGGCAAATATCTAACTGCCTGTAGTTTGTTGGTGCTATATTTATAGGAGATAGGACAACGTTTTCTGTCCAAGTTGGCAACACTGAAGGAAACCTTGACAATGTTGAAACTCGATGGTCTTGAGGTCTCGGACTCCCTTCTTCAAGCCATTGGTGAAAGCTGTAACAAATTGGTTGAGATTGGACTTAGCAAATGCAGTGGTGTTACAGATGAAGGAATCTCATCTCTTGTAGCTCGGTGTAGTGACCTAAGAACAATTGATCTCACATGCTGCAATCTCATTACCAACGATGCGCTTGATTCAATTGCTGACAACTGTAAGATGCTTGAATGCTTGCGGTTGGAATCATGCTCTTCGATAAATGAGAAGGGACTAAAGCGAATTGCAACTTGTTGCCCCAATCTTAAGGAGATAGACCTCACTGACTGTGGAGTGGATGATGCAGGTTCGTGATCACTACATTTGTGTCTATGCTTATCTTTAATAATAATAAAAATCTTTTATTTTAAAATTGACCAGGATCACTTTACATTGCTTGTTTTGCAGCATTGGAGCACTTGGCTAAATGCTCTGAATTGAGAGTATTGAAATTAGGCCTATGCTCAAGTATTTCTGACAAAGGCATTGCGTTTATTAGTTCAAATTGTGGAAAGCTTGTGGAGCTTGATCTCTACCGGTAATTTAGATCTTATTTATTCTTTTATCCTGATCTTTATCTATATATGCATGAAAATAACATGTCTGCAATGTCCTTTGCTTCAGGTGCAACTCTATCACTGATGATGGGTTGGCTGCTTTAGTAAATGGATGCAAGAGGATTAAGTTATTGAACTTGTGTTACTGCAACAAAATCACTGATACTGGTTTGGGTCACTTAGGCTCCCTGGAGGAGCTCACGAACCTTGAGTTGAGGTGCTTGGTCCGCATAACAGGCATTGGGATCTCTTCAGTTGCAATCGGATGCAAGAGCCTGATAGAGCTGGACTTGAAAAGATGCTATTCAGTTGATGATGCTGGCCTTTGGGCCCTTGCTCGCTATGCTTTGAATCTTAGACAGGTAAACCTTATGATAGAGTTTAGCTTCTACCCTTGCAAATTCATAGGCAGCTGGAACCATATAAACATGTATCTGTTTTGCAGCTTACGATATCGTACTGCCAAGTCACGGGGTTGGGCCTGTGCCACCTGCTGAGCTCCCTGCGGTGTCTCCAGGACATTAAGATGGTGCACCTCTCATGGGTCTCCATAGAAGGGTTTGAGATGGCGCTGCGAGCAGCCTGTGGGAGGCTGAAGAAGCTGAAGATGCTCTGCGGGCTGAAGACCGTGCTATCCCCTGAGCTCCTCCAGATGCTGCAGGCGTGTGGCTGCCGGATAAGATGGGTCAACAAGCCTCTTGTCTACAAGGACTGAACTCGTGTTCCTCATCGTTTGTGCAGTGTCATCATCCGCATGGATTGTCAACATCTCCCAGGTTTGCCCTGGCTTACGTTGCGAGCCATGTGAGAGATTCCGCAATAACTGTTGGGGGCGTAAGCTCCTGTCCCCAAGTTGTGGTTATGGTATCTGCCTGTCAGCCACCTCTTGCGGCGTTTGCTGTCTCTGCTCCAGTATATGTACACTGAGGCATCGGCACTTCGGCAGTATTCATGTGTATAGCCTGCAGTGGGATGATCCACTTTCTGGGATTAGTTAGGTGTATTTGTTACTTCATTCCGCATGGTTTGAGCCTTTGAGATGAAAGAATCACAAGGATGTGGTCGATGCTTTGCTTTCATGGTTCTTTCTTGCTTTTAATGGCATTATCTTATCTGATACTAGTATGTATATGATGTAACTTACATGGAGTAAAAATAACCGTTGCATAGCCCATCGGTGCGAGTGTGGCACCTCGGCTCCATGAACGGAATGGTGCTCAATGGTTGGTTCCTGGCTACCGTTTCCTACCTTTTTGGTGGATTTTTTTTCGACAAACATGCCTTTCATTGATTTAAGAGGCCGAATCCTCGTCACCAGGCCACTCACACGTCGGAGTTTCATGCCACACACCTCCGTTCTAACTTTGCTTGTGAGCTGCTTAGCTACATATAAGCTACATTGTTACAAGATCTTGTATTACAAGTATGAAAAGAAAGTCTTGAAAGGCAAGCCAAATACCATCAATCAATCTCCTCAAGAATTTGTCCTATTGCATAACGTTGTAAGCCTTTCTTCTGCCACAATTGGACTAGCTCTTGGCAATTTGTCTCCAAATGAATCGGTTGCAGCCCAAATTTCCTAGCAACACTGATGGGCCTCTCTGCAGGACAGCGCCTTCATCATACAAGCACCAAAACCTCTGTCATATCATCTCGCTTGGGTAGACAGAAACACACCTTGATAATCCCAAAGCACAGAAGCCGCCCGTCGCCCCACTGTTGCTGTCCGCGTAATAAGCAGCATGATCAGTAAATTTTTTTTGTTTTACTTTCGTCCATCCTGATTCCGATTTCGGCACTACTGAAACATCTCTCCGCTGCCTGACAGGGTGCGGGAGTTGGCTCCTGGAGTGCTCGTCGCGTGTCACGAGCCAGACGGTTCCTTTTTGTCTTCACCTACGCCGGCGGTCAGAAACACGGGTGCCGCCTCGTGTCTCGCACCCTCGGAGGAGTAGAAGGTTTCCCTGTAAAAAGTTTGCTAAAAAATTTCAGTTTTGACTCTTGCTCACAGCTATTAACGTTCACAAAGTTACGGAATTTTTTGAGCAAATCACATATGTACGGATAACAAAAAAAAAAGGATTTACCGTGGTCCATGACGCACGCATTTAAGAGCACACGCAGGCAGGTTTGTCTTTACTTTCCGGGCAGTTGAACGACACTTTCTCTCCTAGTTCGTTGGGGATCCGAGAGTTGTGGGTCTGCGCGGCGACTCTGCGACCTGCCTCTGCCTGCGATCGATCGACGGACGAGTGGCCATGCGACCCGACCGGCCGGCCGGCCCTTCTCCCACCCGCCCTAAAACCTCGACACCTCCTCTGTCCTCTCCTCCCCTCTCCTTCCCTCTGCCTTTCTCTAGAACGCGCGCGCGGAAGAACACACGCGCACGCGCGTAGAGACAAGACGTACCGGCGCGCATCAACAACCCAGGCCCCAACCAACATAATTAGGAGGGAGGGAGGGGAAGGATCGTCATCCCAGCCGCGTGACCTTTAATTCGCCGCCCCGCACGCGCTTGTCATGGATGGTGGCAGCTGGGAAGTCGGAGGAGGCCGCGTTCTTGGCACCGCCGCCGCCCAAGAACCGCGGGAGGAGAAGAAGGAAGCCGGAGTCGGAGAGAGCAAGAAGGGCGCTGCCGGCGGCGGCGGCGGCATGAAGTTCCGCGTGCACGCGCGGGCGCCGCACGGCGTCGGGGCGCTGCTGCTCATCGGCGGCGCGGCCGTCGTCGGGGCCGCCGTACCTCGCGTGGCGCCGCGGCGGCAACTACAAGGGTGGTGGTGCCGTGGACCAGCCTGCAGAGCGCCGGATGCCAGCGTACGTGTCGCATCTGTTCAGACTTCAGAGCGGCTTTGGAATTCGTTAACTTTTGTCGATTATAAGATTGATTGAATATGAGATATCTGTATTGTTTTCGTCTTGGGCGTTGGAGCTGAAAAGAACGTTTTGTTTGGGGTGGATTCTTTGCAGGAAAGAAGAAGAGGCTTTGGATGGCGGAATTGTGGAGGATGGGAGGGTGAGTAGTCACCTACCGCATTCATTGCTGGGAAACTATACTGGAGTTCTTGGATTCTTGCCTTTTTCACTTTTCAGTTGAAATTTTTCATGCAAAATCTGTTCAAATTTGTAGGCTCAGGGTAGCTCATTGGTGCAGAAGTTTGATCAGTCCGATGAAAACTTGAGCGCAGGCAACACCGATATTGGATCCGGTTGTTTGGTTAGTGCTTCTGCTCTGCATGCATAATTGTTGATACCTTTTGTTCATTGGGGCATTACATGTGTGTAGTGTTCTGTCGTTGTAGTGACCTTATCTCTCTGTTAAATCTTCTGAATAATGGTGTCAGGATGGCAACGTTTCAGAGGAAAGCCGTAAGATTGACAAGGATAATGAAATCACTGCAGATCAATTGGTGTGTTTCTAGGAAAACGTTTGGATTAACTTTCCTCATATCAATATATACATCAATATTGTATTTTGCATGCACTTTGATTATTTAGATGACCTCATTTGGGAAAAAAAAATGGTTTTTAGGATCACAAACTTGAAGAGAAAATTGTTGAGAATTCAGGCAGCAGCAATCCTGTTGATGATCTGGTTAGTGTTTGTTTGATATGCAACATTGAGAAAACTGAAACCTTTATACTATTTTTGCATGCACTGCAATTATTTAAAGGCAACGTATGCTATGAAAACCAGCCTCCTGTGAAAACTATGGAAACTCCAATTAAAACCACACAAATCTAATCCGATGGCTAGACGTGGGAGGGTTTAAGTGCTAAAATAACCCACGTTTAGGATGGGATGAGTGGGAGGGTTTAAGTGATAAAATAACCTCCCCATCTGTAGCCATCGGATTAGATTTGTATGGTCTTGATTAGAGTTTTCATAGTTTGCATAATGACTTCATTTGGGAAAAAAATGGGTTTTAGGAGAGCAAGCATGAAGAGAAAATTGATGAGGATTCAGGAAGCAATCCTGTCGAGGTTCAGACTTACGATCTGGTCAGTGTTTGTTTGCTACGCAACATTGAGAAAACCTGAAACCTTTATATGCTATTTATGCATTAATTATCGTAGCCTTGTATGTACCTTCTGTTCATTTCTTCTGAATTTGAGTTTCAGGACAAAGAACATGTCGAAAAAGTTGAGCAGAAGTCAAGCTGCAACCATGTCGAGATCACTGCGCATGATATGGTTAGTTCTTGTTTACTAGGCATAACTGTGAACATTGAAACCTTATTGCTATATATCATATAATATATGCGGTGATTGTTGTAGATGCCTTGTGTTAATTTATTTTCATTCTTTTGAATTTTATAGTGTCAAGATGATGAACATGTTGAGAAAATTGACCACGTTGAAGGAATTGATCAGAATTCGATCAGGAACCCCGTCAAGATCATCTTGCAGGAAATGGTCAATAACTGTTTGGTATGTGCAATTCTGAAAGCTGAATTGTTTGTGCTGTAGTGACTGCTTAGTTGCATGGGCATTCTTTGGAAGTCTGGAGCCTCATTGTTGCATTGCTATCCTTGCATATCCTTCTAAATTTTTGCTACAGGTCAGTGGAAGTGTGGAGAAGGTTGAAAAGGACTCCAGCGTGAAGGACATGGAGAAAGAGAGAGCCCAAAAAGTACTATTTGTACCTATGTTCTTTGGTCAAAAGTTTGGAATCTGCAATTTCGTCTGGTCAAAATTTTGGTGACCTATGCATCCTTATTGTTTGCATTTGTTTCTTTTGAACTGTGATTTTTTTAGGATAATAAAGATATGGAGGCTCCTGATCAAAGAAAATTCTGCATCAAAGGTCCAGGGATGATCCTCAGTAAACATAATGATGAGAGTGATGGTACTCAAGAGCCTGAATCAATGGAGAACACGCCGACGGCACAGCTGATAATGCATCAAGACCAACTCTTAGATGACATGGTTACTGATACTGTTGCAGAAACAGAAGATGATACCGTTACAGAAACAGAAGGTGAAACCGTTGCAGAAACAGAAGATGATACTGTTGCAGAAACAAAAGAAGCAAAACAAGGTGAAAGAACAATCACAGACGAGTGAGCTCGAGCAGGACGAAAAGAAAGATCCGGTAGGACTAGTTGAACCTGCCAGCTCACCAGCATTGTCATCAGTGGTGAAGCCAGTAGTGAAGAAAGATCCAGAGTTTCCAAGACCCAACGAGACAGGGATGAAGATAGAGCAAGATTATACTAACGGCGAGCTAAGGGAGCATACTGACCTGATCAACAAAGGAGGAGCAATGCAGGGAGAAGGTGACATGGCGACCATGGATTGCAGGAGCTCTGTTCTGATCATTCTTGCTCTAATATCTGCACTGACAATGGGAATAACAATCTTTGTGCGCTTATATGCCCCTTCCCGAGCAACAAAGCTGCAGATGGATCTGCCATGAGTTTGCAAGGGCATGCACAATGAAGTGATATCGGTGATCAGTATAATTGCTAATGAGGTTACAAGGTTCCATTGGGAAGCCCCATAGCCACACTCATGAACGGCAAATTTAAGAGCTGGAGTGTACAAAGTACAAGATAGAAAGAAATGTCCACCACGGGTCATGAACAGAATTCAGATGGCCATTGTGCAGCATGATCTATCTAGTTACACGTGTGTGGTGCCAACTACCAAAAGGAAGAACCCAAGGAGGTCCGAGAACATTAGGATTCTTCAGGTTCAGAAGGGCTTGTATTTCTTTTTAAAAAATATTATTTTGTATCTTTTTTTTGAGAAATTAGCAGGCACACTGCTATATCTATTTATACTATAAAGGAGCGAAGAAATTAATAAGTATATGTTACCTAAAAATTCATACTCATCATGTGTATTAACCGTTAAATATGACTTAAAACTTGATCTAAGAAATATTATGCCTCCTTGTCTCCTAACAAGTAGGCCACCCCGTAAGATGTAGGATTTATTTACGTTTTTTTCGGTTATTAATTCTCTGAACTACTATGTTTTTTGTTCATCTAAAATTCTACCCACTTCTACACATGAATTATACGCCCAGCCAAAACTCCTCACGTTGCCGACTTGAATCCCGGACTAAAACTCCTCACATCTACGCCTGTTACCATACCATATCCTTTGTGTCGTGTCGTCCCTGACCACGACGACACGACCACGCCTCCCATGTTCCACGAATCATCTCCGTCGCCGCCGCCGGAGGACGTTTACTTTGGGGCGCAGCGTGGGCGAACTCCCTCGACGCTAGGGGCGCAGTGCCGGGACAGCCCTGGGCGTGGCCGTTTTGGATGGACGATCGCCCGGTGATCCGCGCCGCTGCAGGCTCCTTACTCCCGACGAGGTGCGTTGCATCTACCCTGCCTTTTCGGTTCTTCCATTGCCCCCAGCGTGCGTGCTTTCTCTCCCCTCCCTCTTATCTATCGTGCAGGTGAGTTCGTATTCATTACAAGACTACTATTCGTGTCCATCAATGTTCAGGTACAGTATGTAGAATCTCATCGTGGCGCTGTATTGTCTGTTTGCATACACGTGACTACTGCACGAATGTTCAGCTATGAATTAATATATGAAGCTTAATGCTAAGTTGCTTATTTATTATTGGTATATATATATTTCTGTCACCGTTCCAAACCATCTGTTTTAAACTTTCCATGGTGTGCTGCATTACATGATTTCTGGTCACCATCAGGAGCAGTGGTTCGTGGACGTCTCTACATACAATGCTAGCAATCAAGATGGTTTACTTTAATTTAAATGTTCACTAAA
>CM041646.1:14350963-14541787 GCA_023333625.1 Bothriochloa decipiens | reverse complement strand
GTCTCATGATCGTATCAAGATCTATTTAAATTCGGCTCAGTCTTTTTCTTTAGAAAAGATTGAGCCGAATTTAATTGCAATCAATTAGAAGAATAAAGAAGAATTACTGCATTTCTTAACTTATTTTTTCTCTTTCTATTTTTTTTATTTTTTATTTTATTTAGACGTTCTTTATATCTAGTTTTATCTACTTATATCTATAAGGTATTCATCGCTTTGAAACCATCAAATTTGATCTCCTTCCATATTTCACAAGCTGCACCTAGTTCAACACTCCATTTGCAAGCTGCTTTAATAATTTCATTATCTTCATGAGCTATGAATACACATACGTAAACTTACATCTACCCTTATGAGCACCTCCGAAGAACTGAGCGGCCGGCAAAATTAGAGATTCCCGAAGTCATCACTGACACCCGTCGTCGACAGGAACCACGCTTACCACTTAAAGCATAACGTTAAAAATCCTAGATTAAATTCAGAAAAATAAGACACTTGTGCCAAGTCGAGAATTTAAACCCGGATGAACAGGTGGAACCTAACCAACTGAAATCAATTCACTAGTGGAAAAATCATATTATCACGAAACGTGAGGGATCAAAAGGACTTTCTCGGCATGTCAAAAAAAAAATGACTTTCTCGGCCAAATAAAAAGTTGGGCCTCTCTTTGTTGGGGTTGGGCCCGACCTCACTCACACGCAAGGCCCAGACGGTAGCAAACCCTAGACCGAGAACGTACAAATACCAAAGCAAACCAGTCCTATCCTCAAAGACCAGCCGCCGCCGGGTCGACGCTCTTCTCCTGCTTCGGTGTCGTCGTGGTTGTGTCTCTCCACCCCTCCCTCTACAAGCTTGGTTTTGTTCGATTCTTTGGTTCTCTCCTGTTTGTTTGGCTTTTAATTTTTGTGATGATCTGATGGATGGATCGATTGCTCCCCCGATGATGATTAAAAATTATACTTTCGTTCTTCTGAAGTTGCAATGTGGAAGAGCAATTTGGAGACCTGAACTGAGGGGGTTCTTACTCGATCTGCTCTTGTTTTCTTCCATGTTTTATTTTTTTTTCGTTTTTGCTGGGCTAATCTGGGGGAGTCAGAGTTCTTGGAAAATCCCTGTGAAGACCTGTGATGTTAAAGTAGTGGACTGATTTGCATCGTTGATGAGACGTATTATTATCACGCAGAGGGATCTGAGTCTGATTCATTCCTATTTAGTTTCTATTTATTATTATTTATCCCTCTATATTTTCCATGGCACCCAATGAATGTACATGATTTAAGTTTCAGCCTTGTCTGAAAAACTATCAATCTGTTGATACTCTTCACATCCATGTCTGAGGGGGTTTCTGTTTGCCCTTCCTACTTCAAATTATTATTTTTTTGCTCCTAAGATTTCTTAATCTGCAGATCTGTTTTAGTCTCTGGTGATGATTAAAATTCATACTTTCGTTCTTCCGATGCGCTTTCTCATTGCGCACTGCGGAACTCTCGAGACCTGAACTGAAGGGACTTCAAGCCTGTTGCTGCTGCATCTTTGAGTTGTAAATAGATTAACAAAACTAGATTTTATATTTTTCTTTTTGTTGCTTCCCGACTGGAAGAATGGTCTGATTTTTCTATTGTCTGGTCATTCTGTAGAGGGAAGCATAGATCGAACAAGAAACCAGAATTAAACAGCATGATGCGCGTTTCACTGCATCCGTGTTACCTGTCTCCTGGCACAAGCACAGTACAATGACGATATACATGATTTTATTTTTGCTTATTAAATAGAATCCTTTTGTAAGTGCGCTATTTGGTCGAATCTTTTTTTAACTACCACGTTACGAGCTGTGATTCGGAAGCACCGTCATAATGATAATCTAACTGAATAAGTAAATATTGGTTTCACAGCCGATTGCCTTATCGCAAGTATAGGCGTGAGCCATAGATAAAGTCAGTGAGCAATGTCCACAACTCACAGGATAAATCATGCCACTGGACATGAAAATAAGTGGAAAACTTAAGCGTGGAAACTAAATTCGATTTTTTTAAAAAAGAAGAATTTAAAATATTTGTCGAATGGCTCTGTCAGGTTTGCTAAGGATCCCTCTAATAATTTCAAAGGCACCATTATTCATAGTCCACTTTTATATGGTTTTGTGGGCTATACGAGCATGGTGCAATATAAATTTTTTTTTCTTTTGGTCTTTGGATTTCCATCAGGCATACGTTGCCTTGTGGCTGGGCCAAAAGTAAATATGCTGTGAATAATGACCCTACTAGCAGTTTGGTACTAGGGTTCGTTTGCTTCTGAGAGAGGCGTAAGTAAAACACATTTAAAGTAAAAACACATTTATGCAGCATGCACCGATGCAATGGGAAACACACAGTTGGGTAGCGTGTGTACTTGTGTAACTCTAAAGAAAGTCACTTCATTTCATCATGTTTTTAATACGAATACCCTTTGCAAGCAAGTAATATAAACTATATCTATAACTACTACAATTCAATGACATTAAACATGGTTTGCTTTTGCTACTTTTTGAAGGAAATTTTCTTTTGTAACTACATGCTGTGATTTGAAAGCACGTCACTGGAGCAGTATTGGTTTCACAGCTACTCTGATCACAAGGACAGGACTGATAATGAGCAGATGAACCATGGTGAACTAATAACAGAGCAATCGAAAAGAAATTGATAAGAACCATGGTGAACTAATAACAGAGCAACTGATCAACAACACATCTGAACTTATAACAGAGAACCAGATAAGATAGAAATACAAGTCAGTCGGTGTATTCAGCCTAATGTCGATTGCCCACAGCTCGGTTGAATCATGCACCTGAAAGTGCATCTAGCCTTTTAGTGGGTTTTGGATGATTGAATGACAAACATAATTAAAGATCTAATATATTTGTTGAGATATAGGAAATTAGTTATCTCATAAGTATTTGATCAAAGTGTCTAAAGCCAAAATAATGTGTTGTTATATAAACAATTTAGCTCAAGCATAAGACAACAATGCAAATAGAATTCATGCAAAGGTTTATCTATTGTGAGACTCCTATGACTCATGTGGAAGCAAGCACAGTAAGAATTGATTAATGAGATATAAGGGATTGCATACGTAATGGTCTCCTACTCAAAGCTTGCTACATTGAAATGAAAAGATAATTATTCAAATAAATGGATGATTCAACACAAGATGTGACTTATGAATTGAGATGGTGAAAAAGAAAGTTCTTGCATTTAGTTAATGTACTAATCAAGATTCAAAGGTCATATTGATGTGGAGGATTAAATCATTATTGGAGTGTTTGATGCTAGTAACTTGGTACATTTGAAGTTATCTATATTAGATGAATGGAATCAAGTCACGTGCTCAAGATGGCTATGCTCAAGAACAAATCAAAGTTGACATGATGGCACCCTCATCTGATGAAGATTGAAAGAATCGGTTTCGGTTAAAAGAAAGCAACTCAAGATGTTTATATTTATTTTTCATTAAATATTGAGTTAATAGGAATGCCATACTATTAAGAGGGATGCATCATGTTCATAGATTTATATGCTTAAAGTGCTCATGTCGGTCTTTATCGTGTTTTGAGAGACACCATTGCACTCACGGGCACTTAGAAAAAGTCCTTTCTTCATCCAACCTGGCGGACCGGTAGTACTGGTTATGTTTGAATTATAAACCGGTAGTGCCGGTTGAATATTTATGCTAAGTTGAATCCTCCAGGTTGCGAAAAGATGAACTAACAGAAGTACCACCAGAAGTACCGGTTGCTATCGGTAGTACCGATTTTATTTGAATTATAAACCAGTAGTACCGGCTGTATTTTTAATGCAAGTCGAATGTGCCCAGTGCGTAGTTTTGTACTACCAGAAGTACACCGGAAGTACACTGGTAGTACTTGTAAGCAAAATAGTTGAACCACCGGTAGTACCGGTAGGCCAATTTCTGCACCCAACGGCTAGAAAACGACTAGTTTTTAAAGGGGGCTATAAATACCCCCAAGCCTCCACCTTGTGAGGTTGCTGATTCTTCTCATTCTCCACTCGTTTCTAAAGCTTTTCAACTCTCCTAAACCCTCTCGTAGTGAGTGATTGAACCAAATCGACAAATCCAATTTGTGGGTTGAGAGAGATTCAGAATTCAGAGCAAGCCACCACTTGAGCACTTGAGCATATTGTCTATTTCGTGAGCTGCATTTGTTACTCTTGGACTCTTCGGTCCTAGACGGTTAGGCGTCGCTGGAGAGCACCCTAGAGCTTGTGGTTGCCTCGGATTGTTTGTAACGGTTTGATTTCGCCGCCGAAAGGGAAGGAATCATATAGTGAAGGAGGAAAAGGAGTTAGAATACACTTCGGCTAGAGTGATTACCTTCGTTGTATCCTCTAGGGGGAACCCCAAAGATAAAGGAGTTGGAAAAGACTTTTTCTAGAGTGACATTTGGTGTAACCTTTAGAACTAGAGTGACCTGCGTGGTATCCTCTAGGAAGAATCTTTGGGTCTCCCACAGCTCCCTCAACGGAGAATAGGTTTCGACAGAAACTGCGGATAAACAAATATCGTGTTTTGCTGTGGTGGTAGCATCGACTATCATTGTTCTTGTTTTCTTTGTGTTCCTCCTCTCCACCCCCTATTTTCATAGGTTGGAGGACTTGATCTACGATTTGGAGAGGTGCCAAGCCACGAGGAGTTCAACATCTTCATCAGCAACATCAACAAAGGGGTGGTAACAATTGGATCTGAAACTACAGCTGAATTTACTCTGATTTTCCTTTTGATTTCGTAGTTTCGTAGGGTACCGGTAGTGCTGGAAATTTGGCTCGGTAGTACTGGTTTTCAACTACCGGTAGTATTGGTCCTACTACCGGTCCTACTACCGGTTGGTATTTAATTGGCTCGGTAGTACTGCTTTTTAACTACAGGTAGTACTGGTCCTACTACCGGTTGGCATTTAACTTCCGCATTTGAGCTTTAAGTTTCAGGATTTTCAAAAACACCTATTCACCCCCCCTCTAGGCGACATCCTAGGTCCTTTCAAGTGGTATTGGAACAGAACCGTCCAATTAATATAAACCCAAGGTACTAAGTAAACCGTTGAGGAAATTTAGTTAGCACATTATGCTCATATTAACCCGGTAGTCCATGAAATCTCGAAGGATTTCAAACTTTTCCAACGACACATCAAGATCGCACAGTTCAGCAGTTGCCATTCACCTCTTTTTTTTTACTTTTTAACATATAGCATAATTACATCACCAGTGTTTACATAAATTCATTTTTAAATCAGAGTGACAAATAATTAGCGAAAGTAGATATATTTTTGACATGTATTCACATCTATGATTTGAAATACATTGCCAGATCAGGGTCGACATCCAACAATAGCAAGTAGACAAGATATAAGAGATGACCTTGCTCAAGGTCTAATCCTCCCGTAGTGGGATACAAGTCCATCTTATCGCTGTACAATATAAAATTATATAGATAGATTTGTCTTAAAAAATACTTTTATAAAAATATACATATATCATTTTTTAATAAATATTTTTATAGAAACAAGTCAAAATTGTATGTTTTGGAGACCGTCTTGCTGTACTAAACAACTTGTTTTATCCATACAGAGTATCAGTTAACCAAGAATTCGTTATGGAAGTAAACAGGAACAACCAAATTTTCGATGCTGTTGGAGATGATCCTATGACAGGACTGGGCTGGACGATATTGAGCACGAACCATCTTCATTTAACTGTAACCTTTCCAATCTTGGATGCTGTTAATTATGTAAGCCTGTGAATAAACGTAAATGATCTAACAAGAATCACTACAGAGAATCACTACAGATATGTAAATGACCTAATAAGATTCATCTTGAAATCGTGGATTTGTCTAGGCACAAGTATCATTTGAGTCCGGATGATTTACAAAAGGCAATCTGTCTGTAGCAACACAATCTGAAGAACAAATCTGGCTCGCATTTTCACGGAATACTGGGGGAGCAGTTTCATGTACCAGTCAATGTACAACTGTACACTGATCATGGCACAACAGGATTACAAGAAACACATTCCAGTGAAACCATGTCTACACAAAAACAGACTCTACAGCAGCTCATCTATGCATAAATGACAGCAAACTCCCAGGAAGAATCATGCCGCTGGTATACAGTAGGAGGTGCTGAGGGCTGGAGGAAGGACGCACACCAGGTGAGGCCCTGCTGGGTTGCAGCTAATGTTTGCCTCGCCCCCCTCCGGCAGGCCCAGCTGTGGTGGGTGGACGTACCCAGACACCAGTGGCACACATGTCACCGTGATCTCCATCCTTGAACCTATGAGCAAGTTCAGTGTGATGTGAAAATTGTCAGTCTTTTCATTCCAAATTGGATTCGAAGTTTACATTCTCTGCCACAGACATGGATTGAAACATCCTGTACCACGGTTCTTACCTTGCTCATTTGACAACGATACATGACCACATTTCCTCCCAGCAACCATCCAGTTCTGCGGATTTGCCTCAACCTGATAGAGTATTTCGTCCTGCAACACAAAGTCCTAGTTTAGTTGTAAAGAAAACTTCTCATGGATTTTATCCTTTACAAGCTTACTTATTGACTGCATAAACAGTAAAACACTAAGGCACACTGCTGAGTGCCAACAGGATAATTGACCTTACAGGACTTATAGTACAAGAGTTGCAAATGTTGAGCAAGAATGTTCTGGACTTACGACAGATATGGATGCGTCCTCCAGGGTTTTCAGCCTTTCAACCCTCCACCTCATATTAACTAATTGCCCAACCCTCAGGCAGTCAGTATAAAAGGGAAGGAATCCAACTGCTACACATGGATCCAGGACACGTCGCTTCAGTCTGAGTGCGATCTTGAACAGAAGCTCTTCAGAATCACCAGGTCTGACAGGTACAGGAGAATGTGCTCCAGTTGTTCTGTCACCAGATATCCCATAAGTGATATTCAGCATGCTATCTGCATTTTCTGCCTCATCCACATCTAAAATATACCATGAAATCCATTAGTCAGTAGATAGCACTTGTTAACCCTAAGAAGATTGTAGCAACAGCAAACAATCACGAGGGACAGCTAAGATAAAAGACAGACTATATGATAGGCTTACCCTTTGTACCACTTAACCGTATCATGAATAAAATTCCAGCTTTGGAAGAAGGAGCAATAACCAGAGGGAATAAATTCAAAGCTGGTCGTCCATCTCCTTTGCCCAAGTGCTCAAATCCAGATTGAAGATCCAAACGTACATCCTTTACATGCAGTGTGGCCTTCACTTCAGAACACAATATCACCTGAAATGGGCAGAAAAGTACTAATTGAGATTAAACATGACCAGAAAAAAATATTAACAATTATCATTTCAAATTACAGAAATACACAATTATCATTGCCAGAATTTTTGCTGATGCTGCCGCTTAACACAATTGTTTCAGTAGTGGTTTTTGTTTCGACTTTTGTTTTTCCTTGGGTTGGTTTCAAGGTCGCCTCCTGATGTTGCAGTAAGCAGTAGTTGTATGTGTGTATGTTCCTCGCTGATTTGTTGTAATATCAGTAGTTAGATGGTTGCATTGGGTTTTCGTTTTTCTTGTAACAGATATTCTTCTGTTGTTTTTTTGTTTTTTTCAATGTGTTTCAAATCTCTTTTTTCGTTGTTGTTGCATTTACGTTTTTTTATGATTGAAATGAATTTTGTTTCGTTGTTTTTTGAGGGGGGCTGCCTCTCTGAGGGAGCAATCTGGTGGCGGAGTTTGTTTGTGTGCTGGACTCCGAGCGCGTGTGCGACCCTTCTGAAAAAGTTCGACCAAGCTCCACCAAGTCCCTTTCCTTATATATAGGTCCCTGTACTGCCGTGGAGTACCTACATCTTCCGTTTTGTGTTTGTAAGTTGGGTCTTGTTATCGCACCTGGACACTTGTTGATTTATTGCTTGGATGATCAGTTCTCCATGTTAACTGTGATGTGCTATCGTTAATTCGCTGATATTGCCTTGTGAAGTCAGAAGATATATACATCTATATTAATTTTTGTTACCGAATTCCTTGTTGCTTTTCTGTCAAGAAATAATGTTTTCAATCTGTGTGTTTTTTTAGAACAGGGGATATATTAATATATCTCCGCCTTTGCATTAATCAATGCATATAGCTTTTTTTTATTACAGACACCACTAGCTACCTCGACAAAGCAGAAGTGTCACATACAAACTCCGGTTGCCTGTCAGAGAGCCTCTTGTGTTGGAACAGTCACTACTGAGCGCACATCACGCGTGTCATCTTGGCAACAAAATGTGCTGGCCACAACCTCCCACGCCAGCCTCCTTGCCAATTCAGTATGCACCTCCCACGCCGGCTACCAGGCGTGGTCTTAACTCATTGCCAGACAAATGCGAAGGCCTCGAAACGACATGCCAACTCCCTCCTAACCACCATCCGGTGCAGTGAACACTGTAATCTTGAAAACTGAGCTAGACCTCCAGTCCTCCACCTTCCTCGCTGCAACGGTGACAACCATTACGGATTGATAGGCAAGGGCTTCCAAAGCGACGCCTCAAAGGAGGAACGCGAACGCGACACCACCGGCGCCACCATCGCCTGACCAGAAGGTCAAGGCATTACACCCAGGATGCATGCTGCGCAAGGAGAAGAGAGCCGATTGATAGACAGCCGATTGATAGACGCTTCCAAAGAAGAATACAACGACGCTTCCAAAGAAGAATACAGCGCCTGATGGTGTTGCCGCCGTCAGTCCAAGGACACAGCTTTTGCCATGGCATCTCAACCCATGCGCAGTATTGGCCAATGCCTATACTCACTGTGTCGGACGCCACCCAACAGTGAAGGCACATGTCGCCCATGTTGGTGCCAACCTGTACTGCCGGTAGATCCGGCCCCATGCAACATCGTCGCACGTCGAGGTTTGTTGGCTTCGGCATCTGTCGTCGTCGCTGTTAGCCTCCACCGGCTGTCTGCCACGAAGAAGAGCAAGCGCACCCTCGCCTGGTCCCAGCACACCATCGTCGTCCGGTCGTCTTGCGGCACGATCCTCTGATCCAACGCTCCACATCCATCTCCCAGACAGGCACAGCCACAGGCACCGGATCCGGCCTCCTTGCCTGTGTACTGCTGTGGGGATAATCATTGGGGGAGTGGATATCCTTATTTTTGTTGTAATAAAATAAAATTCAGCTTGTTTGTGTCTCGAGGCCTACTTGTCAAATAGACAGATTAAATTACGGGCACAAGATTAATCTAATGGTTGCAAGTTGCTAATCTGAATTGATCCAACCACACTATAATAATTCAGATCAGAGCACAGAGCACAAAGCACAGAGCAGAGTACACTAGCAGAGGCATAAAGCTAAGAACATAGAAGCAGTCACGGCGCGTTGTCCTCGTTTTGGGCCTGAGTTGGCCCAGTTTCCTTGCCGAAGAGTCTGGTCTGCGTTGCACTTGTTACACTAACTCTAGAATTCATTTTGCATTGGCAGTTACTTTGACGCCTGCATATGTAAATGGCGCCGCATCTTTTGACATGACAATTGTAGTCGTTTTAAAATCCATTTTTGACCATCCATCTATGTAAATCACTTTTGTCGTAGTGTACTCAGGTCACAATATAAATCAACAACGAACAAAGGTTTAGTTTATACTACTGTGATAATCCAAGGAGGTTCGACAGTCAGTTTCACGCATGATCGAGCAACCCAAAAACAAAAGAAAAATAAAACACAGATTGATGCCCAACGGCTCATCATCTATCTCTGAACGTAATGAATATATAGAGCTATCGTACGTTATCCTTATCCCCTTGCTTGGCCCAACCCAACTGCCTATAAAACGAATGGGGTCGATCCTTGCAACCAAAACAAAAAGCATACATACATAGTCACCGATCGAGACGAGAGGAAGAGAGCAGCCAGCATGGAGAGTGGCGGTGGCAAGAGTAGGAACGCAGCTGGTGTGGCGATGGCCATGACAATGCTGCTGCTTCTGCAGCTGATGACGGCTCCGACGGCCGTCGTCATGGCCGCCCGCACACTGCACGGCGAGGACAGTATTACCTCCCCCGTCCTGCGCTTAAACACGATTGCGAGGGAATTCGCCAATCCGGTGGGAATCCAATTCTGTTGGGAAACTTGTCTTCTTTTACCATGCCTGTCGGCTGGTTGCCAATTCATTAACAGCTATTGCATGAAATAACTCTTTATACATGGCACCACGACGCCCCGTATATACACACATATATGCCACTTCATATATTCCGTGGAATGTTCAAACGTCCATGCATATTTGTTGTTTGCTGTCCTTTCCTTCCCTCATCTGAAACTTGTTTGTTTCATATATTCCGTGTAATTTCTTCGTGTTGGGTGGAACAACACAGAAGGGTGGTGTACAAATACGGTGATTCTATATATATATGAATAAAACGGGAAACGTTGGATGTGTGCCATCACCTGCGCTACTTATATATTTCATACATGTTTTGAATCTCTTTGGACAGATTTTCCAATTCTCTTCTTTCTGTCCAAAATATTTTGATCTATTCTCATTTCTCGAGAAACTGGTCACCCCCAACCCCCCTTCGTTCAGCTATTTCTCACTTTCCTGAAATTGGGAACTTTTTAATTAGTGGCTGGAATTATAATCAGCCAGCAGCGACAGTCATCCTGGGAAAAATCGGCAGTGGTGATAAGATGGAAGGATCCTCCAATTTTGGCACCTGGTCTGTATTTCAATAGATAATGATTCAAAGAATAAGCTTTACAAAGACTCTTGGAGATTCTCTAAAGCCTTGATGAGAGGTGCCTGTATTGGTCAAACTTTATTTTATCGTGGAATTGTTTCCGTGTCTGTCGCTGCCGTAACTTAAGATAGGTTCTTCGTATTAAAAACTATCTTCCCGGCCAGATCTTTGTGTGGATTGTGTTGGCATGGAATCAGGAAATCAATTATTTAATTTTGCTGTGCTGCGGATTATGTATATCTTCCATCAAGTGTTTGTAAGCCTATATATATGCTCTTGTTATCTTCCTTGGACACTTGTTGATTTGGACGATTAGTTCTCGTTGTTAACTGTGATCTGCAATCGTTGCTTCGCTGCTGTTGCCTCGTGACGTTAAAAGATATATATTCATTTTTTTGCCAAGTTGCTTGTTGGGGTTTTCTCTCAAGGAATGTTTTTAATCTGTGCTATCGTAATACTCATTGATGAGTGGAGGTCGTTATTTTGGTTCTATAAAATTCAGCTTTTTTTTGTGACTTGTATAAAATTTAGCTTGTGTTGATGCCGAATTGGATCACACACCAACAAGTTATACCACGACTTCGGTTGGAAAGAACCTTGATTGCAGCAAGAATGTAGCAGATCGGCAAAACCAACTGAGAGGTCGGTTATTAGGTCAATGTTGAGCATGTTCTTCACCTCATAGAAGGACCCGCCAGGAAGAGCATGTAGACGGTGTCCTATAGAGAGGGAGAGTACAACAAAAGAGGGTATGTCATGTGTTTTTACGATTAAAAGTTAGGATACTCAATTGGCCTTGATCTTCTAGTATATATAGAGGGATGTGGTGTTATCCTAGTTGAAAATAATACCAAAACATGCTATCCAAGTTATTCCCACTAAAAACGGGTCCAAAACCAAATTAGAAATCAAACCGGCCGGCTTGGACCTAGCTAAAAGGTCAGTAAGCCAGGTTTTATGGGCTCAGCTGCAGCTAGGCCAAAAACAGGCGCAATCTGCTTTGCGATGTAATGAGCAACATAAAATAAGGGCAGAAACATACAATAGAGTTCAAATATTATATGAGAAACCAACTTATGATTCAGCACATGTTCAAACATGCGTAATATTTTGATAGGAAAAAACATCCTGTTAGCACCTAAAAGGTGAAAATTGGTCAAGTTGTAGAAGTTTTTTTTTTGAATGTCACAGGGGGGGAGGCGTTCCCCACCTGAATATGGCCCATTGGATAATACAAAGTATTGTTTACAACAAAACACCCCAGGCATAAGGGCGAAAGATAAAGAAAAACACCAGGAAATAACGGAGCTAGCGATGAAACATCGTGAGCAGTCTGGACAAGGTGTAGGGCCGAACGCCGCCACACGCCGCAGAGCCATACGGACTCGCCCGTGACGATGGGAGGTGCGCACCGACCGCACCGATCGCCGCCACACGTCGCGGAGCCATACGGACTCGCCCGGACGACGAGAGGCGCGCACCGACATAGCCGGTCGCCACCACACGTCGCGGAGCCATACGGACTCGCCCGCGACAACGGGAGGCCTGCACCGACAGAGCCGGTCGCCTCCACACACCGCGGAGCCGTACGGGCTCACCCGCGATGACGGGAGGCGCACACGACAGCGCCGGCCGCCGCCACATGCCGCGGAGCCATACCGACTCGCCCGCGACGACGGGGCACGCACCGACGACGCCAGTAGACGCCACAGCCGTAGTAGAGGTGGCATCACAAAATCCAATAGCGACGCCTCCAGGAAGGTAATGACGCCAGTAGCGCCACCGCCGCTTGTCCAAGATGGACCAGGTTTTCACCCAAGGAAGACGTGCTGAGGGTAATACGACGCCCTCAAGATGGAGAGCAGCGCCCGCGGGCGTCATCGTCGTCAAGGCTTTTGCCCAAGGAGACCCCAGCACAATCGTTTGGCCAGGATGCCGGAACCCACCGTAGTCGTCGTCGCCGCCCACGCGTTCCGCAGAAGCCCCTCAGGGCATCAGCGCGCCGGCTGCGAGTCGCAGCCCCATAGCTACGCCGACCGCCACCCCCTCTGATTGGGCCACGCACGGGTGTCGGGCAAGCTCTGCTGCCACGCAACGCCGAAGCCGTTGAGTCTAGGGGGATGGGTACTCCACCGCTCGGGAGCACCACCAGGACGCCAGATCCCGTCGACCACCTCCGCGCGTGCGCCATGAGCACTGAACCCCACGGCAGGCTCCTCCGCGCGGGAGCACCTCCACAAAGCCGTGAACTACAACCGCCACCGACGAGTAGGAGGCCGGCTACCGCCGCGCGAGCGCCCTGGGTCCTGAACCCCCACGACAGGGCTCCACCGCTCGGGAGCACCGCCACGGGGCTAGGAGCACCAGCACAGGGCCGCACGTAGTGACCGCCGCCGGCGAGAAAGGGGCCGGCCGCCGCTTGCAGAGGATCTATGCTAGCACTTCTTAGCGGGGAGGGGGGAGGGGCGCCTACAAAGAGCGGATCCGGAGATGCCGGAGACGGATCGAGGGTCGGGGGTGCCGGATCCGGCGAGGCGCTCGCCGACAAGCCATCACCGTCGCAGGTCCGACCGGCCAGCCATCCCCGCACGGAGGGCTCGCAGGTCGCCTGGGATCGGAAATGCCTCGCCACCGCCATCCTAGGGAGCCGCACGGGCTTCCCGGCGAGCCCCCTCCGGCGGTGGCGAGAGGAAGGAGAGAGGGCGGACGGCTGGCGGCGGCGCTAGGGTTGGGCGCCGCCCGGGTCGCCTGTGCTGGGTGACGGGGAGCGGCTCGGTCTGTGGTCTCTTCACGCTTGAAAATCTTCTCAAGTTGTAGAAGTCATCTTGATGTGCATGCAAAGATCAAGTTTATACACTTCAAGTTTATACAATTCTTCATGAGAGCCAACAAAGACTTTACTTACAAGTTTCAAACTAAAGTACCAGTGTACGGTGCCAAGATCTGCAAATCACCGATTTAGTGTAGAGCTTTACCGTCTGTGACCAAGAGGTCCAGGGTTCAAGCCCCAGCCTCTGCACATTTGTGCAGGGATGGTTGTTGGCTATTTTCCCTTCCCCAGACCCCGCAGTGCGGGAGCCTATGACACTGGGTACGCCCTTTTTATTGTCTGGTCAAACACGTGCACCCATGGACACCAGAAGCACCCAAATAGGCAAATATCGTATGATTCATGGAATCGTATGACTTCTACAGAACAAGTGGCAGAGGCAGGAACTCATTTTTTTCTCTCTTTGCTGCGTGTGTGTGTGGGGGGGTGGGGGGGGGGGAGGGTGCAATAGTATTTTTTTTTAAAAAAATGGATTTCATTCTTGCAGTGCAAAAAATGCCACACATAAGCATTGACTCTCATGATGTGCCAGACAGGAGAGAACTCTACCTGCAGAAGTAGAGCTCCATCATTGCATTTGTCCACGATGCGTGTGCTTACATGGGGTTAGTAAAATGGACTGCAATGGTCCTGAAAATCACAGTAGTAAACTTGTTGAATCTGTATCTAAAGATCAATATATTGAAAGGTATCTCATCTTTTCTCATACAATGACACAGGTCTTCTGCATGTTCGAGGTAAGAGAGAGATACCTTTCAAACACTTGATTATGGAAAGCCCAAACTCAAGCTTGAGAGCAATCATTCTCATCCCGTCTACAATGCTCTGATTCTGAGAAACTGAAACAAGGAGACAGAGAAAGGTCAACTAACTGATTGAAATATAATAAACATAGTGAATTTATCACTTTTCACATACAGACCTGGGGATTCTCCTCTGGCAATTGTATCATCAATAGCACGAACAGGAAACCAAACAAGAGTAGTCATATCACTAGCCCAATCTGGAAGTTTTATCTTTCCATTTTCAATAGGGATCTTTTCAACCTTTCCAGCTTCGATGGAGCCGCTGGCAGAATTAGCACACTCCATATCACTTCCATAAATTTCTATTTCAATCATCTCAGACTCAATTTTCAGTTCAGCACCAGCATCGATATGCAATATGCCACCTTTTAAAGAATAGTCTATTGGCTTAACGATTAGTCGAATCCATTGGAGCTCATTCATAAGCAACGCAGAGGACACAGCAGGTGTAATATCAACCAAAGCCCTTGGTTTTCTCACCTACGAAAGAGACAAAAGCAATGAGAACATCTTTTTTAAACAAGAAACTATGCCCCGTTTTGTTTTGAAAGTGTAGCTAGTGTCTCTTATTGACAGTTTAGTGACATGGGACTACGATTTTATAAAACAGTTCAGGTCGTCAGCTCATTTTAGTATTTACCTTCAAAACAGGTCTTGCTGGCTTCTCAAAGCTCATAAATTCATCAGTTTCAACTGGACCATCTTGAGAAAATCCATGCGATCTGAATGACAGCTTGCCAATCTGTCCAGTGAGAGCACCCAACACATAGGAGCCAGGCTTTTGAGGAGGAATGTCAAAAGAGATGATATTTCTACCTGGTACGATAACATGAGAATCTGAACTTTTAATTGCCTGCATGGATGGCAACATTAAACCATTAGGTGACTGAAGAATAGATTGTGTACAGTCATTTCTCTAGAGTTTGAATATACTTTATCATAACAGTTCTGATTTAGAAATCTGTTCGAAGAGGATGAAACTGAATTTTACTTGAAAACATAGTAGCGCATCCAAACACCGAATAACAGAATAATACATGCCACAGAGGAAAGCATAGCAATTAAGTAATGCTGTACTTGTACCTTGATACCTTCATCTGCACTAGAAGCTGACAATCTTAGACTGAGAGACTCCAGTGTGATGTCATCTGGGAAGCCACTCCAAACTGCTACAGATAATGTACCAGGATCACCATCACATAATTCTAGTGGTGGACCAGCATTTCCAGCAAATGTAATTAGTGACGAGACATCAAGGGGCACAAGATGTTCCATTTCACTGTGAGCAAGTCGAACAACTTCTGACTGGAAAGCTTGCTGCTCTTTAGATGAAAACAAGCCACTGTCAGAGAAAGTAACTTTACACAAGAAACCAAATAACCAGCTTCGTCATTAAGAATCTTCTGGCATTCTGCAAGATCAGGAAGAACATCTACCAACAGCTCTTCCCAGCCTTCTGCAGAATAGAGAGCTCAAACTTTCTCATAGGATTTCACAGCTAGTTCATAATTTCCATGCTTAAAGAACAGAGCTGCAATCTCTCCATCAAGAACAACTCCATGTCTTTTCCACCAACAGCGGTGATAATTGTCAGCTGCACCTTTAGTAAGCTCCATATATCTTTTCTGTAACACAAAAAAAATTACTGTTAAAGTTCATCTTTATTAGAATTCGTCTCTAGATCAATTAGTTCAAGGAAAACACAGAAGCATTATTAGGAAACTTAAAAGTTCATAACGTGTATGTATTGTGATGAGCATGATACACTACCTCAAAACTCTTCTAGTGATGAAAAAAAGGCATACCTAGTGCCATAAGCTCCCGCACTGCGGGGTCTGGGGAAGGGAAAATAGCCAGCAGCCATCCCTGCACAAATGTGCAGAGGCTGGGGCTTGAACCCGGGACCTCTTGGTCACAGAGTGATGTCATAAAATCAGGATCTGATATCGTTTGTTTCAGTGCATGCTCAGCTGCAACATGAATTTCCGACAACCTCATGGGATGATCAACTTGCAGTGAAGTCTTGGACGTTGCTGGACCTGACATTGTTCTTGTCATTGAGTTAGAAGCAGATCTGTTGGGAGGAAGTTTTGAATTTGCATCTAAACCTGAACTGCCTAGACAAACATACACAAGTATGTAAGCAAATAGAAATTCTAAAATCTTATACTGTAAAGATAAATGCATAACAATAGGGGGAAATGATAGTTCTTACCCATCAAATGAATCATACAGCTCGGATAGATTTCCAACAGAGAGAAAAGCCCTGCGCCTATTAGCCTCACGTAGAAGTAAAGAAGGTTCTAATGGCAGAGGTTTCCTGTGAATGTTGAAGAGCTTTCCTCTTGATTTGACTTGAAGAACCATCTGTGAGTGAAAAGGATCCACAACTTCACGGTTTGCAATAAAGTGTGGCGGAAATGGATTTTGTATAACAAAGAACATATTAGCAAATACAAAGCTGTATAAGACCTCATATATAAAATTCCAGTGTTTGACATTAAAATTACTAAATCTGCTGCATCCCATCTTTCATTAAATATAGAAATTATCAACAACAGCTTTGTGTTATTGTTCAATGGCCATCACCAATACTTGTCTCCTGGATACATTATCAGATGTTGTTAGAGGATAATAATTGCTATGCTTCCCATAACCCTAGATAGGGTGGATATATTCTAGTACATGGGCCTCATGGGCCTAAGCCTCATGGGATGAAATACACACTCCAACACCCCCCCGCAGTCTGGCCTACCGGCGCAGCGGAGTCAAAGACCGGACAAGAAAGAAAGAGCACCAAGTATAGGACCCCCCGCAGCCGCAACTAGCCACCGATGATGTTGAGGCTGGATCGGAACTCGGAGAAGGTCGAGGACGGGAGGCCCTTGGTGAAGATGTCGGCAAACTGGGAGTTAGTCGGGACGTGGAGGACTTGAACGTCACCGATGGCGACTCGATCACGGACAAAGTGTAGATCGATCTCCACATGCTTGGTCCGCTGGTGCTGAACAGGGTTGGTGGAGAGGTACACCGCACTGACGTTGTCGCAGTAAACCAGCGTGCTCCGAGAGAGAGGGCTGTGTAGCTCGGCAAGGAGCTGTCGGAGCCAAGAGGCCTCGGCCACGCCGTTAGCAACAGCGCGGTACTCCGCCTCAGCACTGGAGCGGGAGACCACCGGCTGGTGCTTGGACGACCAGGAAACCAGGTTGCCGCCCAGAAAGACAGCGTAGCCAGAGGTGGAGCACCGAGTGTCCAGACACCCAACCCAGTCGGCGTTAGTGTAGACAACGAGCTCAGTGGAGGACGACTGGCGGAGGAGCAGGCCGTAGTCAACAATGCCGCGGAGGTAGCAGAGGAGGCGCTTGAGAGCAGCGAGGTGGGGCTCTCGGGGATCATGCATGTGGAGACATATCTGCTGAACTGTATAGGTGATGTCTGGCCTGGTGAAGGTGAGGTACTGAAGTGCACCGGCAGGACTCCGGTATGCAGTGGGGTCTGTCACTGGGTTGCCCTCGGACTCTGACAGCTTGCCCTGTGTCTACCAGAGTGGAGCAGGGCTTGCAGTTAGTCATCCCAGCTCGCTCCAGGATATCAAGAGTGTACTGCCGCTGGTGATGCCGCTGGTGAAGAAGTAGACCGGCAGGACGAGACTCAACAGTGACACCGAGGAAGTGGTGGAGCACACCAAGATCCTTCATAGCAAACTCCTGCTGAAGAGAGGTGATGATGCGACGGAGTAGTGATGGACTAGATGTTGTGAGGACAATGTCATCAACATAGAGGAGCAGGTAGGCAGTCTCAGTTCCGTGGTGATAGATAAACAGAGATGTATCTGATTTGGCCTCCACAAATCCCAGTGTCAATAGGAAAGCAGCAAACCGAGAGTACCACGCCCGAGGAGCCTGCTTGAGACCGTAGAGAGACTTGTTGAGCTGGCAGACCATGTCGGGACGAGAAGAGTCAACAAACCCTGTCGGCTGGCTGCAGTAGACTGTCTTAGTGAGAGTACCGTGCAGAAAGGCATTCTTGACGTCCAGCTGATGCACAGGCCAGGAGCGAGTGAGAGCAAGTGAGAGCACCGTGCGGACGGTGGCCGGCTTCACCACTGGGCTGAATGTCTCATCATAGTCGACTCCAGGGCGCTGAGTGAAGCCCCGGAGAACCCAGCGAGCCTTGTACCTATCAAGGGTACCATCAGCCCGCCATTTGTGTGTCCAGATCCACTTGTCGGTGACGACATTAGAGCCAGGTGGGCGGGGCACCAGATCCCATGTCTGGTTGGCGAGGAGCGCCGCATACTCTTCTTCCATCGCGCGACGCCAGTGAGGATCCAACATGGCGTCGCGAACGGAAGAGGGTACAGGAGAGACCTGCGGGTCGCCGGGCATCGCCGCGAGAGCCCGGGACCGCAGGGTACCAGTCGCGTGTCGTGTGACCATAGGGTGAACATGCCGCGGGTGTCGGTGAAGGAGCCGTGGGTGGTACACCGGCGGCACGACACGTGCGGCCGGGGGCCGCGGCGGTGGTGTAGGCGTCGCCGGCGGAGGGGAGGCCACGGCGGTGACTGAGGCAGCGGCGCCAGCCGCGCACGGCGCTGGTAGACGTGCACCGGCTGGGCGAACCGCGCAGGCGTTGCCAAAGCGGACGTCCCCGGACCAGCGGCGGGCACAGGGCCAGGGGCAGCACCAGAGGGCGGCGCCTCCAGACCCGTCCAGGGCGCAGGGCCAGGGGCGTCACCGGCGGGCGACGTGCTAGGGCACGGGCCCAGCGGAGGGCACGGTGTAGCAGTACCTGCAGGAGACAACGAGAAAGGTGGCTGGACCACCATGTCAGTGGGATATGTAGAGAGGAGGTCGAGGTCAGAGGTGAAAGTGGGTGTGGTGGTAGTGGAGAAGGGGAAGACAGACTCATCAAATACCACATGGCGGGAGATGAGGACCCGACGAGAGGTGAGGTCAAAGCAACGGTAACCCTTGTGATCTGGGGAATACCCGAGGAAGACACACAGAGTCGAACGGGGTGCCAGCTTGTGGGGAGCGGTGGCAGTGGTGCTAGGGTAACACGCACACCCGAAGACACGAAGGTGGTCATACCGGGGAGGGGTACTGAAGAGAGCATGGTGTGGCGTAGGAGCTGGGCAGGCAGCGGAAGGGAGGCGGTTAAGGAGATAGGTGGAGGTGTGCAGACTCTCAGCCCAGAAGCGAGCAGGACGGGAGGTGTTGTTATCGAACTCACAACCATTGTCACACTGGACGGCCTTGATGGTGAGGCCGAACTGAGTGGACACCCAGGAGAAAAAGTGGAGAAGCGCGGGAAATGCATCAGACTTCGCACGCAAGGGAAACGTCCACGAATAATGAGAGAAATCATCAACCACCACAAGATAGAATTTATAGCCAGAAATGCTTATTACAGGAGATGTCCATAGGTCGCAGTGGACAAGATCAGAAACATGACTAGTATGTGAAGAAGGATGATGAAAAGGAAGACGAACATGATGGCCCAGCTGGCACACATGACATAAGTGCTCATCGTGAGCCCGAGTACAACGAATGTCGGAACTACGACTAAGTTGCATCAGCGCATCACGTCCAGGATGGCCGAGACGATGGTGCCAAGTGGCGGAAGAAGTAGTGGCGGCGAAAGCAGCTGACAAAGTGGATGGTGAAGAAGGCGAGGCAGATGCCGGAAACAGAAGGGTGTAAAGGGGCCCCGTGCTGTCACATCGGAGAAGTGGACGTTGGGAAGCCAAATCCTTCACAGTAAGACCAGAAGAGTCAAATTCAACAGAACAGGAATTGTCAGCTGTAAATCGACGAATAGAAAGAAGGTTGTGAACCATAGAAGGTGCAACAAGAACATCAGGAAGACGAAAGGATCCATGAGCGCCGGCGGCACCCACGGACGTGACAGGAAGACACGAACCATTTGCGACCATGATGGACGAAGGGTGAGAGGAAGAGGGCGGGTGAAGAGAGGAGAGTATACCAGGGTCGGGAGTGGTGTGGTAAGTGGCACTTGTGTCGGCGATCCAATCTGGACCGACAGGCGGTGTCAGGGCCATGGTACTGAAAGAGCGTGCCAAGGCCACCGGGTCCCAATCGACAGGCCCGGGCGAGGCACCGGGAGGTGTAGTCCACGGAGACGCGGGGTGAAACCTCAGAGGAGAAGCACCAGCGAGCATGGCCACCGGCGGGCGAGGCTCACCGCCTGGAGCCTGGAAGGGCCACATGGAGATGCGCCCCGACCACGGGTTGTGAAAGGAGGGCCAGGGTGCACCCCATGGAGGCGGCGGCGCAGGGTTGCTCCCACGACCAGGAGCTGCACTCCGGCCCCCTCCTCGGTGACGGCGGCCGCCACGGCCTCCCCGACCCCCGCTCGGCCCGGGGGGAGGAGGACCAAGAAGAGACAACGGCGGAGCAGACGGACGCGGCGGAGTGGCGGCAAGGGCAGTCGAGGAAGACGAGGGCCCTGGCGCAGAGAGAGACCCCGACTGGTTGCCCTGAGTGAGCTCCTCGAGGACAAGGTCGTCACGTACCTACACGAAGGTGGGGAAAGGCCGCTGCCGGGTGATCCACGTTCGGAGGTGGGCATAGCAGTCACTGATCCCGCGGAGGACGTTGAGGACCAGGATGCGGTCCTCCACGGGCCAGCCAAGGTCGCCGAGGGAGTCCGCCATGCCCTTCATTCGGCAGCAGAACTCGCCGACGAAGAGGTCCCCCTGGACGAAGGTACGGAAGCTCGCATCGAAACGCAGCACCCGGGCTTCGGCATTGCCCAGGAACTGGCCCTCGAGCACAAGCCAGGCCTTGCAAGCATCAGGAGAGTTGCGGACGAGGTCGTGGAGGTCGAGGGAGATTGTCCCAAGGATCCAGGAGAGCACAATGCTGTCAAGGCGCAGCCACGAGGGGGTCTGGACCGCAGCCGAGGCGTCGACGAGGACGTGGTCGTCGAGGGCGTAGCGGCGGAGGGTGAGGAGGACCAGGTCCCGCCAACGGGCGTAGGAGGGCGACTCAGGCTCGAGGACGACGGGAACGAGGAGTCGGATGTTCTGGACACCCCCGGCCTGGTAGTGGAGATGCGCCACGAGCCGATCGGCCGGATCCTGCCAGAGGAGGCGGCGGCCCCGACGTGCTATGAGGTAGGAAGGACGAGGAGCTGCTCCGCCTCGACGATCTAGCGGGCCAGTGCATCGGCCGCATCGCGCTCGCGCTCCCAAGCGAGGGCGGCCGTACGTACACGGGCCTGGCCTTCCGCGGAGACAGCCTGGGCAGCGACGAGGGCGGCTGCGAGGGCGGAGTCAGGACCCGCTGCGGGGAGGAGGGAGGTCGACGAGAGAGGAGGCGGGGCGGGGAAGGCTGCCGCCACGGCGGCCGCATCCCAGGCACCCGCATCCGCTGCCCCTGGCAGCTGGGCCGGGCCGGCCGGCGGAGGCTGGCTGCGGCCCCCACGTCACCCGCGGCCCCGGCGGCGGCGGCAGCTAGGAGCCGGGCTGGGCCGGCCGACGAGGAAGACGAGGGCCCCCGCCACGAGAGCAGCGGCGGCTGGGAGGTGGGCCGGGCCGACCGGCGGCTGGCGGCGCCTGCGGCTCCCGCGCCCGCGACCGCCGCCACGAGAACAGCGGTGGCAGCGGCTGGCGGCTGGGCCGGGCCGGCCGGCGGCGGCGGCTGGGAGCTTGGTCGGGCCGGTCGGCAGCGGCTGGCGGCCGCCTGCGCCGACGCCTGCAGTCCCCGCGCGACCCGCGCCCGCGACGTGTGCCCACGAGGAGGTGGGGAGAGGGGGGAAGGAGTGGAAATAGGTGGGGGAGGGAGGAGGAGGAGGAGGGGGAGAGCCGGCCATGGCGGCGGCGGCCGGCCGGCGGCCGGCGGCTGGGAGGAGGGAGGGAGAGAACCTAGCCTGATACCATGTTAGAGGATAATAATTGCTATGCTTCCCATAACCCTAGACAGGGTGGATATATTCTAGTACATGGGCCTCATGGGCCTAAGCCTCATGGGCTGAAATACACACTCCAACAGATGTATTATCCTATTTTCCATCAAATGTTTAGTTATATTTTTACCATTTGTGATTTGTGATGCACCAGAAAATTTTACACTTGTGGAAGAAGGCATTTGTGCTGACGGTGAGGGGGGCACACCCTATATTTTAGAGCTGTAATGGAACCATAAAAACATGGAATATCAATTTAGCATAGTCAGTTTCCATATTTCATAGTCCATTTGGCAGAACTTTTTGTAGATTCATTTTTTTAGTATACCAAATTACAGAGACAGACCAATTTCCAATACATTAATGTTTCAAATCAGTTGGGAGGATCTGGGCAATTTAGAGTGTTAGACTGAACAAGAGGGAATTTTTGGTGTAAGAACTATCCATACAATGTAATTAGAAGCAATGAAGCAAAGCTGGAAAAAATACTTGCCTTCTCCTTTTCCATTATTTCTGCTGATGAATCGGGAGGGATTGAAGGCCATGTAGCTGGCTTTGGCCATGGTAGCATGCTTAAAGATACACTGGAAGCACATTAAAAACCTCAGTATGAATGTAAGATGGTATTGAGTAACTAAAATGTTGCAGCTGCAAACTTCATTAGGACTTAAAAAGGACAGGAATGCAATCTATCTATTAATTTAACTAGCCGATGGAAAAGGTGAAGTCAGTAAGTAAAATAGCAGCATTGATCATGTACCTGTTGACTGGACTCTTTTCTATCTCAACCCCATAACCAATCAAGTAAGCAAGCCTCATAAACTGTGATATTCATGAAGAGTGACATATAAACAAACAGTGCTTTCTGTTGTATACAAATTCAGGGAACATAATCCAGAAGATAAGTAAAAGATAATGATGGCAAACTTGAACTCTGGGGTATGAAAATGCTAATAAACTATAACTAAAATACAATGGGACAACATTCACCAATTTCTATCCTGAATTTAAAAAGCCATGGTGGTATAAAAGTAATAACATGGTCGTCCATAGTAACTCAGGACCAATATAATAATAATGATTTAACCAATGTATTTGGAGCCAATATAAGACAGTAGTGCAAAATAATTCCAGAAAGGATCTAAGGGCATCTCCAATAGTTCCTAAAGAAACAAGTGCAAATCAATGAGTTTTCCATGTAGTTAAAATAAGTTGTGAGTATATTGGTTGGGTTCCTCCAATAGTTTCCAAAATCTCGCTCCAAAAAGATAGAAGGCAATTTTTGCATCAGGAATCCCGGATTCTAACCCATATCCTTCCACCTCCAGATTGGCCGATTGATACACACGTGTGTATTCCCTGCATGATTGGATCGATTTTCCCAAGCACGAAAAGATTGTGATTTGAGATAAAGGAGTGTTGGAGAGCTTTTTTTTTAAATCTTGCCAAAGATTAAGATTGTGAGTGGGTTTTGGAAACTCTTGGTGATGCTCTAAATAAACCAGAGTGATTACCAAGAAAGTAAATGATTCATTGTGAATTTGTGATTGCACATAAAGAATCCAAGTTATAGCTTCTGTTGTGTTGATAATGATTATGTTACTAGGCAAATACTAAATAATAGTAATTGGGAATTCATATTTCTTTTATTTTTTAAACAAACCGCATCAAGGTATGCTGCATGTACCAAGTGTGCAGTATTTGAGAATTTGCATGGATAAAAATAATGTTGATATACTAAATCGGCAGCCTAGATTTATTATTAATTTAATTGAAATATTAAAAACTCTTTTTCAAGTAGAACCATTGGTTATTAGCCCTGGAGGCCTTACATTTGATTTAATATTACACTTCATCTACACTCTGAATTTTCTATGCCACAGTTACCTAGCTATGTTAAGTACCTGAATGACTAAAAACTCATTCCTTAAAGCCCAAAAACCAAGCTATTAAAAAGAAGGACAAAAGCTCCTACATTTGGTGGGTCTAGGAAAGGATTTTCTAGACAGCCTTACCCTTGCTTAATTTTGCAAGGAGGCTGTTTCAAACCCAAGTCCTCCAACACAAGTGGAGAGACTACCACTGCACAAGACCAGCCTTCCAGGGAGAAAAAGGAACTACTAAGCAATATTTGATGTTTTGTTAGAGATACTGAACTACAGTGAGGAAAGCATAAAAGCAGAATTCAAAATAAAATACACCAGACAATGGATAGTAGTATAACATAAGTACAACAACTTGCCTTAACACGACAGAGGGAATAAAGATCACCCTGAAGACAATAGAACTCTTTCTCTGAGTCAATAGCAACAGATTCATCATCATAGTGCGAATTTGTAGACTTTATCAAACCCAAGCATGCAGTTATCACCCATACTTCACGGAAGCAAAATGGTAGAGCATTCTGAACGAGAAAGGGTAAGGATAATCATAATTAAATATGCAAGCACTTCAATGATAATAGTCTTCCCAGCACATAAATAACTCATAAAGGAAGGAAACAGTAGTTACATACTTCGTGCAAGGCTAGTGTCTTGGAAAAGCCAACAACAAAAGCATATCCTCTGGCAGCAACCTCAATTGGGCGAGACAATTTAAATAATAACTGCATAAAAGGTGAAATGAAAATGAATGATAAAGGATTAAAGGTGATACATGGTTTCCAGTTGGTGTAACAATCACCAATGTGAACAATAAAGCAACTCTAGCATAGCATTGGTATCTGCAAATATCATGATAAATCTGAGCATAATGACAAACCTTATGACATTAACATGAAAAGTGACAAGCATGAAAATAGATCATTTAAAAACAGAAATCAGTTCTTTCATATTTATTTCCACTAGCTCTAAATACTGCCCATTTGTATATGAAAGAAAAAGATACAATAGGTTGCGATGCTTGCAAACATATATTACTCCCTCCGTCGAGGAAAGAATGCAATAAGAGCATAGGACGGAGTCAAACCATTTTGAGTTTGACCAAGTTTGTACACAAAAGTATTAATATTTCTCATACCAAATAAGTGGCATTAGATTGGTAATGAAATATATTATCATAGTATACATACAACAACAACATAGCCTTTTGTCCCAAGCAAGTTGGGGTAGGCTAGAGATGAAACCCAAAAGAGGCATGAAAACAAAGAACACATAAATGGTACAAGAAAAAAAAATTACGGTTCAGGCACGTTAATTGCTAGTCTCCAAGCGCTCCTATCCATAGCTAAATCCTTAGGGATATTTCACTCCTTAAGGTCTCCCTTAACCGACTCGTCCCAAGTCAGTTTAGGTCGACCCCTACCTCTCTTTACATTATCGACCCGCTTTAAAACCCTACTACGCACCGGTGCCTCAGGAGGTCTCCGTTGGACATGGCCAAACCATCTCAACCGGTGTTGAATCAATTTTTCCTCAATTGGTGCCACCCCAACCCTATCCCGAATATCGTCGTTCCGGACTCTATCCCTCCTTGTGTGCCCACCACACCATCGTAACATACTCATATCTGCTACACTCAATTGCTGGATGTCGCCTTTTTGTAGGCCAAAATTCAGCACCGTATAACATCGCCGGGCAAATCGCTGTCCTATAAAACTTACCTTTTAACTTCTGAGGCACCCTTCTGTCACAGAGGACGCCTGAAGCTTGACGCCATTTCAACCAACCGGCTGAAATTCTATGCCTAACATCTTCATCAATGTCACCATCCTTTTGTAGCATCGATCCTAAAAACCAAAAAGTATCCTTCTTGGCCACCACTTGCCCATCGAGGCTAACGTCTCCCTCCTCATTCCTAGTCGCACTGAAATCGCACCTCATGTACTCGGTCTTGGTCCTACTAAGTCTAAACCCTTTCGACTCTAACGTGTGCCTCCATAGTTCTAACTTCCTATTAACCCCTTCCCTAGTCTCATCCACTAGCACCACATCATCAGCAAAGAGCATACACCAAGGGATATCACCTTGTATGTCCCTTGTGACCTCATCCATCACCAAAGCAAATAAATAAGGGCTCAATGCCGACCCTTGATGTAGTCCTATTTTAATTGGAAAGTCACTGGTGTCGCCATCACATGTTCAGACACACGTCACCACATCCCTGTACATATCCTTGATGAGGGTGATGTACTTAGTTGGGACTTTGTGCTTTTCCAAGGCCCACCACATGATATTTCTCGGTACTTTGTCATATGCCTTCTCGAGGTCAATAAAGACCATGTGCAAGTCCTTCTTTTGCTCCCTATACCTCTCCATCAACTGTCGTAATAAGAAAATTGCCTCCATGGTCGACCTACCAGGCATAAACCCAAATTGGTTTTGGGTCACACTTGTCAGTCTTCTTAGGCGATGCTCGATAACCCTCTCCCAGAGCTTCATCGTATGGCTCATCAACTTAATCCCACGGTAATTAGTACAATTTTGAACATCTCCCTTGTTCTTGAAGATCGGTACTAATATACTTCTCCTCCATTCTTCAGGCATCTTGTTTGACCGAAAAATGAGGTTAAAAAACTTAGTTAACCATACTATCGCTCTGGCACCTAGGCATCTCCACATCTCAATGGGGATACCGTCAGGGCCCATCGCTTTACCTCCCTTCATCCTCTTCAAAGCCTCCCCGATCTCTGCCTCCTGAAATCTCCTCACGAAACGTCTGTTGGTATCGTCAAATGAGTCATCCAACTCCAAGGTAGGACCCTCATTCTCCCCATTAAACAACTTGTCAAAGTACTCTCTCCACCTGTCTTTGATCTCCTCATCCCTCACCAAAATTTGATCCGTCCCATCCTTGATGCATTTGATTTGGTTGATGTCCCTCGTCTTCCTCTCACGGATCCTAGCCATCCTATAAATGTCCTTCTCCCCTTCCTTCGTGCCTAGTCGCTGATAAAGGTCATCATACGCCTGACCTTTTGCTACACTCACCGCTCGTTTTGCAGCCCTCTTCGCTATTTTATAACCCTCAATGTTGGCTGCACTCTTGTCATGATGGAGGCACTTGAACCACTCCTTCTCCCTAATAGCCCTTTGCATCTCGTCATTCCACCACCAGGTGTCTTTCGCTTCCCGTTTGCCTCCCCTACTCACTCCAAACACATCCGAAGCCACCTTCCGAACACATGTTGCCATCTTTAGCCACATGTCATCTGCATCTTCTCCTTCTTCCCACGGCCCCTCATCTAGCATCCTCTCCTTAAATGTTTGCGCTACTTCCCCCCTAAGCTTCCACCATTTTGTTCTCGCAATCTTGGCCCGATTGTCCCGATGGACACGTACCCGAAAGCGAAAATCCGCCACCACAAGCTTGTGTTGAGGGACAACACACTTCCCAGGTAACACCTTACAATCTAAGCAAGCACGTCTATCCCCCTCCTTGCAAGGATAAAGTCGATCTGACTCAGGTGTTGTCCGCTACGAAAGGTCACTAGATGGGATTCCCTCTTCTTAAAGACGGTGTTCGGTATCAACAAATCGTAGGCCAACGCGAAGTTCAAAACATCCTCCCCCTCTTGATTTCTACTACCATACCCGAAACCCCTATGCACCCGCTCGAAACCTACATTAGTCGCACCCACATGGCCGTTGAGATCTCCTCCTATGAAGAGTTTCTCGCTGATAGGCACAGTATTAACCATGCTATCGAGATCTTCCCAAAACTGCCTCTTGGTGCTCTCGCAAAGACCTACCTGTGGGGCATAGGCACTGATCACATTCAGAGCCAAATCTCCAACTACCAACCGGACTAGGATAATCCGGTCGCCTTGCCTTCGCACCTCAACTACTCCATCCTTAAGGCTCCTATCGATCAAGATGCCTACACCATTCCTACCCGATGTTGTCCCCGTGTACCAAAGTTTGTAGCCAGTATCCTCCACCTCCTTCGCCTTCTGGCCCTTCCATTTAGTCTCCTGAACGCATAGAATATTTACACGCCTCCTAATTGCTGTATCGACTAGCTCTCTTAACTTACCCGTTAGGGACCCTACATTCCAGCTACCTAGACGAATCCTAATTGGCTCGGCTAGCTTCCTTACCCTTCGCACCCGTCGAGGGAAGTGCGAAGACCCTTGCTCATTTTTCACTACACCCGGGCGCAGATGTAGCGCGTCACAAAGGTTGCAACGACCCGACCCTTGCTCATTTATCATCGTACCCGGATCACGATACGACGCACCACTAAGGGGATGACGACCCGGCCCTTGCACATTTGACACTACACCCGGGTTCCGATGTAGCGCGTCGCTAAGAGGGTTACGCCCCAACAAATCTCTTGTGGGTTTCATATCCATGAGAGTGGCTGGTTTTGAAATGTTGGCTAGCCGCACCTAACACACCCTCCTCCTTTATCCGGGCTTGGGACCGGCTATATTGAAATGACTCAAGAAAGTCTTCCAATCAACATAGGTGAAGTTTATCATAGTATACATAAGAGCTAGAATTGAATCCTTTTTCTGGACGAAGGTAGTAAAATAGTAAGTAAAAGTGTAACAAAGCAGAAACCATTTCAGTGTAGCAAATTATGAATAAAATAGAAAGAATGCTTGCAGATGCATAGATGTAAGACACTTTCCACCATATCTACTTATCTAGCTTGCAAGGTGCAACAACTGCATAATCAACAATGTACAAACCTTAGCCTGGCAAGCAAATATGTATTGCCTAAACTCAAATTCTCTGAATACATCATCCTGAACAATTTGGGTAAGTGCTTTGGCTCCTGGATTTAGCAGCGCAGCCTGATCATCACCAGTATCCAGTCCACCAAATTCACGATGCTTCCCAGGAGAGTTCACTGCGTTCATGGGAACAAAGGTTGTATTTATACTAAATAAGCAGTAAAAGTAATTGACAAGAAATGTAATTGAACTAGAAATTCTAAAGCAAGAAACAGACTTAGTCATTGATAATTACTATAGTTTTCAAATGAGAAGAGTAAAAGTTAGTTAATAAACAAACAGTAAACTATCTCCAGAAAGAAGGAAAATTTTCACAAATAGATACACAGGTCTATGAGTTGTAAGCAATCCCAATGACTTGTGAGCACACCGAGGATATCAAGGTAATATAAGTGATCAGAAGGTCAGCTCAATATCTCTAGTGTTAAGATAAACCTCATCCAGGTCAAATTTGTTTTTGAACGTAAATAGGTCAAATTTGTCCAAGTCCCAATAGAACTCAATGGGGATCACAAATGAGGAATTTTAAGGTGCATGTAAGAAATGCGGGATCATGGCAACTACAATAATGTGAATACATGAAGTTACTGTAAGTTCATAAAGAAAACTTCATCACTCTTGAAATAGCCTTAAACTCAAACCCTGGTAGATATGAACCAACCAACGAAGTTTTTTTTTATGCAAATGTACTATGAAGCTCAAAACTGAAGCAAGGAACATTGTCAGATAAAACTATATATAAACCTGATTCTGAATAGCATAGTTCAAGTTCATCATATTCACGGAGTGAATCTTCATGAAGATTACTCATCTCAAACATGAATGCCAAGCTTTCCTGAACATGAACATCATTAAGGAAAGGAAGTCAATAGAGTAACAGTGCCTCTGAAAAAAGTGGTTACAACTGGCAAACATCACTGTGGTTGCATTACTATACCTTCAGAATGAAGAAGTTGCAGAAGTTCCAGATTGGAGTGAACCGTTGCTCACTTAGCCTCCGTATTTCCTCTTAATAAAACTGAACCCTCCTATCCAAAGTGTTTCTGATGCAGTCCACCAGTTTAGAGTCAAAATCATCCCAGAATTCCTTGTCTGATCCATGGAGATCAAACTTGCAGCATCTATATCAGAAAATGAGCAATTTTTACAGTGTTACTACTCACATTGTTTGTAGTAACGTTTTACCTAAGATTCCATAGAGAACTCAAAAGTGGAAATAAGATCATAAAAGAAAACATAACTGCAAAATAACATCAAACAAAAAGCTGGGTTGGGACAACTGGAAAATTTCAACACATGCATTTTTTTTTTCCAAACAAATACTGCTGTGAAGAAGTCATAAAAATACCTTTCTCTCCTTTTGGTGTTGAAATCAGCCTCCAGCCTAGCATATACTTTCTTTGCCATCTTAGTTGCTTGATCATTGCTAGGATGGGCCTTCGACACAAACACAATGAACCATTCTCGCTCATCGTTTTGAACAATTAATTTGAGGCGAGGCTTAAGAATGGTCTTGAATTCATCGAGATCCTGCACATTTTTTATATAAATAAATAAAAAAATGAACGGCAAAGTTATCTGCATGGTCCATTTCACGAGTACTGTTGCTTGAAATCAAATCAAAAGGATTAGCATACAGTAGGATCAAGGGGGGAATGTGGGTGGGGAGTACCTCACAAGTAACAAGAACAACAGTCGCATATGGCTCCCGAAACCAGAACAAGTATTGTTCTTGTGGGAATCGACTCCGTAGTCTTGAATCAGTAGTTTGTATAAACTCAGCTGGTAGATTGTCAACAAAAACAGGGTTCCTTGCCTTGTTGTTGAGACAGGCCTTCTTCACTGGCACTCGTTGTTCAAAACTTTCCTTGACATTTAGCCACAAGTCATTAACATCTTCAACTGTTACAGAAGGCAAATCAACAAGTGAGAAGGAATTTGTACAAATAAACAAACTTGAAAGCACTTCCATTGACAGCAAAGAAATTAAAAAAGTATATAAGTCTACTTCAATTGTGACCCAAATTTACCCCTAGAGGGTTATTAGTCCATCCATGCTAGCTACCCATGCACGCAGGTTGCAGCGCAGTAAGGCCAGCGAGTGCATGCTCTTCCCTACTGTCAGAGCCTCTGTTCCCAAAGCAAAGGAGGTGATGGAACAACATACTACTAGTGATTTTACATGAGTACTTTCAGAGTAACATTGTAACTCGTCATGCAGGAAGAAGATTGTGAGCTACCAAAATGGCAAATCGAGATCACTCACTGTTCATTCCTTAAGCAATCTGAAACTAGTGAAAACAAAGAAAAGAAAAGCTTAACAAGTCTGAATCTCTCACTATAGGCACTTAGATGCAACCAGCAGACGCTCATCTACACAACACAAAGACAAGGCACAGTTACACCATTCCTGCACAAATCTAGGCTCATTCGGATCCTTCCAGATCACACAGCAGCGCGCTAGAATTAGGTGTTTGCAATTTAAAGGGGAGGCGGACAGGTTGGTACCGGCGATGACGATGCGGTCACAGGTGGACTTGATGGTCTGGAACTGCGCGAGGTAGTTCGCCATGGCCGCCGGCCAAAGCAGCGACGGCGGCGCAGGCTGAAAGTGATGGTTTCCGTGCCGGCACTAGTGCCCCATGCGGCCGCTACAGGCGACAGCTCCTGGAAGTCGCCGGAGCGCTGGCGAGGCGCGGGGTCCCCGGCCGAGATGCGGAGGCGACGGGGAGTAGCGCGGGTCGGGTGCGGAGGCGGCAGAGAATGCTGACAAGCTGGACCCTCCGCTTGGGTGAACTCATGGAGTTGGCTCACAGTATTGTTATTTTCTTTTCTAAATTTCTCGTTAGTTAAATGTAAATATAAATCATTAAAAAATAAAACATATAAATAATAACAATTGATAATATTTAAATAACTCCTCAAATGATTATTTAAATAACTCAAATGATGATGATTTGAAGATGTATTTTAGATGGGATTGTTTCACCTTTGATTTTACGAATAGAATGGTTTCATTATATGTTTGGTCAAGAGAGAGACCTTCCTTGTTTTATGTTTAGTTTGCATGAATCGGATAATAAGGATAAATGAAATTTAATACCATCAATAATTATTAGTCATGGGGCCCATATATGAGCACGAGTATCACATGTCATCTCCTTTGTGTTTCTTTCTCATTTGACAGTTGAGTAGCCTTTTCAAAGTGTTTTCCATACATATTTATGTGTTTCTCTTCAAGTGTGTCACTAGGTCTAAATGTGTATACAAAGTATTTCGACGCCTAGTGACACTAGGTGACCGAACTAATGTTATATTTGATCTTCAAGAAGGAGATGTAGCATAGGATCAGGCGGATCTAAAAGAATATTCCAACTGCAGATGTACTTGTCCTTTTTTATATTAGAACCAAACACTGATAGAAGTAGGTTTGCTACTACCACTAGGGTACTCAAACAAGCAAGAGGCTAGCGACTACTACTAGTTAAGCTAAATGAGAGAAACAACTAAGCTAGGTACTCAACTACAACTAGAGAGCTACTAATGCCAGCTACACAAGCTCAAGTGTAAGAAGTGAATCACAAATCTAGCAACACAATAAAGATTTATCCCTAAGGTTCGGGTGCTTACTGGCAATCTACATTCCTGTTCGAGTCATTAGGTGATTGCTTCGCACACTAAGCAAGCTATCCAAGCTTGACCCTTGACGTGGGTGTCACACGAAGCCAATCAACCAAGATTACTCCAACTAGCCTTGAGTATTTCACTAGAGTTGTCTTTCGCGATCTATTGCGGGTGGGCACAAAAACCATCACAATCAGTCTAAATTAGAGCCACCAAACAATTACTGCAAGGTGCTCAACGATCTAAACAACTCCAAAGTCGTCTAGATGCTAACAGCCACCAAGAGTAATAAGAATACAAGATTGACTCACTTCTCTAGAGGTACAAGAACAAATCAACTATGTGAATGCACTAGAGCACTCTTAATCTCACTCTTGAATGTGATCTTTTATGAGTAAAGTTAGTTGAACAAGTGATCAAAATAAGGGGTCGCCTTGAGATTGCTCTACTTCATGTTTTTTAATTCTGCTCCACATTTTTCAATCAAAAAGATACAACTCCACAAATTCTGCTCTAAGAAAGAAAGGTGATAGCATCTAAGGGCATCCTCAATCGCCGGTTACCTCACCGCTGAGGCAAATATCATCTGACGTGAAAATATACTGAAAAAGGAAGAAAGTTTCCCTCTAGCGATGAGAGAATAGGCAGCCGATTTCACAACCGCCGAGGACATCTGAGACTAGAATTTACAGCTAAGCTCTACAGGTGGGAGGAAAGAAAATAAGATAATTTTTTTTACTCTCTCACTTCCAGCTAAGCCAGCGACGTCGATCATATCACTAAGAACGCCCTAAAAGATGATTTAGAAACTCAATTTGTTGCAGGGCTGCTCTACGATGCAGTTCATACAATCCTAAACAAATCCTATAAATTTAATGAATGAATGTATTAGAAAATCAAGAGGAGAGTTTTTCTTGACACAAAATCAAGAGAAGATTTAAAAAAAGAGTATACAACAACTATAGGTGTGCATGCAAATTACCCAACAACTTTTAATCTGCTCTATCGGGAGCAAGAACTTATTATCTTAGTGCGTAGACGGTCAAAAACCATTCTCTCGCGTTCCTGGCAATATAGGCTACGATCCGATGTCGCACATACGGCCCGTGCACGCAGCTTGCAGGTACATGGCTCCTGCATATAGCATCCCACAGCTCTCACACGGCTCCTGCTTATAGCAGCTCGAGTTCGCGCATGTACACGGCTTGTGCGATGGGGATGAGCCCGTCGACGTCGTGCAAGCAGCTGCAAGTCTGCTTTCTTCTCAAAGGTCTTAGCCTCGCAAGCAGCTGCAAGTCTGCTTTGTTCCCTACGTGTGCAAAAAATATCCTTTGCAACCTTGAGAGAGAGAAAGAAGATGCAGCATACTCGTGTATCAAACGATTCAATACAAGAAGTGAGAGGAATGTTGATATTTTAGACTACTTCACTAAGTTTCAACAAGCTCTACAAGACTCAACTATACTGGAAGTTTGAAATGCACTTCTTTGTTTTACTATAGCAGGAAGTTTTTGACTTAAATCTAAAATGTGCATACAGTGTTCAAATGAAGTAGCATAATTTTTAACTGAAATTAACAACTAAGTATAAACATGTGATTGCTCAAGTAGCTATCACAAGTGAAGATTTAAGTTTTCTGGAAGTGGCTCATCTTGAGTCATGTACTCTTTTGGAGTAGATTGAGTAATGTTCAGTTCTGTCTTGTTGTCCATATATATTCTTTTTTTGCCAAGACCACAAAAAAAATCCTGCATGATGTATCTCCACACTGAAGTTGTCATCACGATCACCTGAAATTAATAATATACTCTGCATCAGTGCACAAAATACATAGTACACATGAACCAAAAATCAAAATTAGCACGTAGCATAGATGTGTTCCATGGTAAATTCGTATGGATCTATATGCCATGAGTATACTGCGCAAGCAAGTTCATCATGAGTATGCTACATGTACTCGATCCAGAAGTCCAAATAAACATAATTCATACGAATTGTATGGAAGGCAAATCACAATAATGATTTCTTTGATTGAATTATATCACATGACGTGGTTAAGATGGAAATAATAGATGAGAACTAACGTATTGAGGTGGAGCAGCGCCGGGTTCTCGGTGACAAGGCTCTATGGCTTGCAGCCACCTGCGCTGATCCACCATGGCAATGCCTTTGTTTCGACGACATTGTGCTCTACTACGTGTTGATCTTGACGTCGGTTCCGTCGTGCCGCCATGTGAGCAGTGTATAGTAGGGTCGTGCTCCTCGTTTTAAGGAGATCATGGGCTTCCTCCGTTACGCTGTGTACATCCTGCGAGAGTTGCGAGCCGCGAGCTGCTGTGAACACGACCCGTGACATCTATCCTGCAAGAGCTGCGAGCACGAGCCGTGTACTTGCACGTTCGAGCCATATACGCGACATCGGATCGTAGCCTATACTGCCAGGAACGCAAGAGAATGGTTTTTGACCATCTACACACCAAGATAATAAGTTCTTGCTCCTAATAGAGCAGATTAAAAATTATTGAGCTAATTTACACGCACACATATAGTTATTGTACTCCGGATACAATTTACTCTAAAGCGAATCCTGACCCTAACTATTCCGAACAACCATCCAGCAGCAACTAGCGAACAGTCTGAGCTTACTCTCAACTCAGCTCTTCAACTGCAGCCACAACGTTTTAAGTAGAAGAGGCAGGGTTTCATGCTTCAGTCCTCTTATCACCTTTGGCTCTCTCTGGTTTTCTTCCAACAGCCAGAGCCGCGTGCCGCCTCCATATAACTCGCCGCCCGTCACATCGCACTCGACTATAAATAAACTACTACTTGCTCGATCTTGGCAAGTCTCGATGACATGCTCTCTGAACCTCGCTCTGGTGTCTCGTACGCGTAGCTTCCTTAGTGGTGTGACGTGCCCATCGCTTGTGGAGCCTGTGGGACTTCATTGATATTCAGAAGGACGCGTGATGTGTGTATAGTTTGTAGCTCTAGCGTGCGCTCTAGATTGGTGTGTCGTGTCTGTGTGGGTGCGTGTGCGTATGTTTGAGCGTGCGTTCAGATACTGCTTCTATATCTTAGAAGTCCAGGATAAAAAAAATTGCAATCTACATAGGGCGTGAGGGCCACGACTGGATCGGAATCGAAATTAATCGAGCTCATATTCTTGCCGGCCGTCTACTCGCACCACTGACCAGCAAAATCTCTCCCTGCCTGGGTTTTCCGGCCAGTCCGGTCCTTATTTCAAGCTCCATCAGCTGAAAGTATCTACCTGACTGCCCATCTCCTTGCACATCCTGATCGAATTTGAACAAGAGGAGGCCTCGATCGTTGTCTCCGTACGCAATTCCTGCAGTTTAGCGAAATCAGCGCTTTTAGTTTCACTTCAGGGATTTTCTTTTTTTTTCTTTTCAAAATTGGTACAAATCTATTTGCCGCGCATATATCATAATCGTCTGTATATATATCGTTTGTTAGAATAGTCAATTACGTAGCACGCAGGCCATCTGCATATAGACATCCCTCCAATAAGTAACTTGTTCGATGAATTAATAACGAATGAGACAGGAACCCAAAAATCCGTTTCTTTCACTTTTCATTGCTACAAGTAACTTGTTGGAAGATTTTTTATCTAACTATAGTATTTGAATCATACCAAAACATCATTGCTACAATTATGAAAGTACCATTTTACCCCTGGTTAAAAAAACTACGAAAAATAAATTATCACTCCTTTATTTGGAATGCTAATCCCCTCAATTTTGGAGGCATTGGGAGGCGTTACAACACATATGAACCCACCTACCATAACACGTCTAATGCATCCCGATGCCTCTTCATTCACGCATCTCAATGTATTCCTTCATATTAGGTCCACTAATCATAGACACACGAAACGCCACCCAACGCCTCCCAAGCATTGTAAAAAGTTGCTCATCTGGTACCCTTTTGTTTCATATTCCATGGATATGTAGTGCCATTAATTTCTCTGTTTTTATATAATTAATATATATAAATAACACTTTTACTTCCATCTTGAACATAACAGCTCGTATATATGGGCCATTTGTTTATGACGGTTGGAAAATTTTACAGATTTTTCATCCGACGAACACTGAGTCTTTAGGAGAAAAATAATGGCCCGTCAAAAAAACTCCATTGATGACAAGTATTGGCCTGAGGTTCTTGAAATCAATAACTATGCTATATTTACGGCCTGTCTATCCATCCAACGTGTGTTTTAAGGCCATACAACACACATGTGTTTTCTAGAAACAAAACACATGAATCAAGCAAGTCAAAAAAATCGTGTGTTTCATTGCAACATAGCACATGAATTTAATAAGCCAAGCTAACACACGTAGGCAAGGGAAAACCGTGTGTTCTCTCATAAAGAAACACACGAATTCAAGAGAGAGGAAAAACCATGTATTTTTTGCACAAGTAACACGTGAATCCTAGAGCACTTCTAATCTGTCCGGTTGTCATTGTCTTCTGTTGTAATTGTCAAGTTGTAATCCATAGCGCTTGTAATTCTGTAGAACAAGTATTTATGCATCTCAGTAACAAGTGACGACAGCTTAGGACCTTCCATGAGATCCTCTTTTCCCAGTAAATCAAAGAGTTCCATCAATCCTTTCCTGCAGATTAAACTAAGATTCATTTAAAAACGGAACTAAAAATCACTTAATTACATGCCGAAGATTCATAGACCAGACTATTGTCTTGTGTCCTCTGGTGGTTCTATATATGTTTGGGCTCTATCTCTCTGCTGGAATTTCTTTATGGCGTCTGATACAACATGACTACGGTAATATCGATGGAGATGCCAACTTGAAGCCAGCTCTCAACGTCTTGTACTCCTTAGACGTGGCGCAAGGTGTGGTTTATGGTTACAGGACCATCTACGATTCAAGGGAAAGAACCAGACTAGTGGAATAAGTGGGCGATGAATATTCACTAGAGACAGACTTAGTTTCGGAGTACCTAGATGAAACCGTGACAGGATGTATGAAAGATCCATTGTCTGCGAGAGGAAGGAACCTCGTCACATATGCAGTGGACTTGTTAATGGAATCCAAGTCTAGGTATGGTTACATTTCTGGGGTTCTGATTTTTGGCAGAGTAATCGTCAACAAAAAGGGATGGTCCGGTCACTCCCTTGGACAGCCGGGTCTGATAAAACAACTGCTGACTGGATCATCATCATTTAGCCATATCGTGCAGCGACTGGCAGAGACATTTGGTCTGACAAGTCCATATATCTTAGAGATCAGGATACGAGCTGCTAGGATAGTGGCAAATGTTGCTGGAAGCATCCGCTTGGACCAGTTCCCTGACGCCATGATGATTGAGTGCATATCATCCCTGCTTGAAGATGAGGTATATGAGGGATACAGGTATCAGGTACCCAAGAAGTATGAGACGGACTGGCTGCGAAAAGAAGACGAGGTGTGGTACGAAGTACGATTACTATAGATTAGAATTTTTATTATATTATTAGATTAGAATTTTTATTATATTATTAGATTAGAATTCTTATACATTATACTTATATATTAGAATTTTTATTATATTATTAGAGTTATATGAAATCCCGTCGGTAAAAATATTTATTAGCGTTGTATTAAAGAGCCCATCGCTTATAGCTTCGCTCCAGGCCTATAATTTGACAGGGCCGGGCCTGTGCAGAGTCATGAGCAACACTCAAGGTCTGCTATCCAAGACGATGGCGCACCTAACCTCAGACAAACTCCACGAGGACCATCATGATGAATGGTCCATCATAGCAGTGGAATCACTAGAGTTCTCGAATCGGTTGATGGCTACTAACCTTTACCTGACTATAGGGAACTCCTTTTACTAAAGAGTAGAAAATTTGAAAATATCTCGTACCCTTTGGGTCAAGTGATGACCTTTACATGACTATAGGGAACTCCTTTTACTAAAGAGTAGAGGCCAGAAGCAGAGCTACAATACAACATAATTACATCTAATACCCACCTGCAGTCTATGCAGAAGGATCATGGACGCAAAGATTGAACCTAACAACTGTATGTCCAAGGAAAGTCCGAAACACAGGCCCCGGGATGTGAGGTCGGGCATGTCGTTCCCCACCGGTCTTTTCTCCCCTCATAGACCAATTCTTCGGCCAATCCAACCCGTTCTAATACACTAAACAAACGACCGATCCACCTTCTCCTTAAATAGATCTACGGTCTCATGGCTCTATGAGGCTAGCTCGTCGTTCTGGCTAAGTATGCCACCACTGCCGCCCTCGTCTGCCATCATGGGTTCGGCCCTCACCAAGCTGCCCTTCTCTCTAGTTGCTACAATTTGTTTCCTCCCTGGCTGCTTCCGTCACCTATGCTGTGCGGATATGAAACATCCTCAATTTTCCACGAAGGGAAAATACACAGAATGGCGGATAATATAATAGTTCGAAGCATCAAACCATCTCATTACCTCGCAATAGTCGATACAGGATCCATACATCGAACAAAAGAATATAATTAGAAGGGATTACATAAATAGTTCATCGCCACACTGGCGGGATCATCAGAGTAGCAGCAGCTTCTGGGGCAGCTGCGGAAGACGGAAGTACAATAAAATCTCCAAAAAGAAGCCTGAGCGTAGGAACGAGACGTCTACTCCTCCTCATCGTCATAGTCGTAGTCGGGCTCACCTGCCAAATAATTTTCAGTACGGTTTGTACTGGCCACATCTCCCACCCTATGCTTTGCTTTTGCTATGTAGTATTTGGTGGGATGCAAAGGATATAATCAAATCGACCTAATATGTGGCTGTAGTTTCCTATGCAAACAGTGACCAATAGTATATAATATAATTTATCAAATTTAATCCATCTCCTCCACACACCCAAACCCATTCCATCACCATCACACACATCTCACCCTCTCACACTCAGTCGACAGGTCCAACTCCCTCTCGGAGCCTGTCTCAGCGGGTCACAGCCGAAAGGGTAACACCAGGGGGAGAAATAGAAGGACTCCTCTCACTACTCCCGAGAAGCGTGGGTCTTAGGAAAGAGCCATACCAGTGGCTCGCGGACTATATATAGATTCATAAACTCTGCAGAGCGTGTACTCCCGTAACCACAAGATCACTATCATCGGCGGTGCCCCGCCTAAGCTGATTCCGGCTGCTTTCTAACCGGTGCGATGCCACCCTACCACTCAGTACTGGGACATCCCGGATAGGTACCACCGGCACACTGAGACTGTGAGACATAGTACCGGGCCCCCGTGGTCACTATACTGTCTAAGGAGGGTGTGGGTCTCCACGCCCGTACCTCCCGACACTTTCTGCTAACAACCTAGTAGTAGTGGCACCGTCCTAGCTAGTCAGACATCCGTCTCCCGCCCATTCAAGAGCGAGTGGTGAGCACGTAAGTCCCAAGGTTCCGGTCCTCAAGAGATATCAGGTCCTAGGGGGGATCAGACAGGATTATCTTCTCTTTTGGGACTACAACAGTCCGTGCTACAACAGCACCTCCTTCCCGGGGCTTCGCTCCACGAAGGTTCTCACCCCCGGGATCTCCTTATGCATCACAATGTGCCCGCCACAAGCACCTCACACGGGAATGCCCAGAACACATTCCCCGGCAAGACTCGCCCACATGGCTCGTCGTAGAATCCTGTCCGATCAACTCAACCCTCACCACACACCCAAGACGCACGCAGCACTCTCCCCGAGTAAAGTGGCACCACGTGCCTTAACCATATGACCATACTCTCCACCACGCATCATCATCACACAGATATAAGCGTAGTAGAAGTAAAGCATCTTAAGCAAAATAAGCAAGCGTCTAGCCTATCAGCAGGTGTGCAGGAGTAAGGTTGCAACAAGGTAAAGGCTCATCAGGCAGTTCTACCATGCAACCTATCATCAGGTGATATTCATAATTAAAGCACTAGCAACTAGATATTATGCCATGCGTAATAGGATCTACGAGGTTGGGGTGGGGTGTGGCACCTGTGAAATCGTCACCGAGCTCCTCCTCGTACTCGTAGTCGTCCTCCTCAAGCTGATCCTCCTCTGAAACGAGACATAATAGCCGCGTTAGCGGCTCCTATAGAGTCAATAGAAAGAAGCAATAAAATTCAATAACTCCAAATGCACTCATACACAAGCCTATGACGTAGAGCTTATTTTTATGAAAATTTGGACACTTGGTTCATATTTTTCGGAGTTCGTATGAAGAAGTTATGGATTTTCGAAGTTTATTCTATTTTCGGAAAAAGAAAAAGGGCAGATTAACCTGGTGCTGACACGTGGCAGCTCCTGATTGGGCCACGTGGCGTGCAGGAACAGTGCAGCTGGGGATGTGCTGACGTCATGCTGACATCAGCACTGACGGGACCAGTCAGCGGCTGACAGGTGGGGTCCACGGTCTGGTCACTGACAGGTGGGGCTAGGTCAACGGTCAACGTTGACAGGTCTCGACTGGGCCTCAAAAGGACAGGGCTGGATCTGGTTCGAGTTAGGTCGGCACTGTACACTCGAGGTAGGGCGGTCCGGGCGACCCCTCGAGAACGGAGTTTCGCTCGGGCGAACGGACCGGCCTCGAGAACGAAGCCTCGCCCGGCGAACGGGCATGCCCTCGAAGACGGACTTGTTCGCAAGAAAGGGGCAGCCCTCGAGAACTATGCGCCCCTCGAGAACTGACCATCTGGCCTCGAGCCGGGACCTCGACTCGGGCAGGACCTCGATTAGAGCCAGGACCTCGACTCCGTCGGTCAGACCTTCGACCCGTCGGGTGAACCCTCGACTCCGTCGGGCGGACCCTCGACTTCATCGGGCGGACCCTTGACGGATGTCGGGCGGACCCTCGACTATCGGGTGGACCCTCGACTCGTCGGTCGGACCCTCGACTCGTCGGGCGGACCCTCGACCTCGTCGGGCGGACCCTCGACCTCGTCGGGCGGACCCTCGACGAATGTCGGAGCATTAGCTGAGCTACGTGGCTGGTCGTCTAGGTGCTCTAACTCGGGGAATTCAACCCTCAAGCCGGTGGCGGTCAGCGAGGCGCGGCGGCGGCGTCTAGCGACGGCGAGGCCAAATCTGCCGGCGGAACCGGGCGTTGGTCTCCATCTTCCTTCTTGCCCTTCGATGGGAGAAGCTGGGATCTCCATGAGCTAACTACCGGGGCTAGTCGAGGCACGGCGGGGCGTGCGCGGCTCGGCGGCCACGGCGGACGCTCCGGCGGCCAGAGTCCGGGGAGGCCGGAGCTGCAAAAGTGCGTGGCTCCAACTGTGGCCCGTGCCGGCTCCAAGAGGTTGCCAAAAACGTGCTCTAGACTACGGCGAAGCTATCGGTCGCGGTAAGGAAGGAAACAGGGGTAAGGGGTGCGAGAACATCGACGATGTACTGGTGGTGGCCATGGCCGAGCAGGGCGAGGGCGGGGATGCTTACTCGCGCAGCGACGGTCGAGGCAGGTGACGCAGGCTTGGTGGCGACTCGGTGCAGGGGAGCGAAGCCGGGAGTCGAGGTGGGTATGCGGCGCTTCCAGGTCCTCCTCAGCGCGCGGACGGCGGCGGCGGCAGTGCTCTAGCTCCGCCTCCTTCCTGCTCCTCCCTTCTTCTCTCTCCCTCGCTCGACTGATCTGGCGGCGGGTCTCCACAAAGACGGCGGGGCGATGGGGAAACCCTAGAGGCCAGGGTGCTCCTCTTTAAATAGGCACGGCGGCCGGCCATGGACGGCGGAGGCAGAAGATGCCCATCGGGCGGCTGTGCACGGCCATGATTAGGGTTAGGGTTCGGTGAAGCGCGGCGCAAGCAGGCGGTTAGATGGACGGCGCGGGACGCGGCCGTACTCGGGCGGACGGCGGAGGCGCGCGGTGCACAAAAATGGTGCGACGGACGCGACGCGCGGTCGACAGAAGTGGTAAAAGGAAGGAGCTGACAGCTCGGTCCCACGCGTCAGCGGGACGGGGCGGCGAGCGGCGGAGACAGGCCCATGTTGGGCCGTCCCGGTTAACTGGGCCGCGGCAGCGCGCGAGCGAGCGCGCGCGAGCGGGCGTCGGGGCGCGGCAGCGCGTCGAGCGCGACTGGGCCGACTCTCGAGGCAGGCCGGTCGGGGCCTCGAGCGGACTGGCAGCAGCGCCGCAGGTCGAGCTGGGCCTCGAGCTCGGGCAGGCCGGCGCGCACACGCGAGTGCGTCGGCGGTCGAGCGCGCGGCGGGGCTGGGCCAGCGCGGGGGTCGATAGCAGGCCTCTATATATATACATGCATTAAAAGGTTATTCGATTTTTATTAACATCACATAAAATCGAATAAGAGGCAAAACATTCTCTGGTAATTAAATGCAATGCTTGGGCTAACGTTGAGTGCTATTTGTGCAACTATTGGCGGGTTTCCTACATGACATCCACCATTCACTGGTAAACTTTAGAAAAATTTTTGAAAGCCCGTATTTTCAGTAACCGGATTTTTAGGGTTGTTACAGGATACATCTGGAATGTGTCGTAGTCGTATCCTATTCACGTTCAGCTATTTAGCTAGGCCAGTTCGTAGTCGTATCGCCGTATCCTATTCACGCCGCGCCGCGATGCGCGACGCCTTCTCTTCCTTTCCCTTCGCGAGTTCACGGAAGCCGCCGTCTCCACATAAAACCTGATCGCGACCCTCTCGCTGGAAACCTGGAAACTGATGCGCTGATCGCTGCTCGCCGCGTTCGGCGTTCCCCTGCCTTCAGTGCTTTCGTCTCGCCTCACCTCTGCCGACTACTTTAAGCGACTGACTGATCGTAATTCAGTTATCAGTTAACTAATAGGTATAGGCTTAGCGAATTTCTAACTCAATATTTTTTTAATATGTTAGATTATGCCAAAGAAATATTTGTTTGGTGCTTAGGAAAAAAAAGACGAGAAGATTAGTTCACAGAATCGCAAAGGGCTGGCTTGGCTATGTGTAACATTAAAAAGGATATTTTAAAAATAATTCATAGTATTATTCTTGAAAATTTTGCATCAAAAAATACCCGAAAACGGTTTCTTAGAAAGCACTAAAGCACTACAATTTTATTTGAGATAACCATCGTAGTTACTTTACCATTCTTTTAGCTTTTTTGATGTACTGTTTCTTTTTCATAAACTAAATATATGATGCTAGTTATATCTTATCAATAGTACTATATACTTCAATAATTGTATTAAATATTAGATTGCCAGGCCTTTAGTGTATTGCTGGCCCAAGGGCCCTTGAAACTTATGGGATAGCCTTGGATATACGCTGGATACTTCTTTAGAGATTAGGCGTTTAAATAACTTCTTTTATATAAGTATTCATGGTTTTTCAAAAAATTACTTTCTAAATCGAATATGTTGTATAAATTGCTTCAAAACTTGTAATTGCTAGATAACTACTTTCAACTTGTAATTCATATATAATATCATTAAATTTAAATATATTAGACGTATCCCCGTGTCAGTTTTCCGAGGAATGGCGTATCCATGCGTCCGATATGTATTGTATCGGGTACCCGTGCGTGTCTAGGCAACATAGTCCGTCACAGCACCTATTGCCAACACCATGTTGTCTTCTCTGACGCTGCCACCTGCCTCCGCTGTGGACATCAGATGGGATGCTATTGTGAAATATGATGTAACAAACCCTGCCTAAATTAGTATCTAAATTGAATTATCCACATGCACTACTATGAATGAAAGATAATGACAAGGATCTATAGTGAGGATGACAACGCATATCTTGGAGGTCCCTGATGAAGTCATGTCACCACCCCCAAAAAAAAAACAAATTAACCAAGGTAGACGCCCTTTTGCCCTTTTTGTCTGCCTCGCTTAGTGCCCGCTATTAATGGATGCAGGCATTTTTTATTTACTGGGGTGGGCACTTTTCCCCCTCAGAAAATCGATTTACGGAGACAGACACCTTAAGACGACCGCCTCCGTTAATAGCCTATTTTCGGATGTGGCCATCTTAAGGTCCCCACCTCCGTAAATCGATTTTATGAGGCGGGCATGCTATAAGGCCCGCCTACAAAAAGGCCAAGGCATAAAGAGGCCCAGAAGGCCTGTTATCAAGGGTTCCATATATATATACCTAAGTTAGGGTTTATGACTTGTCATCTCAGTATCATTTCTCTCCCTCTCGTTTGCGGCGCACCCCTCTCTCAGAAGCTGACACACCCCTTCACGTGACCAGAGGCGTGACCGTCAGTGTTTCGATTAAATGTCGGCAATAGTGTGTTAAGAAAACACGTTTAGGCTATCAGATGGTAGAGCTAGGCAAACACAAGGGATTTATACTAATTCGGGCAGAATGTCCCTACTGTTGGGAATATGCCCTAGAGGTAATCATAGAGATGATGATATTCCGGTTGTATCTATGACATGCATTAAGTGTTCAATGAATATCCATTATAGACAACTTGTGTTGATTGGCAATTAGTGAATTGTTTGTGGAACTTAATACTTTTATGGTTATTCTAAAGTTGTCCCTGGTCGGTGTTCTTGTGAGAACACACTTGAATATTAGACTAGCATATGTATTAGGTGACGGCTATGTTTCACAAGTCATGGACATGGAGATGTCAAACTAATAATGTGGGCACATGTAAGACATGTGGGCTGGACTGACCCGATAAGAGATTGTCTCTATTCACGTCATGTACATTATGTCCTTAGACCTGAGATTGTGGTATGTACTCAAGATGTGAAATAACTGTTTAGGGATTACCAAACGCTACTTCGTAACTGGGTAGTTATAAAGGTGGTCTTCAAATAGTCGGGAAGCATGCTATGACACATAGACAGTCAAGATGGAATTTGCCCCTCTTTGCATAAGAGAGATATCACTGGATCACTCAAGTGATTGGATCAACAAATGCATGGCCGTGCTGTCACACCCTGGATTCCAAGGAAGACCAGAGGTCGTCATATGTGTGCCCAGGAAGTCCACACATACAACAAAAAACAGATAAATATCAGAAACCATGTATATTATAGCGGAAACATATATATTTAACACTTACACTTATCAGAGTAACGCGGAACATTGGCTAAGACTTCTCTTCAGTCTTGATTCTCCTCAGGGACTGTTGACTGGGACTCCGTATGCCAAACACTTCCAATACCCAAATTCTTTATCCTTCCTTTGAAAACACTTTACTACAAACTATAGCAAGGATGAGTTCCATGTCGAAACTCAGCAAGTACAGGTGGAAAGTAATGACATGCATGGCTTATACGAAGGTAAGGCTGAAAGGTAAACTGCAGTAGCATTTTAAATGTAGCAATTAAGATTTAACTTTGTAACCTATTCTCTAATCAACTTGGTTGAAGCTCCCAACTCTTTAATTAAGGTTCAAGTAACATCAATGTGTCATTTAGCATCATAGATATCAACATATATCATTAAGCAATATTAAACATGAGATAGCCATCTTAAGGGAACACATGATAGCCATCCTGATAAAACCCGAGGTAGCAACCTCAACAACATTACTAGGATTTCATCGCTTAAACCATTTGGCTAATCATGCGAGGATCTAGGCCGCTCGTGACCGTGAGCACGGACGATATATCGATTTTAACCCTGCGCAGAGGTGTACACTTTCACTCCAGATTGTGATTACTCTTTTTGCCCGAGGGGATCAGCCTCTCAGCCTATTACCGAGTTAGGCCGGCAGAGGTCACAACGAGGCTTTTCACAGGGTCATAGACAGTGACAACTCGCTAGCCTTGAGTCCAAGCGTACGGGTGACTTCACCGTGAGGCCGCCCCATCACGGATCCCTAGTCCCTCCCATACTACAACTTGTAAACAAACCCCAGCCACCATAGCTATAGCCACCCCTCGGTAAGCTGTCCAACCTTCCCATGATGGTCCTGCTAATCGACCAAGCCAGTGCCCATTAGCCTAGAGATGTACGGAAGTCCCAGGTTGCCGCTCCACAAATAGGACCTTAAGGGGGATGAGATACGGATACCCTCATCGACACGAGTCCAACTAGCATCCGTTTCCCCCGTCTTTCACCGCCAACCAACAATGCAGAACAACATCAACTTCTCCAACGGCCGAAGCCAAGAGCCCACGGCTCCAACATATTTTAATAAGCAAGTTTTATCTTCATTAGATAGGTGAAACGTGAGGTAGAGCACTAGCAATCTACTGACCTATCAACTAAAAACCCCCATAGGTGATATATGGTGGCTAGTAATCCCTATGGTTTGCCGATTTAAGACACATGCAATGTATTAATTAAAAGTGAATAGGCGCAATATGATCAAAGGGTGCCTGCACTTGCCTTAAATCCAAAATCTAGCTGCTCTTCTGGCCTCCAGCTTCAGCTGCACTTGTCGGTCCTCAGCTCTTAGTCTTCAGCATTAACAAACCGCTTTTCGTCTAGTCGCAGCAACCAAGTAACACAAACAGACAAACAAAATAGAAAAGACTAAGAACAATACACCAACCAAAGGGGAAGCTAAAGACACAACAGTCTAAATGGAAAAACTCGGTGCTACGATCGTAAGAGCGTAAGAACGACAAACGATGGAGCTATCATTAAAGAGAACACGACTATTAAGGTAAATGCAACATAACAGAGAGATAAATTATAATATTGATTCCTTTTATTAAATAAAGCAAGGTATTAGACATTTACGAGAAAACATAGAGTTAACTCAATTAAATTACAAAGCAGGGTTAAACCTTAGTCATACTTTATTTATAAGCAATTATATTATCTAAGCCAATTAAATATTCATAAATTATAAAGCTTAGAACAGGTGAGAGCGTCAAAGAAACATCATATGCTTAAAGATTAACCTAAGCAGGACATAAATGATAATACATGTTGATATTAGAGTATTTATGATTCAAGGTTGAACTAAACAAGCCATTAACGAAAAGGCATTATTGCTAAAATTAATCACATTAACATAAAAGGACGATGTAAATATAAACTAAGTTACTTTTATAAATTATAAAGGACATTGAGTCATTATTAACTAGGTTAATATGATATAACATGTAAGAACACTTAACAAAGCATGATATGTTTCCAAAGTAACTCTAAACAAGTCATAATTAGTAAAGAAGCATTTAAGTTGGTACTAGTCATATTGACAGGCATGTATGAAAACTCAAGGTACAAACCTAAATTACTTTTATACCAGCGAGCACACATTAATTAATAAACAAGATTACTTACATAACACATGATGTGACAAATATTATTGATAACAAGCAACATACGTTGACATGATCGCAACACAAGGACAACAAAAGCATAGCCCTAGGTTGCTTTTATTTAGTTGAGCATCAACTAATTATTACACAAGTGAACAAGATTAAATGCACAGACATATGACACCATGAAGATCATTGCTAAAATAAAGTTTAAGGTCGACACGGTCATAACACAACAAGATCGAAAATATAAAACCCTAGATTACTTTCAATTAGAAAACTATTAAATAAATATTAATCAAGTTGCATTTAACCAAATAAATTTATAAATTAGTGACAAGATAAACTTTACTACTCCTGCGTAGATTGCAATGACACAAAACTAACGCAACTGGAATCGCTTGAATCGGAGTTAAAACGGTGAAATGGCGGAGATTATACGATCAGTGGCAAAACTGTAAATAAATCGCTTGGTGGCAAAGTCGTAAATACCTCGCCTTCTAACTCTGTCCATCTTCCTCTCCAGGCCATGGCCATGGCAGCTAGGCTGCAGCTCATGTCGGGGAAGGGGCTTCGGCCTTGGCCTGCTAGACGGTCGGTGGCGGCCGGCTGCGGCCAGCTACGGCCGGCGGCGGCGGCCCGCTGCGGCCTGCTATGGCCGACGGTGGTCTGCTACCGCGCGCGGGGGAGGACCACGGCCCTCGGCCGGGACTTGGGCGGCTAGCAGCGGTTGGCTATGGCCGTCGACGGTTGGCTGTGGCCTGCGGTGGCTGGCTGTAGCCGACGATGGCTGGCTGTGGCTGGCGGCGCGCGGCTAGGGTTTGCGGGTGGCGGCGCAGCTCCTTTTAGGGTTGCCAACGGGTTGCGGCGCACGGGGTTGGCCCTCTTTATAGCTGGCGGGGAACCGGTGGGGCTGAAGCCGTTGGGCTTGGCCCTTTGGGCCGGCTGCGGCTACCTATGGCCGCTGGTGGCCTGCTGGTGCTTGCTGTGGCCGGCCAGCGTTGGCCGTTGGTGGCTGATTGTGGCCACGGGTGGCTGTTGCTGGCCAAAGTTGGCCAGATGAAGCTAGGTGAGGCCATGAGTGGCCCAAGCTAGGTGAGAGCTGGCCAAAGCAAGCTAGGATGCCTTGAGGATGGCAAAGGGTTGCTAGACCGGACTACTGCTGGCCTTATTATGCTGCTGATGGCCAAGTTTGGCCACTGGTGGCCAGCTGTGGCTAATGCTAGCCCGGCCGGGGTGGCCATGGCCGGCTAGGGCTGGCCAGGACTAGCCAGAGCTGGCCAGGGAAGGCTAGGAGAGGCCAGAGAAAGCTAGGTCAGGCCAGGATAGGCTAGGGTAAGCCAGGGATGACTGGAGGTTGGTAGGGGATGGTGTCTAGTTAGAGCGATGGCCAACACTATAGAGAGAAAGAAAATCTTTTTTTTTCACACCAGCAAAACCAAGCAAAGCACCAAGCATAAACCCATTCAATTATTTTCTAAAAAAATATAGTAAAGCATATTTTATTTAGTGGTTTCTAATAACAACCCAAAACACAAATTTTGGGGTGTTATAGATCTACCCCACTTAACATGAATCTCATCCCGAGATTTGAAGAGACTTAAGAGAAAGAAGACAAAGCAGGTTATAAAGTTGCTTTGGCACTTACGAGATAACGATTTACGGAGCACCGAAAGGGCTAACAAGGGAGTCATAGATTGACTTTCAATAATAACTTGAAGACTTTCAAGTGCGAGTAGTCATCGAGGCTCGGTGAAAGATCGATGACCAGATATAAAGAATAACCGACAAGGTAAAGGTTGACGCTGAGAGTCATTGACACAAAGCTTATAAATAGATCTCTAGGTCTTTATGAGATGTGCGGTCCAATGCCATTATTGGTAGAGAAAAGATAAAGGTGGAGATTGATGCTATGGTTCTTTGAACTCCTTGATTCAAGATGTATGAGACATGCAGTGGACGAATTATGAATTAGCAAAGATCAACAAAGAGTATGAGGATTGATCCCTTCAGGCCTCCATGTTTTCCTTACTTCCAGTCCTATGAGATTTTAGGATAAGAAATAAGGGTTAGTAAAAGATGATTACAAGATACGCTTTGATCCTTAGATCTGGTGGTCGTGTGACTCGGGACATAAGGGGTTGATGAGATGTAGAACATAATCAAGTATAGTGCAATAATGAATAGAAAGGTCAACATGGGTGTTTAGATCTTTATGTCCCATGGCCAGAGACGCTCAAGATTGATTAAAGTTGGTAGCGAATGCTACCCCACTTAACAGAACTCTTGCTTAAGTCCAAGAGGAATGATGAGAACACCGTCTTGTCAGAACCTCTTTAGAAGATCCCTTTTGAGTTTTTTTCTTTAAGTGACTCAAAAAATATTTAGGAGTGTCATAGATCTACCCCACTTAACATGAATCTCGTCCCGAGATTCGAGGAGACTTGGGGTAGAGACAAAATAGATGATCAAGGTTGATTCGGGTTTGGGTTCTACTATCACATTGTTTGAGCCTAAAAGTGGAAAAGTGATAGGAGAACTTCCCGATTTCAAAATCAGGGGACCCTGTTTTGGTCTTTCCTAAAAGAGTGCCCCCAAAGGTAAACGTACCAAGAGGAATGTGTCTGAGATGTCATAGATGTAAAAATCTAGATGATACTCAAGACCATTTATGCACAAAGGGAATAGTCCTTATGATCCCATAGCTTTCAAGAGTAAATGCTATGGGAATTCTTAGAAGCTTATGCGATGGGATAATAGACTTGTTGGGGCAAAGTTTATCATCTAGAGCTTTTTAAAAGATATTCCTCCCAACAGTAGGGCTATAGTGAGCCTCTATAGTGGTTTCTTTAATGGTGCAAAGCAGAATATCTAATTGGGCAACGATTCAGGCTACCTCGATGGATAGCTCTATTTCTGCCAACCACTAACGACTCATGATGGCTAACAGTCCTTTGATGTGTGCCATAAGGAAAGATTCATGGTGTGGACCATCGTCATCCTTAGATGATGTAGAGTGTGTTAGAGGACTCACTTGAACTGGTAAATTCGAGGCATTCTCCAAAATCTTCAAAATCTCTTCCTTGAATCAAAAGGGAAATGAAGAAGGATGAGGTTTGTAATCCTCTGGAGTGTAGTGCATTCCCTTAACAGGGGGATCTATAGCAACCGGATCAAGAGAGGGATTTAAGGAAATTTTAGATTCAGTTGCTAGTGCCTCCTCTTGTTGTTTAGGGTCTGACTCAACTACTTCAGGAAGGCTTTAGTGGGACATGATATGGATATTTTAGAATTTTCTCAAAGGTCAAAATTGAAGTTCAAGATTTATCCTCTGGATTGTTTCAAGATCCAAAACAAAATAGGATAAGCGAATCAAGGACTATCCATATACCAAGATATGGAGACAAGATGGCAGAATAACATTTCTTAAAGGAGAAGTAATACATGATCTTCTATTTATCCTCCAAGGGATTCGAGAGAGATTGAACTTTGATTCTTCTTGAGTTTGCACTTGTAATGAAATGTTTTGAAGGTCAGCATGGATCAATCGAAAGATCGAGATCTTTGGGACCAATGATGACATACCAAGAAGTAGTTGTAGACTGATAGAGGTTGACCAGAGAGGCAAAGGTTGGATCACATGAAAAGCCAAAGTTGATCTTCGCATACTTACTTTTTGAGAGTAAAGAGATGTAGGTCTATGGAGTAACACCAGAGTGTTCTAGAAGACAAGGTCCAGTTCTTCAAACTAGTATAGTAAGATGACCAAAGAAATGTTCGTGATGAGATAACATATCAGAGTAGCTTACATAATGAATCATGATTAACAATTCACATTACCAGCGCTTATCGAGCACAACCATGTGTGTGCACCCACTGGAGGCTCTCGGTTTAACGTGGCACCGTCAGTTATTAATCAAGCCATCATTACCAAACCTGCTACATATCTAATATCTCACACAACATAAGTATGGATCTTGCATGGACAAGCATCACATGCAAGATGGAAAGATACTCACAAGGTTTAAAGAATAGAATGGTTTTCAATCTTCAAACTTCCTTCCATCCATGACGTGGGGAGTGGTAAAGATCACTAGTCCATGTAACAAAGATCCTGGGACCTATGGGTTACAGGACCACCACGCATCCGCTGTGCCACTTTGCTAATAACATCCAAGGAAACTATTACTTGAGGGTTGTTGATGGTGCATCCTCCTAGTGTCAATCCTCCATTGAGTTGTATTAAAGAAGGAAGCATGAAAACCAATGACAAGAATCTATGGTGTAAGACAAAAAGATTCAGGATTGATCAGAATGATAGGCAGGATAGAAGACACTACCCCACTTAACAAAGATTGAACTACACCCTCTATGCCTTCCTTAAGAGAACACAGAAGACACACAACATTACAACAAGCATCATAAGCACACATCACAACATCGATGCTACACGTGCTTCTTCCACAATGGCGATCATCCTAAAGGGCAGATTGTAGATGATAAAGGGCCATCTTAAATTTTGAATAAGACAAGGTCAAAAAACTTTTAGTAAACCAACAAAAATAAAAATCCAAGGGGATAAGAAATTAATAGCTCAAAGGAAGCTATTCAAAGAGGGGATCCAAGAAAAGGATGAAGAAAGTACTCAGATTCAAGTACCAAGGGATAGTAAAATAGTTTTATAGAAAAATAATCTTTAGAAATCGACCAGTGCTATCATGGCATACGTCCTATAGTCAACCTTGCTCTGATACCACTCTATCACACCTTGGTTTCCAAGGAAGACTAGAGGTCGTCATATCTGTGCCCAGGAAGTCCACACATACAATAGAAAATAGATAAATATCAGAAACCATGTATATTATAGCGGAAACATATATATTTAACACTTACACTTATCAGAGTAACGTGGAACGTTGGCTAAGACTTCTCTTCAGTCTTCATTCTCCTTAGGGACTGTTGACTGGGGGCTCCGTATGCCAAACACTTCCAATACCCAACTTCTTTATCCTTCCTTTGAGAAACACTTTACTACAAACTATAGCAAGGGTGAGTTCCATGTCGAAACTCAGCAAGTACAAGTGGAAAGTAATGACATGCATGGCTTATACAAAGGTAAGGCTGAAGGTAAACTGCAGTAGCATTTTAAATGTAGCAATTAAGATTTAACTTTGCAACCTATTCTCTAATCAACTTAGTTGAAGCTCCCAACCCTTTAATTAAGGTTCAAGTAACATTAATGTGTCATTTAGCATCATAGATGTAAACATATATCATTAAGCAATATTGAACATGAGATAGCCATCCCAAGGGAACACAAGATAGCCATCCCGATAAAACCCGAGGTAGCAACCTCAACAACATCACCACGATTTCACAGCTTAAACTATTTGGCTAATCATGCAAGGATCTGGGCCGCTCATGACCGTGAGCACGGATGACATACCAATTTTAACTCTGCACAGAGGTGTACACTTTCACCCCAGATTGTGATTACTCTTTTTGCTCGAGGGGATTAGCCTCTTAGCCTATTACTGAGATAGGCCGGCAGAGGTCACAACGAGGCTTTTCACAGGGTTATAGATAGTGACAACTCGCTAGCCTTGAGTCCAAGCGTATGGGCGACTTCACTGTGAGGCCGCCCCCATCACGGATCCCTAGTCCCTCCCATACTACAACTTGTAAACAAACCCCAGCGACCATAGCTATAGCCACCCCTCGGTAAGCTGTCCGACCTGCCCATGATAGTCATGCTAATCGACCAAGCCAGTGCCCATTAGCCTGGAGATGTACGGAAGTCCCAGGTTGCCGCTCCACGAACAGGACCTTAAGGGGGAGGAGATATGGATACCCTCGTTGACACGAGTGCCACTAGCATCCGTTTTCCTCGTCTTTCACCGCCAACCAACGATGCGGAACAGCATCAACTTCTCCAACGTCCAAAGCCAAGAGCCCACGGCTCCAACATATTTTAAGAAGCAAGTTTTATCTTCATTAGGCAGGTGAAAGGTGAGGCAGAGCACTAGCAACCTACTGACCTATCAACTAAAAACCCCCATAGGTGATATATGGTGGCCAGTAATCCCTATGGTTTGCCGATTTAAGGCACATGCAATGTATTAATTAAAAGTGAATAGGCGCAATATGATCAAAGGGTGCCTACACTTGCCTTAAATCCAAAGTCTAGCTGCTCTTCTGGCCACCAGCTTCAGCTACACTTGTCGGTCCTCAGCTCTTAGTCTTCAGCATTAACAAACCGCTCTTCGTCTAGTCGTAGCAACCAAGTAACACAAACAGACAAACAAAATAGAAAAGACTAAGAACAATACACCAACCAAAGGGGAAGCTAAAGACACAACAGTCTAAATGGCAAAACTCGGTGCTACGATCGTAAGAGCGCAAGAACGACAAACGATGGAGCTATCATTAAAGAGAACACAACTATTAAGGTAAATGCAACATAACAGAGAGATAAACTATAATATTGATTCCTTTTATTAAATAAAGCAAGGTATTAGACATTTACGAGAAAACATAGAGTTAACTCAAATAAATTACAAAGTAGGGTTAAACCTTAGCCATACTTTATTTATAAGCAATTATATTATCTAAGCCAATTAAACATGCATAAATTATAAGGCTTAGAACAGGTGAGAGCATTAATGAAACATCATATGCTTAAAGATTAACCTAAGCAGGACATAAACGACAAGACATGTTGATATTAAACTTAGAGCATTTATGATTCAAGGTTGAACTAAACAAACCATTAATGAAATGGCATTATTGCTGAAATTAATCACATTAGCATAAAAGGATGATGTGAATATAAACTAAGTTACTTTTATAAATTATAAAGGACATTGAGTCATTATTAACCAGGTTAATATGATATAACATGTGAGAACACTTAACGAAGCATGACATGTTTCCCAGGTAACTCTAAACAAGTCATAATTAATAAAGAAGCATGTAAGTTGGTACTAGTCATATTGACAGGCATGTATGAAAACTCAAGGTACAAACCTAAATTACTTTTATACCAGAGAGCACACATTAATTAATAAACAAGATTACTTACATAACACATGATGTGACAAACATTATTGATAACAAGCAACATACGTTGGCATGATCGCAACCCAAGGACAATGAAAGCATAGCCCTAGGTTGCTTTTATTTAGTTGAGCATCAACTAATTATTACACAAGTGAACAATATTAAATGCACAGACATATGACATCATGAAGACCATTGCTAAAACAAAGCTTAAGGTCGACACGGTCATAACACAACAAAATCAGAAATATAAAACCCTAGATTAGTTTCAATTCGAAAACTATTAAATAAATATTAATTAAATTTTAACCAAATAAATTCATAAATTAGTGACATGATAAACTTTACTACTCCTGCATAGATCGTGATGACACGAAACTAACACAACTAGAATCGCTTGAATCGCAGTTAAAACGTTGAAATGGCGAAGATTATACGATCAGTGGCAAAACTATAAATAAATCGCTTGATGGCAAAGTCGTAAATACCTCGTCTTCTACCTCTATCCATCTTCCTCTCTAGGCCATGGCCATGGCAGCCAGGCTGTAGCTCACGCCGAGAAAGGGGCTTCGGCCCTGGCCTGCTGGACGGTCGGCGGCGGTCCGGTGCTGCCTGCTACGACCGACGGTGGCGGCCCGCTGTGGCCTGCTATGGCCGACGCTGGCCAGCTATGGCCTGCTATGGCCGGCGGTGGCCTGCTACCGCGTGTGGGGGTGGACCACGGCCCTTGGCTGGCTATTGCTGTGGCTGTGGCGGCCCTACAGCAGCGGCTGGCTATGGCCGGCGACGGCTGGCTGTGGCTGGCGGTGGTGGCTGTAGCTGGTGATGGTTGGCTGTGGCTGGCGACGCGCCGCTAGGGTTTGCGGGTGGCGGTGTGGCTCCTTCGAGGGTTGCCAACGGGCTGTGGCACATGGGGCTGGCCCTCTTTATAGCCGGCGGGGAACCGGTGGGGCTGAAGCCGCTGGGGTTGGCCCATTGGGCCGGCTGCGGCTACCTATGGCCGCTGGTAACCGGCTGGTGCTCGCTGTTGCCGGCCAGCGTTGGCCGTTGGCAGCTGAGTGTGGCAACAGGTGGCTGTTGCTTTCCAAAATTTGCCAGATGAAGCTAGGTGAGGCCAGGAGTGGCCCAAGCTAGGTAAGAGTTGGCCAAAGCAAGCTAAGATGCCTTGAGGATGGTAAAGGGTTGCTAGCCAGACTGCTGCTGGCCTTACTATGCTGCGGATGGCCAAGTTTGGCCACTGGTGGCCGGCTGCGGCTACTGCTAGCCTGGACGGGGTGGCCATGGCCGGCTAGGGCTGGCCAGGACTAGCCAGAGCTGACCAGTTATGGCTAGGAGAGGCCAGAGCAAGCTAGGTCGGGTCAGGATAGGCTAGGGTAAGCCAGGGATGACTAGAGCTTGGTAGGGGATGGTGTCTAGTTAGAGCGGTGGCCAACACTATAGAGAGAAAGAAAATCTTTTTTTCATACCAGCAAAACCAAGCAAAGCACCAAGCACAAACCCATTCAATTATTTTCTAAAAAATATAGTAAAGCATATTTTATTTAGTGCTTTCTAATAACAACCCAAAACAGAAATTTTGGGGTGTTATTAAGTGTTCACCCACGAGTTGAACCATATATCAGTGGCAAAGGGAATAACTTGTACGTGGCGTAGTGGTTCATCTGATATGATCTTTGTGTACGCATAGGAGTTATCACTTCCTGCTAGAGGCCACTGTTAACTATTGGGCGAGTATAGTACTCGGTCCATGTCTATGTGTACGTGAACCCATAGGGTCACACGCTTAAGGGTTGGAAGCCTAGTTTGGGTTGGACCTGGATTAGACAAAGCTTAGGATTCCTGATGGGCCTCCAAGTCAGGGTTGCAGAGGGACACCTATATAAGCAAGTGGTAGGGGCGAGGCAAAGATATCTAATCTGATCTAATAGATTCAGCCACCATCGCTCGCCTCACGCTCACGCCTTTGCTCCTCGTGGACCTAACAGTCCGGTTGCACATTGCTTCCTCCCGCACGTGTGTGATACCTCGGAGGTGCTACATCTGTGGCACAGGGACAGACCTAGTCGGTCACGGTGGTCGGCAACTGGTCGGCGCCCAGTTGGATTGGTCGGCGACTAACTGAACATGGTCTGGAACGTGCTCGGGAGATTCGCAAGTGAAGGTTGAACTTGACGAACGACCATGCATCTGCACGGCACTGCTACGACGCGTTCGACTACATCAAGTCTTCCGCTGCACCTGCCCATCTAGTGGTGATCCTGTAACCTATATCTAGCAGTAGATCCTGGTTTATGAGGTAGAAAAGTTTTGTTTTCTGGCTAGCGTAGCACCCTCATAACCCAACAGTGGTATCAGAGCCGTAGCTACTTTGTTATAGGTCCTGTTGTGCGCAAATGTTGATATGCACTGATTCTCCGATCTTGGTTCATTGTCTTGCCACATTGGTCTTGTAACAATCTACTCATACCGGTCGGAATTCCGCCATCCAAGTTAAGTGATACATTAAAACCAGTGATGGCGAGTTTGAGATCAATCAGATTTATCGAATTGAGCCTTAGGTCAAGTGCCAAGCACATGCGATGTGCGACGGTAGTAGATGGGATCTATTACCGGGCACTGGTTTTCAGAAACAGTCTTAGGTCATGCAATGTTAGACGTATAGATATCGGCTAACTCTGTTTTGCAGAAATTTGTGATTGGTATAGCCCTATGTGTATGAGATGCATGTATGCGGACACATGATTTTCCATATCATGGTGTAGCATCTTTTGGTGGTGTGATGAGCGATTATCAACATGTCTAACACTTTGGTTGGTGGTCGGTCTTGGTGGTTTCACTGATCCCCTAGCACAGGGTTATGTGTTGAAATGTGTCTCTTGGCTTGTGATGTGAAGGTGTGGAGTCCAGAAGCGGTGGCAGCGGTCAGGTGAAGGTCAAGTAGAGGTGTGCCATGTTGATGGACCAGGTGCGGTGAAGGGCGGAAGCGAGGCTTGGGCCGAGGGACCAGACGATCGGGTGGTCGGCCACGGTGGCTGGCACTTGGGACATCGATGAGCGCAAGTGTACACGGTGGGAGACGTGTACGGGCTATGCTACTCGTGAAGAGGTTTGGTGGTTTGTCCTTAAAACCATAGGCGGGGGATGCGTATAGCTATGCTACTCGTGGACGGTTTGGTGGTTTAGCCTCAAAACCATCGGCGGTGGGTTTCACAGGTTTGCGCCTCCAAACCCGGGTGGTCCTAGTGTGGACGGACGGCACGTGGTGGCATCAGGAAGATTGTGTCGAGGCAAGGCTACCGGTGAGAAGGAGTGGTGGTCGTCGGATCAGGAAATCCTGAGTTGGACCATAGTGCCCTTGGCTAGGTGGTTCACTCTAATAATACCTAGGTGCAGAAGTGGTATTGTGCAAGGCATATAAATAGAAATGGGCAGCCTCCAGAAAATCCACCTCTTTCCACCTTTTGGCCGTACATTCTAATCACCACCACCACTGCTCTGCCTGCCCATTAGGCTTTTTCCTTTTCATTCATGTTCTTGTAGAGGTCCGAGAACAAGAATTTTACCCATGTATCTGTGATATATTTTGTGAGGGAATGGAGGCCCGAATCCTCCTCGTGCCCTCTAGGCTTTCTCTGTTTGATCTGTGATTTGTACTCTTTTTTGTGCACCATTGACCTTCTATGGGCGAACTTTGATTCATCAATTTTGGAGCATTTTGGCTCAATCTTTTCGCGTTGATTGATGCCTTGTTGATTGATGAACTACATCCTCAAGGGATTGAACCAATTCCACTCTTGCATCAAGAAATTGAGCAGTTTGTGTTTTGGGGAGAAACTGTGTGCTCGGTCCCAGATTTGTGATTCCCGACGACTGTGTTCAAATTGGGTGTCGATTTCTTAGGGATAGCTCTCCGTCTTCCTCGTGAATACCTGTGTGAAATCTGGTGCAAATCTGTGCTCGTCAGCTTGAGTTTTTCTTGATTTCTCCTCTCGTGTTCTCGCTGGCCTGTCCCGTTTCCATGTGCTCCCGAGCAGAGGTCGAGGGGTCAAGGAGTCGAGGGGTCGAGTGAACTCTATTGACCCGGATCGAGTGAACTCTGTCGAGCAGAGGTCGAGGGGTCGAGTGGTCAAGGGGCCGAGTGAACTTTATCAATCCGGGTCGAGAGAACTCTGCCAAGCAGAGGTCGAGGGGTCGAGGGGTCGAGTGAACTCTATCGAGGCAGGGTCGAGTGCACTCTATCGAGGGGTCGAGTGAACACTGTCGAGAAGGGGTCGAGTGAACTCTGTCAATGGTGGGGTCGAGTGAACTCTATCAAAGGAGGGGTCCTTCAATTGGTATTAGAGCCGGTTAAGGATCCTCCACCTTAATCGGTCTGTGATCCTCTGAGGCGACATGGCTTTGAATCACCGATCGGGTAAACCACCCTAATTCAATGGGGAGAACTACTCGTACTGGAAGATCCGGATGCAAGCACATCTATAAGGGATCGACTGGCATGTTTGGGAGATCATTGAGAATGCCAATTATCAGGTGCTTGGTGCATGGATAACTCAAGAGCAGATCGACCAACACAATGCCAACAACATTGCCCAAGCTGAGCTTTACGCTGCTTTATCGATTTCTAAGTTTGATCGTGTTTCTGACTATGTGACTGCTCAGGAGATCTGGAGGAGGCTTCAAAGCTTCCATGAGGGTACAGTCCTTGTCAAAACCAGACTCTATAAGACATACAAGAGGGAATACGAGAATTGTACCCAAGCTGATGGGGAGACAGTTGACTCGATGTTTTCTCGCTCTACCACCATTGTGAATAACATGTGAGCTAACAATGCACTTATGCCCTATGATGGTCATCAGAGAGCACTCAAGCTTTTACATGCTCTTGATCGGAGGGTCTAGGAGGTCAAGGTGCAGGAAATCATCGAATCAGCCAACTACGAGACTCTCACCGTGGATGAGCTGTTCAGCAAGCTCAAGTACACTAAGATCGACCTCCGGACGTAGGCGAGGATCAAGAATCCGTCTGCCCCGACCATGGCTTTGGTGTCAGGTACTTCAAGTCCAAATTCTTCTTTGATTAACCCACAACCATTGTCTCTTGCCTTGTCTTCTCTTCTATCTGCAACAGAGGAGCAGATGGAGGCTCTTGGGGATGAGGAGCTGGCACTGGTCATCAGCAAATTCTCGTGGTTTCACAACAACCGCCTAAACCGACGATGGGGTGGCAACAAGCAAGGCTACTTTGGATGTGGAGAGCACGACCACTATGTCACCAGCTACCCCAACAAACACAAGAGCTACTCCAAGCACAAGGACAAGTACAAGTCCAAGAAGAACTTTGACCCCAAGTGCATGTAGAAGAAGTTTTTTGAGCAAATGAAGCAGAAAGCCCTTATTGTGTCTTTCAGCGACGTCGACTCTGATGGTACCTCTTCTTTGAGTGATGATGAGACCAAGAAGAAGGTTGAGAACAAGTTCAACGGCTTGAGCTTCTATGCCAACAGTGCCGAGGAGGTTTCTGCACCATGGCGGTTGACGACAACACGACCGACCACGACGATGAGGTCGACTCCAAGCCTGAGGTAGAACATACAGTCGAGTCTCTTCTCACTGATCTTGAATCAGCTTATGACACCATGATTAAGCAAGATGCTTTGATTGTGCATGCTGCTAAAGAGCGCAATAGCTTTAAGGCTAAGTATCTCAAGGCTCTAGATGAACTTGAGTGTGTTAAGAAGGAGATAGTTGTTCTGCCTAACGAGACTGAGTGTGATGAATGCGCTGTCCACATGTCCAATCTTGTTTCTTTGTGGTCTAAGTACTCTGTTTTGGTTGAGGAGTTGGATAGGGCTAGAGCTAAGCCTGCTTCATCAGGTCCTTGTAAGTCTTGTGCTAAGCTATGTTCTGAGCTATCTGAGAAGGCCGCTAGAATCTCTTTTCTTGAGAAGTCTAGTATGGGTGGTGCTAGTGCTCAGTACCCATGTTGTGAGGCTTTGGAGCTAGAGCTTTTCAACTATAGGCATGACAAGAAAAAGATCAAAGAGGAAAACACATGCCTTCGGCACATGTTGAGTTGGCTTTCCTGTAGTGAGCCACAGTTGGGCATGATGATGAGTCAGTACAAGAGGGGTACTGACACCACGGGCTTAGGCTTTGTGTCAGGTGGGAAGGGTAACAATGTCTTTGGGAAGGTTGGTGAACATAGTGGTTTGGGCACGAGTGAGAAACCCACCAGTCCTCCCAAGCTCACAAAGATTAACCCACCAAAGCCTTCTGAGCCGACCAGGCCCATTGTGAAGAATGGCGTGCTCAAAGAGTCTCCCAAGTCTCCACCTCAGAAACAATTGTGGATTCAAAAACCTAACCACATCAGGAACCCACTTGACAGTCTACCAAACATCTCTGATAAGCCCCTTCCTAAAGCCAAACCACCTCCAAGAGTGAACCATGTCCATAACAGAGTGAGTCATCCACCACCCAAGAGAGAGGTGTTTCACTGTGACTATTGCAAGAGGAATGGTCACCTGTTTGAGTTTTGCTTTAGGAGGAAGAGAGATGAGAGGTGTGAGTTTGAGCTTTACCAGCAGGACGTGCATCGCCCTTCTCATGGGATGCACAGTTCACTAGCTTAGAGGCATGACACTAAACCGAGAGGTGCAAGACCTCGAGGTGCTAGGCCTTAGTTTGTGAGACCACATGATGGTCGTGCTCGACGTGGACTAGGTTGTCCTCAATATGACTCCAGGTCCCATGGCAGTGGCTCTCAGTCCTACACTTCTAGCGGACCATGTTTTCTCTCTCGTGGTGATTGCTTCTCTCTCATGGGACATGGCATGTATGGTGTTTTCCTAACCCTTTCTCAGTGCAGATGACCTAGCACTGGTATTCTCCTTAGTTTACTAACCCCAGTGTTGGATCATTTGTTCATCCTATGTCTTTCTATTGATGCAGCATGGAGGCTTGGAGAACATATGGCTTGTTGATTCTGGGTGTTCATGCCACATGACCGGTAATTCAAATTGGTTCTCCAGCCTCAGCCCCATGACCTCCAAGGAGTACATCACATTTGGGGACAATGGTAAGGGTAAGGTGCTTTCTCATGGGTCTGTAAGGCTTAATGAGAACTTTGTGCTCAAGGATGTTGCTTTAGTCTCAAGTTTGCATTTCAATCTGCTTTTAGTTTTGCAACTCCTTAGAGATGGTTTTGAAGTGTGCTTTAAGATGGGCCTTTCTCGCATTTTGGATTCTTGTGGCGATCTTATTTGCTTGATTGTGCCTTTTGGGCTTGTCTTTCATGTTGATTTTTCTCGCTCGTTCGGCTCTTCTTGATGTTTGATGGAAAGCACTTCTTCTGAGCTTTGGAAGTGGCATAGGAGGCTTGGTCATTTGAGCTTTGACTTGCTTGCAAAGCTGAGTTCTCTTGATCTAATCAAGGATTGCCTAAGCTAAAGTTCGAGAAGGATTTGGTTTGTCACCCGTGTCGTCACAGGAAGATGGTTGCCACTTCCCATTCTTCTGTAAGCCAAGTGATGACCAAACAACCCAGCGAGCTTCTTCATATGGACACTGTAGGTCCAGCTCGGGTTCGGTCGGATGGTGGGAAGTGGTATGTTCTTGTGATCGTGGATGATTTTTCTTGTTATTCTTGGGTCTTTTTCATGGAGTCCAAGGATGAGGCATTTTCCCATGTGTGGGAGTTGATTCTTAGGCTACAAAATGAGTTTCCCAAGAATGCCATGAGAGCTATACACAGTGACAATGGCACCAAATTCAAGAATTCTCATTTTGAAGTCTTTTTCAAATCTTTGGGTCTTGAACATCAGTTTTCTTCACCTTATGTGCCTTAGTAGAATGGGGTTGTTGAATGCAAGAATCGGACCCTTGTTGAGATGGCCAGGACGATGCTCGATGAGGATAGGACTCCTAGGCGATATTGGGCTGAAGCGATCAACATAGCTTGTCATGTTTCAAACCGCATTTTTCTTCGAGCTTTAACAAAGAAGACTTCCTATGAGTTGCGGTTTGGGTGTCCTCCCAAGGTGAGCTATTTCAGATTTTTTGGGCGTAGGTGCTTCATTCTTAAGCAAGGTAACTTGGACAAGTTTGAGTCTCATTCTTCTAATGGCATTTTTATTGGTTATGCTACTCACTCATGTGCTTATAGAGTTCTTAACCTTGAGACTAACCATGTCATGGAGACTTGTGAAGTTACCTTCGATGAAACCACACCTTGTTTTTCTCCTGTCTTTGAGCGTGTAGGTGATCAGGAGATGGTGAAAGCATTTTTGTGGAGGAGGAGCAGGATGATGTCGATTGGGGTGCTCCCGAGCCTACTCCACCGGCTGCCCCAGTTGACCCTGCAATGACTACGTCGACTCGTAGCCCAGATCCTTCTTATTCGACTATATGGGGGCCGAACGACCAATTTCCCTCACTTGCACCTAAGAGAGCTCCAGCTATGGTTGAGGAGGAGGCTACCTCATCAAGAACGGTGCCTGTACACATTCAGCATCATCATCCTCCAGAGACCATAATCGGTAACCTCAACCAGCGTGTCGATCGCCATAGGTCATATGAAATCTCTCATTTTGCACACTCTACTTTTGTTGCCAATTTTGAGCCCAAAGATATTGGACACGCTTTATCTGATGCTGATTGGGTGAATGCCATGCATGAGGAGCTTGAGAATTTTGAGAGAAACCAAGTGTGGGTCCTAGTTCCTCCACTTCCATAGTGTCATTCCATAGGTACCAAGTGGGTGTTTAAGAACAAGCAGAGTGAGGATGGAGTGATAATTAGGAACAAGGCTAGGTTGGTTGCTCAGGGGTTTTGCCAGAAAGAGGGGATAGACTTTGAAGAAACCTTTGCTCCTGTTGCCTGTTTAGAAGCCATTAGGATCCTTTTAGCCTTTGTAGCTTCGAAGGGGTTCAAGCTGTACCAGATGGATGTCAAGAGTGCTTTTCTCAATGGGTGCATAGAGGAGGAAGTGTATGTGAGGCAACCCCTTGGTTTTGAAAATCCTAAGCACCCAGACCATGTTTACAAACTCCACAAAGCCTTGTATGGTCTTAAACAAGCCCCTAGAGCCTGGTATGCTAGATTGAAGTTCTTTTTGCTTGGGAAAGGTTTTACCATGGGCTCTATTGATAAAACTTTGTTTCTCCTCAAGCAAGGCAAAGACATTCTCATTGTGCAGATATACGTGGATGATATAATCTTTGGTGGCTCTTCACACGCCCTCATGGCAAAGTTTTTTGATTTGATGAGCAGGGAGTTCGAGATGAGCATGATGGGCAAGTTGACATTCTTTCTCAGGTTGCAAATCAAGCAAACTCGGGAAGGGACATTTATGTATCAAGGGAAGTACACCAAGGACCTACTGAAGAAGTTCGACATGAGTGAGGCCAAGCCTCTTTTGACACCCATGGCAACTACCACTGCTTTGGATGCTGATGTTGAGGGTGAAGCCATGGACCAGAAGGAGAACCGCAGCATGATTGGGTCACTGCTGTACCTGACAGCGACAAGACCGGACATCCAGTTCGTCGTCTATCTTTGTGCGTGCTTTCAGTCTTCACCGCGCACGTCTCATTGACAAGCCGTCAAGCGGATCATGAGGTATCTCTATTTCACTCCTGAGTTCGGTATTTGGTATTTGGTATTTGGTATTCGACCGCCTCCATCCTCTCGGTTTCTGGTTATTCCAATGCTGATTATGCTGGTTGTCGTGTTGAGAGGAAGTCAACTTCTGGTACTTGTCAGTTTCTTGGTTTGTCTCTTATTTCATGGTCCTCTCGCAAGCAATCTTCCATAGCCCAATCCACCTGTGAGGCTGAGTATGTTGCTACTGCTGCTTGCTATTCTCAGTTGCTTTGGATAGTTGCTACTTTGAGAGACTTTGGCTTAGATTTCACCCAAGTGCCACTTTACTGTGATAGCACTAGTGCCATAAGTGTAGCCAAAAACCTAGTGCTCCATGCTAAAACCAAGCACATTGAGATGAGGTACCATTTCCTGAGAGACAACCAAGAGAAGGGAACCATAGACTTGAGACACATTCGCACTGAGCACTAGCTAGCTGACATCTTTACCAAACCTCTCGACCAAGCCCAGTTTGCACACTTGCGAGGGGAGTTGGGTGTTTGCTTCCTATTTTAGTTGTGGGATGATTTGTATCTTGTATAGTAGCTTTTATTTCCCTTTCTTTTTCTTTTGCTTTTGTACCATATTGCATTGCATCTCATCATGTATCATATATCATGTGCTTAGCTTCACTTGTAAAGCTTGTTGTTTAAGGTTATGCTTTTGTTGATATGTCTTATGGATACATGATGGCTATAGAGGCTTAGGCTCTTTTAATCATCTTGATACATGTTATGAGCTGAGCTTGTTTTATAAATGGGAACTTGCTTAATTAATGATGAAATCTAGAAATTGTTCACCCTTGAGATGGCAACTAGCATGTGTAGGATGTGTTGAGATCCATGATGCTTTTACATGTATGCTTTAGTTTCTATGTCTCATGTTTCTTGAATCATATACTTAGCTCGGAGCTTTTGATATCTTTGTGCTAAAACTTGATGTCTAAGCTAAGTAAAGGTGAAAATGTTTTGGAGTTGAATCTTTACTGTCCTACGTCAATGTCACGAGACTGCTTCTCATTCACTCGAGTGGGATGAACTTGGGCATTGTAGTGCTAGTCCACAATCACTCGTGACGAGATGACTTCCCACTTGCACAAGGGCTGAACTCAGCGTGGTTGAAAAATATAAAAATAAGAAAATCCTTTGGCGGACAGTTTGATACTCTCACATACACATGTCTAAAAATAACCTTGTACTCCACTGTAAAACTCTGATCAATGTTGAAGCTGCAAGTGTTAAATGCTTTCTTGAGACATGATGTATGATCGTTATATGGGGTAGTTCACTTTTGTATACATGTGCTAGCACTAGTTTGATCTCCTGCTTATAATTGCTATGTGCTACTCTCTTTGGTGAACACCTTTTTATGAGATATGCTTAAAACCCGTCAAAATTCTTATGTTTCATATTTTGTTTAGTTGATTGGTTTGAGCTTTGGCCTTGTCTTGTGCCTTTTAAAATTCATATGTCGTACCACCTTGAGCATGATTTTATTCAACTTGCTATACTCCTTAAGCTTTGTATGATTGCATTGTACATTTTGTGCATTTCATAGCATACTTTAAGGGGGAGCTTTTATCTTGTCCACTTGATAAGTGCTTTTGTCAACAAGGAGGAGAATGATCCACAAATCCAGAGAGTGTGCATTCATATGCACATGTGCATTTGTGAGGTTGATGCATTTGTCTAGGGGGAGTTGCACATTTGCTTTGCTAGACGTGTCGAGTCATTTGCCTCTGCCTAGAGGGTCTAGCCGCTTTCAGGTGTTTTCGAGCTTGTTGTTGTTGCTCTTTGCTTTGCTCATGGAAAGTGACCGTTTCGAGCTTTTCTTTGGCTTTTGGTCACTTGAGTGGGTTTTTTCTGGCTTTGTGTTGGTGTTGACAATGCACTCATCAAGGGGGAGATTGCAGACACATGATTTTCCATATCATGGTGTAGCATCTTTTAGAGGTGTGATGAGGGATTGTCAACATGTCCAACACTTTGATTGGTGGTTGGTCTTGGTGGTTTCACTCATCCCTTGGCACAGGGTTATGTGATGAAACGTGTCTCTTGGCTTGTGATGTGCAGGTGTGGAGTCCAGAGGCGGTGGCAGCGGTCGGGTGAAGGTCAAGTAGAGGTGTGCTGTGCTGACAGACCAGGTGCGGTGAAGGGCGGACGCGAAGCTTGGACCGAGGGACCAGACGACCGGGTGGTCGACCGCGGTGGCTGGCACTTGGGACATCGATGAGCGCAAGTGTACACGGCGAGGGACGTGTACAAGCTATGCTACTCACGAAGAGGTTTGGTGGGTTGTCCTCAAAACCATTGGCGGGGGATGAGTATGGCTATGCTACTCGTGGACGGTTTAGTGGTTTAGCCTAAAAATCATCGGCGGCGGGTTTCACGGGTTTGTGCCTCAAAACCCAGGTGGTCCCAGTGTGGACGGATGACATGTGGTGGCATCGGGAAGATTACGTCAGGACAAGGCTACCGGTGAGAAGGCGCGGTGGTCATCAGATCAGGAAATCCTGAGTTGGACCATAGTGCCCTTGGCTAGGTGGTTCACTCTAATAATACCTAGCGGCAGAAGTTGTATTGTGCAAGGCATATAAATAGAAATGGGCAGCCTCTAGAAAATCCACCTCTTTCCACCTCTTGGCTGTACATTCCAGTCACCACCGCCGCTGCTCTGCCTGCCTGTTAGGCTTTTCCCTTTTTGTTCATGTTCTTGTAGAGGTCCAAGAACAAGAATTTTACCCATGTATCTATGATATATTTTGTGAGAGCATGGAAGGCCGAATCCTCCTTGTGCCCTCTGGGCTTTCTCTGTTTGATCTGTGATTTATACTCTTTTCTGTGCACCGTTGACCTTCTGTGGGCGAACTTTGATTCATCGATTTTGGAGCATTTTGGCTCAATCTTTTTATGTTGATTGATACCTTGTTGAGTGATGAACTAAATCCTCAAGGGGATTGAACCAATTCCACTCTTGCATCAAGAAATTGAGCAGTTTGTGTTTTGGGGAGAAACTGTGTGTCCTAGATTTGTGATTCCTGACGACTGTGTTCAAATTGGGTGTCGATTTCTTAGGGATAGCTCTCCGTCTTCCTCGTGAATACCTGTGCGAAATCTAGGCAAATCTGTGCTCATCAGCTTGAGTTTTTCTTGATTTCTCCTCCCATGTTCTCGCTGGCCTATCCCATTTCCATGTGCTCCCGAGCAGAGGTCGAGGGGTCGAGGAGTCAAGGGGTCGAGCGGCCGAGGGGCCGAGTGAACTCTATCGATCCAGGTCAAGAGAACTCTATCAAGCAGAGGTCGAGGGGTCGAGGGGTCGAGTGAACTCTATCGAGGCAGGGTCGAGTGCATTCTATCGAGGGGTCGAGTGAACACTGTCGACAAGGGGTCGAGTGAACTCTATCAAAGGTGGGGTCGAGTGAACTCTGTTGAGCCGAGGGTCAAGTGAACTCTATCGAGGTGTCGAGTGAACACTGTTGAGAAGGGGTCGAGTAAACTCTGTCGAAGGTGGGGTCGAGTGAACTCTGTTGAGCCGAGGGTCAAGTGAACTCTATCGAGGAGGGGTCGTTCGAAGCTGAGTTCCGTCTGTCACCTGCATTCGAGGCCTATTGAGGTAGGGGTCATTTGAAGCAGAATTCCATCCATCACCCGCGGTCGAGGCCTATCGAGGGAGGGGTCATTCAAAGTAGAGTTTCATCCATCAAGGACGAGGCTTCCGTGGCAGTCAAAGGCTCCCAACCAGTGTTTTTCTCTCGACCAGACCTCGACTGGGTTCTCTGCTTTTTTCTGCTGCTTTGCATTTGCTTTGAGGGTGCTCAGCTATATTTCTTTCTGGTCAGGATTATTGAAGAATAGCTTTAAGGCTTCCATTCACCCCCTCTGGTTGCCTTTTTGGTCCTTCAGTACTCAAGATGTGAAACGGCTGCTTAAGGATTACCAAATGCTACTCCATAACTGGGTAGCTATAAAGGTGGTCTTCAGGTAGTCGAGATGCATGCTATGAGATATAGACAGTCAAGTTGGAATTTGCCCCTCTTTGCATAAAAGAGATATCACTGGATCACTCGAGTGATTAGATCAACAAATGGATGGCCGTGCTTGGGTTAAGTGTTAACCCATGAGTTGAACCATGTATCAGTGGCAAAGGGAATAACTTGTATGTGGTCATAGTGGTTCGTCTGATATGATCTTTGTGTACGCATAGGAGTTGTCACGTCTTGCTAGATGCCACTGTCAACTATTGGGTGAGTAGAGTACTCGGCCCATGTCTATGTGTACGCAAACCCATAGGGTTGCACGCTTAATGGTTGAAAGCCTAGTTTGGGTTGGACCCAGATTAGACAAGGCTTAGGTTTCCTGATGGGCCAAGTCGGGGTTGCAGAGGGACGCCTGTATAAGCAAGGGGTAGGGGCAAGGAAAAGATATCTAATCCGATCTAATAGATTCAGCCGCCGTTGCCCACCTCAAACTCACGCCTTTGCTCCTCGCAGACCTAGCAGTCCGGTTGTGCATTGCTTCCTCCCGCACGTGTGTGATACCTCAGAGGTGCTACATCTGTGGCATAGGGATGGACCTGGTCGGTCTTGGTGGTCGGCAACTGGTTGGCACCCAGTTGGATTGGTCGGCGACTAACTGAACGTGGTCGGGAACGTGCTCGGGAGATCCACAAGCGAAGGGTGTACTTGATGGACGACCACGCAACTGCACTACACTGCTGCGATGCGTTTGACTACATCAAGTCTTCCGCTGCACCTGCGCATCTAGTGGTAATCCTGTGACCTATATCTAGCAGGAGATCCTGGTTTACGAGGTAGAAAAGTTTTATTTTTTGGCTAGCGTAGCACCCTCATAACCCAACACCTACGTCCAGTTTCAGGCTAGTGTGTTTCCCGCTCTCTTTGGTTGGAGCTTGTAAAGGGGGTTACAAACTATGGTCGAGAGAGGGCTTTCTAAGGAAAAGACCAAGTCTCTAAAGGAAATGAGAGAATAAGAGAGTTTGTGTGTGTAATTGGCTAAAAAAAGATGACACGGTGAGCCAAGGATGTTTGCATGAGTCATTGGGAGGGTAATCTTATCATCTAGGTTATTTCATAAGCTTCAGGGGATTGGAAGGAGAAGAGAAGATCTGCCCCCTCCCCAAGGGGGTCATTGTCGTCCTTTTCTAGGTCAAGGAGGAAACATGGTTTACAAGTCATTGGAAAACCACTTGGATGCGGTTTCCTTGGCTACAACATTTCATCGTGGAACCATAGCGGCTATGGTTCTCCCATCGTCATGTCCATAGGAGGGAGAGGCTACCGCTGGCTACAATTGCTTAGGTTCATAGGGCGTGGCGGGCTCTCCTTGCTATCGCATTTTGTCGGTGTTCTGAATTGCGGCCGGCAATAAATTTGTCATGAGGGCGTGCTTAGTCTCAGCGGATGTCACACCCTGGTTTCCAAAGAAGACCAGAGGTCGTCATATGTGTGCCCAGGAAGTCCACACATACAATAGAAAACAGATAAATATCAGAAACAATGTATATTATAGTGAAAACATATGTATTTAACACTTACACTTATCAGAGTAACGCGGAACATTGGCTAAGACTTCTCTTCAGTCTTCATTCTCCTTAGGGACTGTTGACTGGGGGCTTCGTATGCCAAACACTTCCAATACCCAACTTCTTTATCCTTCCTTTGAGAAACACTTTACTACAAACTATAGCAAGGGTGAGTTCCATGCCGAAACTCAGCAAGTATAGGTGGAAAGTAATGACATGCATGGCTTATACAAAGGTAAGGCTGAAAGGTAAACTACAGTAGCATTTTAAATGTAACAATTAAGATTTAACAATGCAAACTAATCTCTAATCATCTTGGTTGAAACACCCAACCCTTTATTAAGGTTCAAGTAGTATTTAATGAATCATTTATCATCACAGATATAAGCATATATCATTAATATCATTAACCTTGAGATTGCCATCTCAAGCAACACAGGATTGCCATCCTGTTTAGATACAGAGGTAGCCACCTCCTCAAACAACATCACCATGTTTTAATAATTTATTCCATTAGGCTAAGTCATGTGAGGATTTGGGCCGCTCGTGACCGTGAGCACGGGCGATATATCGATTTTAACTCTACGCAGAGGTGTACACTTTCACTCTAGATTGTGATTACTCTTTATGCCCAAGGTTGCAAGTCTCTTAGCCCATTACTGAGATAGGCTGGCAGAGGTCACAACAAGGTTCTTCACAGGGTCATAAGCAGTGACAACTCGCTGGCCTTGAGTCCAAGCGTATGGGCGACTTCACCGTGAGGCCGCCCCCTACACGGATCCCTAGCCCCTCCCATACTAAATACTTGTAAACAAACCTCAGCGACCTTAGCTATAGTCACCCGTCGGTAAGCTGTCCCCCTGCCCATGATGGTCCTGCTAATAGACCAGGCCAGAACCCATTAGCCTGGAGATGTACGGTAGTCCTAGGTTGCCACTCCATGAATAGGACCTTAAGATTGATACATTTACTAAAGCAAGATGCAGAACATATAAGAAAGACATAAAGTCAAATCAGTTGGATGATGTTAAAATGTAAAGCAGGGTTAAACCTTAGTCAGACTCTATTTATAAGCAATTATATTATCTAAGTCAATTAACATTCATAATTTATAAAGCTTAGAACATGCGAGTGCATTGAAAAACATCATATGCTTAAAGATTAATTTAAGTAGGACATAAACGACAAGACATGTTGATATTAAACAAAGAGCATTTATGATTCAAGGTTGAACTAAACAAGCCATTAACAAAAAGGCATTAATGCTGAAATTAATCACATTAGCATAAAGGAACGATGTGAATATAAACTAAGTTACTTTTATAAATTATAAAGGATATTGAGTCATTATTAACTAGGTTAATATGATATAACATGTGAGAACACTTAACGAAGCGTGACATGTTTCCAAGGTAACTCTAAACAAGTCATAATTAATAAAGAAGCATTTAAGTTGGTACTAGTCATATTGACAGGCATGTATGAAAACTCAAGGTACAAACCTAAATTACTTTTATACAAGAGAGCACATATTAATTATTAAACAAGATTACTTACATAATAGATGATGTGACAAATATTATTGATAACAAGCAACATATGTTGACATGATCGCAACACAAGGACAACGAAAGCATAGCCCTAGGTTGCTTTTATTTAGTTGAGCATCAACTAATTATTACACAAGTGAACAAGATTAAATGCACAAACATATGACATCATGAAGATCATTGCTAAAACAAAGTTTAAGGTCGACACGGTCATAACACAACGAGATCGGAAATATAAAACCCTAGATTACTTTTAATTAGAAAACTATTAAATAAATATTAATCAAATTACATTTAACTAATTAAATTCATAAATTAGTGACATGATAAACTTTACTACTCCTACGTAGATCGTGATGACACGAAACTAACGCAACTAGAATCGCTCGAATCAGAGTTAAAACGGTGAAACGACGAAGATTATACGATCAGTGGCAAAACTGTAAATAAATCGCTTGGTGGCAAAGTCGTAAATACCTTGTCTTCTACCTCTGTCCATCTTCCTCTCCAGGCCATGGCCATGGCAGCCAGGCTGCAGCTCGCGCCGGGGGAAGGGACCTCGGCCTTGGCCTGCTGGCTAGCGGCGGCGGCCTGCTGCGGCCTGCTACGGCCGGCAGCGGCCGGCTGCGGCCTGCTACGGTCGCCGGCGGCCAGAGTTGCCCATGGCCGGCTGGAAGTGGCCAGGCTTGGCCAGGGATGGCCAGAGAGGGCTCAAGGTGGCTGGGGGAGGCTATGGCTGCTTACGGCCTGCTGCAGGTAGCTACTGGGCTGGGTCACAGCCTAGGCTGGCTTGTGGCCACTGTGGCTACTGCTGGCCTGGCCGGGGTGGCCATGGCCGGCTAGGACTGGTCAGGACTGGCCAGAGCTGGCCAGTTAAGGCTAGAAGAGGCCAGAACAAACTAGGTCAGGCCAGGATAGGCTGGGGCAAGCCTGGGTTGACTGGAGCTTGGTAGGGGATGGTGTCTAGCTAGAGCGGTGGCCAACACTACAGAGGAAAAAGAAAAATCTCTCTCTCTCTAAGCGAGAGAAAGGATTTTTCTAAAAACGTTTTCCTAAAACCTTCTTGAGGCAAACTTGGGTTTCTGAAGCATTATTTCCAAATTCGGAAAAAACCTAGATGTGACTTGCTCTTTCACACCAGCAAAACCAAGCAAAACACCAAGCGCAAACCCATTCAAATATTTTCTAAAAAAGAATATAGAAAAGCACATTTTATTTAGTGTTTTCTAATAACAACCCAAAACACAAAATTTGGGGTGTTATAGCGGATGGTTGAGCAAGACGAACACGAGGGTTTATACTGGTTCAGGCAGAACGTCCCTACATCCAGTTCAGGTGAAGTGTTGCCTTCTCTCTTTGCGAATGTGATGTGTATGTATACAAGTTGCTTGGTCCTCTTGAGGACTACCTGGCTTCTCCTTTTATAGCTTAAGGAGTGGCCATGTTTACATGTCACTGGAGAATGGCTGAGATCGAAGTGTTCTGACTTGGCATGCATGCTCCTTAGGGAAGGTCCACTTCCTCTTCGTGTCGATTCTTCGGATGATCCTCTGGTGGGGACCCGGATACATTGTACGTCCAAGTTGCCACCGATTTTGAGTTATGGTAGGGGCCAGCGCCCTTCCCGTTTGTCGTCAGTACAGGTCCTGTTCCTGGTGGCTTTCTATAGCTTACCACTCATCAAGCTTCTCTCTTCTGTATCCATCATTTGGTAGGGCATGGTCAAGGTGTGTGCTCGTGTGGTGGTTGGTGGTACGGCTCAATACGGTTTTAGGTAGGGGCCGGTTTGTCTCCGGCTCGTGACGTGCAGTAATCTACCTAGATTCTCATCCTTCAATGGTAGATGCTTTTGAGTTGATTCTACGTGTCCCGAAGTCAACTGTCCAACTGGGCATGCCCGTTGTGAGGTCATGATTTTAGCTACGCGTCGTAGCAGTGAGGCATCCTAGATGGATTTCCATAATGGTACAATTTGTCCGGGCCCGGGAGTATTTCCCTACCTGTCGTACACTGTCCCATATTGGTTTGTATAGGTTAGCGCTGCATGTTGCCTGATAACGGACGACATGACATTAGGCACGTTGGGCGAAGCGGACCCGACGCCAGGTGCCATCCTCACGTCGAGCGAGGCGGACTCAACACCGAGCAGGGGGTGACGTCGGTTGACGTGGGCTCTGGTTGCACAGAGCTTTGTACATGGGCCGTGAGATGTTGGGCCGTGGTCTCGCCTGAGGTCACTCCTCTCAGGAATGTTTGCCCTAATTGAACTAGGCCTCTGGCCTCGATCTTGGCCAGTTTTTCTCTTTCACTTGTTGATAGGGGACCCCTAATTTTGATCCCTGATAGCAGCCTCCGAGCTTTAGGAAGGTGTTTTTGCCTTTCTAAAGCTTCATCAGCTGACTTTTATTACATCTCATCCTGTTTCTCTCTGGTGGGTGCGCGCGAGCGCACCCGCTGGGTGTAGCCCCCGAGCCTGCGGGTGAGTGTCACTCTCGCGTAGGCTTTTTGAATTTGCTCTTGTGATGTTATTGTTCGTCATCATCTGCTCTGTTGGGCCACCGTATTACGTCAGGTTCTTCCCATAGTTGGGCCTGACCTGGGCTGGGCTCAATGGAGGGCAACCTGCACCATGCGTCGTGGTGGTCAAAGGTTGGTGACGGTAAGTTTATTTTTCCATATTATTGCACAATGTGGGGTGAACACGATGGGATGCGTGGTTCAGAGGTGTCACTTCTTTATGGTGGTTGTAATGGTGCTCCACTTGACTACAGCCACGCAGAGCTGGTGGAGCCATTCTTCTGTGTTGAGCGTCATGGCCTACTGCAGATGTGACTTGCACAGTGCCGCCCCTCTCCCTCTTATCGGTGCCATCGCAGGCACTCGAGTAGGTGGTCGTGGTGGACCCTTCTGTCAACACGCCTCTTACATTTCCCGGGGTTATCACAGGCATGTGAGCAGGCGGTCATGGTAGGCCCCTTCGAGCGACTTCCTGAGGCAAGCGGCGCTTGGGTTTTGCTGGCTTCCTTAAACCCCTATTTAAAGTGATGGAGTTTTTGTGCGATGTCACACCACAATTATCTTTTTTGACCTCGTAGCCTCCTCCAATATCTTTGAGATGGATCACGGCAGGTGCTCGGCTAGCCAGAGCTTTGTGTTCGGCGACGGCCATTCCCTCCGCCGTCATGTCGTGTTGGAGGGGTGTTTATGTGGTACCGGTTGATCCTTCCTGGCATCAATTCCTGACATCTTCTTCCCTCATAGGGCGCCTTCTTCATCCAGTCAGCTGTTGGCCTACTCCTTGGCACCTACGATAGGATTTTTGGCAATCCCCATGGTAGTTGTGACCCCTTCGATGGGAGGGAGGACGTGCTCGCTAGACCCGCATTTGGCGCTGTTAGCAGCTTCGGGAGTGGTGCCAAGGCCGGGCATTATCGCTTCGATGGTGGCCTCCTCAATGCCACCTGGGAGGCACTGGTGGAGTCAAAGATGGCCGACAGGTGACTACGTGCTCAGCTGGTGCTGGCCAATAGCCGTGTTTGGGGTAAGCGTGCGTCGCTCCACCGTCGTTTATTTGGTTTCTGTGTTTGCTAACACTCATTCTTGATCCCAGTGTTGGAAGGGGAGTTAGAGCTATTTCATCTGGCGGCTAAGGCAGTCACTAACCTGGTGCACGCCTGTGGTGGTTCCCTCGTTGAGCGTCTTCAGGAGGCCCCGGCGCGCATCCACGCCGTCGCCGACCAAGGGGTCTTCCGTGGCGCGTCGATGGGCCTCGCTGTGGCTCAGCTCTAGTCAAGACATGACCTTCGCGGCTTCGTCAGCTTCCTAGAGGGCTAGGGTGCAGCGCAGCAGGTCCCCTCATTGATGGTTTTAGGGAGGCCACCGAAGCCATCGTTGCGGAGGTGTCGTCAGGCGAGGTCATCGAGGGTTCATCTGAGCGGCCCGTTCTGCCACCTGCTGCTCACCAATGGTGAACACGTTGCCCCATGCAGGTGGTGAACTAGTGGCCTAGGGAGTCCTCGGTGTGGAATTTTGCTGATGGTGAACTCATTACCTGCGTGGGTGGCAAACTGGTGTCCCTGCGGCCTGTGCTACCTTCTTTTGCTAAGTACCTTAGGCTTCGATTAGGTTATGTTACTGTGTGTCTCGGGTTGTCATCCAAGCCCTTCTAGTGTTCGTTTGTTGTGATGAAGGTTTATGTAATCTTGTGTGTTACCCCAGGACGATGTTCGAGCCCCCGAATGTCAAGAACTCTCTTGCCTTCGTGGCAGGTTGGCTATTTTATCTTGCCTTCGTGAGGCCTGTGTGCTCCAGCATCCATGACTTTGAGAGTCATGATGTGTTTTTTGGTAATCGTGGTGCGGGGTTCGAGCCCTTCGCAATTTTTCCCTAAGCGTTTCTGTTCGATCGAAAAGCAGGGGTGAGCCTCCCTTCGTTTTTCCACGTTGGACGAAACGGGGTTCAGTGAGCTGATAATGGGTGGTTCCAGTGAAGCCCCGGATCCCCTCCGTGGGGCTGTCTGATGTGGATTCATTGGGGATTGGTTCTAGTTTTTCACCAGGCGACGCGTCTATTTCCCAAGCGCCGTTCGTTAGGCATCGAGGGCTCATTGCCATCCGTCAAGGGTCAACCACATGCACTGTTATCTGGCAAAACTCGAATATGCTTCAAGGTGCCCTCGACGTAATGACGTCGGGGATGCCGACCACTGGGGTCTACCTTTTAGCACCCCTCGCTCTTTGATTTGGTCAAGGCAGCTGCCAAATCCCGGTCCTGGGACCAGCCTATGAACCTTGGCTTTTCTTCATGTTGGTGACCATTTCTTTATTTGGTCCTCATCGTCTGGATCTTGCAGCTCACCTGTGTTCTGGGTATGGGGACCGTGGCCTCCGCTTTCTATTTTAAGGTACATGGACTTGGGCTGCGTTGCTTGGGTCCCACGGCCCGCTTCCACTTCTAGCATTGTAGGAGATCAGATATGTGATGGTGGAGGGAGGCCACGGCCCACTAGTGTTTTGACTGCTATATATATCAGGATGGACCGCTCGCGGCGTTGTCTTCCCAAGCTGTCTTTTCCCCACCGCCGCTGATATCAAGTCAAAAAGAACTAGTTTTCTAGATTCTATTTGCACCTAGCTCGACCTCTTACCTTACTATGGGGATGGTTCACTGGGAGCGCTCTGCCATCACGCCGGTGACGCTGGAGGTGCTGGTGGTGGAAAGGAGTCTCCCTCCCCTCACTAAAGCAGATGAGGGGTAGATCTGGAGGCTGAGCGCGCCCTGTTGGCATTTCTAAACGCAATCATCAAAATAGGCAAGATGCCTATCCTGGAGGCCACGCCAGAAATGCCTTTGTTGGCGTCCCTTAGCAACACTACTAGAATTGTATCTATATTAACGATGTATGAGGTGTTTCATTATGATAGATCATAACCTTTTAGAGATAACATCCGTAAGCACACGGATCTATCGTTGTTGCATTTCACTCAGAAGTATTTCAGGGTATTGTTATTTGTATTTTCTCGTGGGAAGGCGGGGGTACGAATACCTCTAGCATAGATATGTTATGACTTCATATCATCGAAACATGGCCCATAGCTATATTAGGGTTAAATAATATGATTTGTAGATAGTGAACACACATAGAGAAACCTCAAGAATAAAAGGTAAAATAAAGAATAAAAGAATAAACCTAAGCGGAGCAGGTACATCTTATACATTTGCATAGAACAAGTTAGTGTCATATGATAAACAGGTTAAGATACAAGTCAAGGTCAAGAGCAACAGGGAGATCCTGGCAGCTGATCTGTCAGCCGATGGGGACATTTATGAACTCCTACACAACAAACGAATGTGGAGGCTTATGGAGGACAGATAGGACTAGGTCACTCTCTACCACCTACCCCTCAACCGTGGCATGCCATCATATTCGAACGCTCCCTCATATCCAGACACCACATCCGCATACTAAGAAACTACCTATATCCCGCCAGGACTCCCACCCTACGGATGGACGAGCTAGGATATAAGCAAACCCAAAGGAACAACAAACCGTTACTCGATTTCTATCATCTTCTCTAAGTTTGTAAATCATATGAACAATGAAGAACAATTATGAGCAATGTGAACAACTCTCATATGGACTATAGTCTAGATCATATTCATCGAATATATCATGCTCAAGACTATACTCTAATTCATATGCAAGAATGTAAATAAGAATAGGGAACTCGAATAAGGAAGAACTCTTCATAGTATATTACCAAGAGAGTAGCACTTCTTCCGAGGAGACAAGCCCTCCAAGTAGCTCAACCTTGCTCTAAAGAATTCTAATGTCTAGCCTAAAGAACAAGTGTAGAGAGTGAGGTGGTGAGCTCCAAATGAGTGTGTGTTGTAGGGGGTGCTCCTCTTCTTAAGTAGCAGGTGGAAGGCGGTTCGGGGGCATTTTAGGAAAAATAAACAGCACACCGTCATCCCCTGCATTGATGTTACCAACACGAGTGATCTGGGCCTGAACTGACGCACGGGTGCATAGGCCAACCCAGGTGCCTCGGCTAACCCCTTGCATGGTCAGTTCGCGACCAGTCTCAACCTGTGGGCTATGTTGTGGGCCTGGACTGCTGTAGAGTTGTGGGCTTGGCCCGAGCATGCTTCGGTTGGGATGACTTCCTTTGGGTTGGCAAATACGTCTTCTAGAAAGCGCCATTTTAGTGTAGATATTCCCTATACTTGGTGTATTTCCTGTAAAGTGTCACAACTTCCAGTACAATTAGAATTCCATTAGTAGCAAAGGTATATGTGTATAAAAATATATAATTCTTCCCTTTTTGGTTCTATGTTGGTGGTATCAATTCATTGTTAAGGACCGCCAACAAGATCCTCCAAGCTTACCCTTTTGCTCATCCTCGAGCAAAGCTAAGGTTTGGTTGTTGATCAGGAGTTGCTTCTATGATGATTATATTTCAAGTGTACAAGATTTATAACAAAGTTTTCTACCTCAGTACAAATAAATTAGCATATTATTCACCCTCTTATTATCTTGAAACAAATGGGGCTTATTAGCTATCACGAGTCTTGGGCGATTGCAAGATAGAATAGATTCACAAACATTGCTTATCATTCATTCCAAGATCAACTATCTTTCCAGAGGTTTTGAAAGTTTTTGCAAAAGAAAGTGAAGTTCCTCAAATGATTCTCTTGATCGCTCAATGTGTATGATTACCTCACCAAAGGTATTGTAGTGCTGGCTTTGTTTCATAACCTACTGCTAAAGCTTTTGAGTGGAGTTCTAGGTAGGTATGAAAGTGGGCATACTTGTATCACATGTATTGCTAAGTCAAAAACCGAAACACAAGGAGATACAAGTCATACACTTTGATTGAGATGTGCAAGTGTGTGGAAGATGAAGGTGAACCCTAATTCTAAGTATTTTTGGTACTCCATGCATTATGACTCTCTTTATTGGATGAAAGATAACTTTGGAGGTATATGGGCTATAAAAATCCACACTATATATATATTTATTATTATTTTTTTGAATGGGGAATTTGGATTTCCTTCCTATTGTTTATTGATCTCTCATGCCCCTTGGCATGTTTTTTTAGTAAAGCTCATATCCTTTATTTGGCATATGAAGAAATATGTATATATTATTGTCTTTAGATGGAGAGATGTCATGATGGAAATGCGAGGAGTATGTTTTCTAAAAGGGGAATGCGCTGCTCTCAATGTAAGAATTGACATTTTTATTTGGCGGAGGCATGCACAACTCTCAGTAAGGGTTGGCATATATTTTTGGTGGATGGAAAATGCATGTTGTGCGCAACTCTCAGGGTGAGAGTTGGCTTTATTTGGTGGGTGCAAGTGAATCTCAATCATAGATGCATAAACATAATCTCACTAAGATCACAATAATTTGGCTTAACTCAATGTTCCTCAAGCAGCATATGACTAAAAGGTTTGCAGAATTAAATCATGTCATATGGCCTTGGTAGGTATTTCATAATCATTAAGGAACTTTTGTTTTAAAAATCTTTGAAATAAAACTCCGGATGTCAAGTCTCACTTGGAACAAAGTCATAGTGCAGTCTATGGCACTATATCATATCAGGCAATAACTTAGACAAGATTCAGCATGTGCAACCTAGTAGTTCAAGTTTTTAGGATGAGACATTTTCTTAGCTGATAAACCCAAACTTTGGAGAAAGCTCGGTTATAAAGCAGGTGCAAGAGAAACATAAAATAGAGCAATTATTCATTATCTCAACAAGGGTTGAAATAATATTTATACAACACATATATGTAGAGTGGAATAAATATTTTTTGGTCTTTTTAGCATTTTTAGTTTTTTGAATGCATGATTGTTGAAAAAAATAAATATGCTAAAAAATAAAATGAAATTGCTTGGAAATAAAAATACAATGCACATACCTTTGTGGGGTCCTCCCCCAAGCTAGCTCATTGCTAGGGTACTGGGTAGTACCAAGAGAATTCCCAGAAGGCCCTCTACTGGTCATACTATTGCTGGAGTCATGCATCCAACTGCTGTTGCCATTGGTTTGTGTGCTGCACGTGGGTGTTGAGCGTATTCTGTATTTCATTTGTTTGGATCTGCATCTGTCCCATACGTGCATTGATGGCCTCCAGCTTTGGGTTTCTTCGTGGTTGGACTGGTGGTGGTAGGTCCCAGTCATCTAAGTCTGCTTCTGGCCATGCTTCTGCTGTTGGTTGGGCTAGAGGTGGATTCCACCCCGGGGCATCGTTAGGGTCCATCATGTTCTGGGCGGCGTACCATTCTGCATGATACATAGGTTGGGCTGGTTCCTCATGGTACTCAGGTTGCGCACTGGGTCCCTCCCCAGCTGCAACTCTAGCCGCATGCCTAACAAGTCTTTCCCTGTGGGCTTCTTCCTTGGTCTTGAGCTCAAAGGTTAGTGAATCACAGTTATATAAACGCAGACCCTGGTTAGGTAATAGGATCTTGTTTATATAACCGGGAAAATAACATGGAGCTCGTCATCTTTAGAGATTAAGTGATGCCCTTGCACCATATAGTCCTTATCAACAATGGTGCGAGGAATAGAAATATAATCAATATCTTCCCCATCCAAAGCACCAACAGCATTTGCATTGCGAGTTATGAGCGAAGTGCAAACAACAGCAAAAGTCTCCCTGATCATTCCTACCCAATCAAGAAACATTTCTTTAACAGGAGCAACTTTGACTTTATGAACAATTGCGCAAAATAGTTTCATCTCAATCATGCTTACAAATCTAACGATGTATAAGCTTCAGGGAAGGATGCTGAATTTTCGAATGTAAAGCTCTAAAACGACCGATTTCAACACATCCAGAAATTTCTTCCCAAAACTTATGGTGATCATAACCAGGCAAGGCATAGTCAATGTTAAGAGTGCAATTATAATTGAAGCCTATGTGCCTACTAAGATCCCTCCAAGAAACATCATAATGTTGTCTAAACAAGCAGAAAGAGATCCCATCTTTGGTTTCTTGCAAAGTGCATAGAAATTGAATTGAGAGGAGATGAGAAACTTCTTCATCCATGGGATCAATGGTTTCCCATCCCACGGCTCTCCACAAGATCTCAAACTCAATGTCCATACCTGTGTCCTAGAGAAGCTTGTCATTGTACATGGGGGCATGGAGGAAGATGCAGTTCCTGAGGTGGTTGTATGCTTGCATCTCCCAATCTCCCTCCAAGTCGAGGTACGGCTTGTCAGCTTCATCGATCTTGAGCAGGTTGTTGGCCTCCTCCACTCCATGCTCCACGGCCTCTTCTGGAGCCTCGACATGGGAGTTTGGACCCGCTTCAGCATCCCTTGCGCGTCTTCTCGACGATCGCCTCATGGTGGAGACGACAAAAAGAAAACGAAAGGCAACTTCCCAGGTATGATGGGATTAGTGAGAAAATATAAAACTTTCACACCCAAGAGCTACCTTGAGCTAGGACTTGTGCAAAGGTTGCAAAGTATTGTTGGAGAGAATGAGTGATGAAGTAGTGAGGGAGAGTGAGTGAGAATGAGTGAATGAGAATGGGATGCAGCTCACCCGGTATACCTGCTATTTATAGCAAAATCGACAGCATGGGGAGGCAGGGGGCCACGGCTAGGAGCCGTTGGCTCTAGCGCGGTGCCAGAGGTGCCCTGGTTGCGTCGGCCGACGTGTGTGGTCCGGCCGGACCACCGCGGGGCCCGCTGCTCCCCTTTGGCAGGTGGCTCACAACGGTCATTTTGAACTCGTGACCGTTGTGGGTTTCACGATTTCGAAAACTATCTCCTGATTTTGATTATCCAACAATATTTTGATAATAAAATATTTCCAATAATTATTTTAAAAATGGGTTTTATAAATATAAAATTTTATTCCTTCTTTTGAACTAATTTTCAATTTTTTGGATAACAAAACCTTTTTTGAGAAATATTTTATTATAGGAATATAAGTATATAATATATATATTTCTTTTTGAATATGTAGATATAGTTATTAAGGGAATTATATAAAAATTAACTTATCGGTTTACGTGTCAGTCAGGGCTCACCTTTATAGCCCGTTGAGAAGGACTTTCTCTCCTTCAATTTTTGATTGATGATGGTGCGTCTTCCCTAGGAGAAATGGGAGCAGATGATGCCGCCTTGACCTGCCATACCTGCAGGTGGCTCTGGTTTCTTTTTGGCTTGTTTCTTTTTATTCTTAATATTTTAGCATAGCCATTGAAGGGTGTTGGTGGTCCTTACGGATCATTTCTAACCCGCCAATTTAGACTAAAAAGAAGAAAGACAAACATATTCTAGCACATATTCCTTTACTACTGACAAGTTCCACTTGTACCTCTAGTATTCATATTTTACAGGTTTAAGGTGCAACAAGTGGAAATACGCAACATAATGGAGAAAGCGCAAAAGGCAAAAGATGAATTCAGCAAATGTGCATACAAGAAATACAAAGGAGCCCACCTTGGGTACATACCTGGGCCTGATCGTAACCATGGGAGAAGTCCAGGCCCAGGGAGGAACCGACCACCTGAAGGTGGTGGCCAGTTGGCCCCACCAGGGGGCGGCCGGTCCCGGGGGCGGCGGCACCCCTGGTGGGCCCTCCCGGCCCCAGCCTTCTCAGGCGGAGCTCATGGCGGTTCCCCCAAGGTGGTTTCACCTCCTTCCATATTTTTGGAGGCCAAACCATCCTAGTTTGGCTATAAAAGAGAGGGATCTCTCCCATTCTAAACACACACATCATTTTGTGAGTCATTCACCTCACACCTCTCACTTGTATCTTTAGAGTAGTATTAGTAGTTTGTGAGCAAGGCAAGAGCTATCAAGGAGAGCTTGTCTCCTTGGAGGAAAAGGATCATCTTAGTATGAATACAATTCCATTTTCCTCCATGAGCAAGTTCTTATCATACTTATATAATCATGCAGATGAACTAGAATATAGTTATGATCATGTTTTGAGCATAATATATGATCTAGTATATAGTTTATGTATTATGTTCTTAACTTGTTCATCATCGTTCTTCGTTGTTCATCGAATTAGTATGAATAGAGGAAGAACTAGGGATGAGGTGATGGTTCGTCGTGCCTTCTTAGCTGCTCTTAACCTAGCCTGTCAATCTGTAGGGTTAGGGTCCACAGGGTTAGGAGTTGTTTCCAATTACACAGGCATGGTGCTCGGGTATGCGGAGATCGGCAGATATGTTGGTGCCCCACGGGCAGAGGGGTAGGTGGAAAGGTGGTGACAGCCCTGTCCATCCCTAGCATTCCCCCACGTTCAGGTATTGAGTAGGAGTTCGTAAAGTCTCTATCTGTTGGCAGACCAGCTGCGGGGATCTCCCTGTCATCCCAGACTTAGTCCTGATGCTAGACTTACTAATTAGATGTTTTACTAACAGTTCTTTGCATAGTTATATATGACCAAATGCCTGCTCTGTTTAGTTATATTCTTTTATTCTTTATTTCTTTTTTATCCTTGAGGTTGACCCCGATGTGTGTCCACTATCTTGAATATCATGTCTTATTCCTATTTACTCTATGCCTACCATTGCACTTAATAAGTAATCATGTTTACACCACGCTTGATGCTTATTGCCCTCCTACGGGAAATTATAAATACGACACCCCTGAATACTCACGGGTTGAAATGCTACAATGATAGTTCTGTGTGCTTGCAGATTCATTCTAATTTCTTACTGAACTATCGATTGACGTACCTAAGTACTGTTACTTAAGGATTGTAATTCTTGTTGCACCCCATGGCGCCGTGCCACAGTTTTGCATATCGTAAGTAATGATGGTTAGGAAGGCAAATTCGGCACTTCTAACTGTTATTACCAGACTGCATTACCTAGGCTGGCACCATTAAGGGCCAAGGGTTACCTTTCTGAAGTAATGGTGGTTAGGAATGTCAACACACGTTTCTAGTATTATTATTAAGGATGGGCTTATGAGTCTATCCTTAGTAGTAATGCTAAGAAACGCCAACAAAGGGCAGAGTTATAGCTCTCTATTTAAAATTAAGAGTGATTTCTCCCTTCCCTTTGTAGGTTGCTCCTTTTATCGTATGGAGGAACGGTCTTCCTAGGATAAGCGGAGCTACAATGCTATTGCCCATGTCTAGGACAACAAAGTCCACAGGGACGTATTCACGTCTTACCCTTACTAGTATGTCCTCGGCCAGCCCTTCGGGTTGTCTAGTAGACTGATCTGCCATCTACAAACAAAATGATATGGGGGACAATTGTCCACCCAATATTCTATCATATGTTACCTTGGACATCAAGTTGATGCTTGCTCCAAGGTTGTAGTAGGCGTTGTCGATTGTGTGGGGGCCGATGACAATTGTGATTGTTGGACAGCCAGGGTCTCCCTTCTTGTTAAGAACAGAAATATCGCTCGACAAAGGTTTACAAAGCCTTGTTGAGATCATGTTAACAGATTCAAGTGGGACCTTAGGTTGCCCTGGGATCCTTCCTGAACCGCTACTAGCAGGAATAGCAGCAGCTATCTGAGCTAATTAGGTTTCTATCATCTTGTTGAAGCTCAACTGGTTCTTAACAGCAGAAGATAAACCCTCTATTTTCATAGTTATAATTTCCAAGATTTTATCATTATTCAACATCTTTTTGGTAAGATTTTCGTTTATTTTAGCTTGGCCTAAAACCAGATCCTTAAGCGAAGGTTGATTCAAATTGTAATTGGAGTGGAAATTTGAATTACCTTGGAATGGGGGATGGGATTGGTTATTCCAGCCATTACTCCCTCTTTGTTGTTGGCGAAACCCGTTGTTGATATAGGATGCTTCTTCATGGATTTCAGGGCAATCTTTCCCAAATGGCCAACATTACCACAGACCTCGCATGTCATGCAAGAATCCATAGATTTGACGGTGCCAGATGTGTCTTCAGGGCACATTTGTCAAACTTCTTTAGGGGTAGATCTATTTTTGCAGCAAGCATATCCATCTCCTTCATGGTGTGCATGCCTTTTTTGCTTTAGCTGGGGTTCTGTCTTCCACCCAAGCTTGGTTTTCTACCATTTTGTTGATTAGTGCCATAGCACTATCAATAGTGAGTGATAGAAAGGCGCCACCAGCAGTGGCATCGAGGTGTCCCTTCGACATGGGTGTTAACCCATTGTAGAAGTTCTGGAGCACCAGCCAGTTCTCCATACCGTGGTGGGGGCATGCTTGTATGTATTCTTGCTGCCTCTCCCATGCCTCCAGAATGGGTTCCATTGAGTTCTGTTGGAAATTGGCAATTCTTTCCCTCAGGGCATTGGTTTTGCCCATGGGGAAGAATTTGGCAAGGAATGCCATTGAACACTTGCTCCAGGTGTCAACAGCTTCCTTGTCCTTGTAGAACCACTGCATTGCTTTCCCACACGGAGCCTGATAGCATCTGGTGTGACGTCTTTGATGACGATTGTGTCGCACAACTCAAGGAAATGCTGGAGATGGGCGTTGGCATCCTCATTGGGTAGTCCACAGAATGGACTCGCTTGTACCATGGTGATTAGCCTGGTCCTAAGTTCAAAGTTCCTATCCCCAACATTGACAATGAGGCCAATGGGCACATTGGCAATAGCGGGAATGGAGAACTCGTAGAGTGACTTCTCGGCCTTGTTCAGTTCAGATGATATGGTGGCGATTGGTTTGTTTGTCGGCAGAGTAGAAAAAGAAGAAGTGACATGAGACCTGTTCTTCCTTAAGAGTGCCTCTGGATTAGAGATGAAGTTCTCCAGCAAGGAGAAACCAATCATGCACTATCCTTTTTTCATCCTCAACAGGAGAAAACATGTAAGTTAGCCTGCACGGACAATGACCATTTCTAATAAAGTCATATTTGTATTTTTCTCATTCTAGAGTTATTTGTACCAATGCCTTCCCCGACAACGATGTCAGAAATTCTTGTTGGCATTTCTAAACGCAATCACCAAAATAAGAAAGATGACTATCCTAGAGGCCACGCCAGAAATGCCTTTGTTGGCGTCCCCTAGCAATGCTACTAGAATTGTATCTCTAGTAACGATGTAAGAGGTGCCATGATGATAGATCATAACCTTTTAAAGATAACATCTGCAAGCGCACGGATCTATCATGGTAGCATTTCACCCAGAAGTATTTTAGGGTATCGTTATTTATATTTTCCCGTTGGAAGGCGGGGTTACGAATACCTCTAGCATGGATATGTTATGACTTTATATCATCGAAACATGACCCATAGCTATGCAGGGGTTAAACAATATGATTTGTAGACAGTGGACACACATGGAACAACCTCAAGATAAAAGTTAAATTAAAGAATAAAAGAATAACCCTAAGTGGAGCAGGCACATCTTATACATTTGCATAGAACAAGTTAGTGTCATATGATAAACAGGTTAAGATACAAGTCAAGGTTAAGAGCAATAGAAAGATCCCGGCAGCTGATGTGTCAACAGATGGGGACATTTACAAACTCCTACACAACATACAAACATGGGGGATTATGGAGGACGGACAGGACTAGGTCACTCCCTGTCGCCTACCCCTCAACCGTGGCATGTCGTCATATCTGAAGGCTCCCTCATATCCGGACACCACGTCCGCATACTAAGGAACTACCTATATCCCCCAGGACTTCCACCCTATAGATGGACAAGCTAGGCTATAAGCAAACCCAAAGGAACAACGACCGTTACTCGATTCCTATAATCTTCTCTAAGTTTGTAAATCATATGAACAATGAAGAACAAGTACGAGCATGATGAACAATTCTCATATGGACTATAGTCTCATTCATATTCATCAAATATATCATGCTCAAGATTGTACTCTAGTTCATATTGAGGAATGTAAATATGAATAGGGAACTTCAATAAGGAAGAACTCTTCATAGTATATTACCAAGAGAGTAGCACTTGTTCCTAGAAGACAAACCTTCCAAGTAGCTGAACCTTGCTCTAAAGAATTCTAATGTCTTATCACACCCCAAAATTTGTATTTTCGGTTGTGAACCAAAAACACTAAATAAAATAAAGGATTTATTAATTTCTTTAAAAATTAGCCTAGATTTTATTCTTTTGTTATCACTATAAAATGATAAAATGTGTGGCTTTATAAAAGTTTTATGAAGTTAATAAAGATGACTTTTTGCTTGGTGCTTTGCTTTGTTTTGCTTGTGTGTGAAAAAGAATTTCTAAACCCCGAGCAAGTCACGACTAGGTTCTTTTTGAGTATGAAAATAAAGCTTCGAAAACCCAAGTTTGCGTTAAGAAGGTTTTGGGAAAATGTTTTCGGAAAATCCTTTCTCTTGCATATATATAGAGAGAGCCTTTCTTTTTCTCTATAGTGTTGGCCATCGCTCTAGCTAGACACCATCCCCTACCTAGCTCTAGCGAGCCTATGGTCAGTCCCTAATCATCCCTGGCTTGCCCTAGCCTATCTGAGCTTGCCCTAGCTTGCTTTGGCCATGCTTGGCCTCAACTAGCCAGCTTTGGCCAGTCTTGGCCAGCCCCAGCCGGCATGGCCACCTCGGCCAGGCCAGCAGTAGCAGCAGCCGGCCACCAGTGGCCAAACTTGGCCAACAGCAGCATAGCAAAGCCAGCAGCAGTCTAGTCTAGCAACCCTTTGCCATTCTCTAAGACATCCTAGCTTGCTTTAGCTAGCTCTTACCTAGCTTGGGCCACCACTGGCCTCACCAAGCTTTATCTGTCCAGCTTTGGCCAACCATGGCCCACCCTGGTTCACCTGTAGCCACTCCCAGCCGGCCATGGCCAACTTCAGCCAGCCATAGCCAGCCTTTGCTTGGCCACAACGGCCACAAGCCTGCCTAGGATGCAGCCCAGCAGCCTTCTCAGCCAGAGCCTAGCCCGGCCACTAGTGGCCATAGGTAGCCAGCAGCCGCAACAGGCCACCAACAGCACGTGGCTCGGCCTGCTTGCTCCCTCCACACGCCAGCAGGCCAAGCCCAGCGGCCTCGGCCCAGCAGCTCCAGCGGCCAGGCTGCTCTATGCCCTGGGCTCCGTCTCTGCCAGGTGGGTCCCACCCTTTGGCCCCATGCGTCAGCTGCCTCCCTCCGCTCCGCATCGTGCGGGAGAGCGCCGCCGCCGCCTGAGTCTGCCTCGGGTACACGAACTGAGGATGGCTGTGGCCTATAAAGGGTAGACCTAGTGCGCTGCGCTCCATTTTGTAACCCTAAGACTGCCACCGCCACCCGTGAACCCTAACCCTAGGGCACCGCCATAGCCACCGCGCCCGAGCTCGGGTGCGCTGCCATCGATCTCCGTCGTCATTGTATCCCCACCGATGAGAACGCCACCATGAGCTTCGCAGGATAGTAAGGATCACGCCAATGCCCCTTTTGCTTTCCCTCTCCATCTCTGGCGCCCGCACGTCGTCGTCGTCATAGCACTACCGTCTGCCTCGCCATGACCCCCCATGTCCCGCCGCCACCCGCGAACCCTAACCCTAGGGCGCCGCCATAGCCGCGCGCCCGAGCTCGGGTGCGCCGCCGTCGATCTAAGTCGTCATTGCATCCCCACCGATGAGAATGCCACCATGAGCTTCGCAGGATGGTAAGGATCATGCCAATGCCCCTCTTGCTTTCCCTTTCCATCTCTGGCGTCCACACGTCGTCGTTGTCATAGCACTGCCGTCTGCCTCGCCATGACCCCCCATGTCCCGCCGCTCCCCATTGGTGCAGCAGTGTGCATCACGCTTGCCATCATGCACGCTACATGTCCACGTGCTCGCCTTGCCCCGTCGTGCCGCGTAGATGCTCCCAGCCGAGCACACCACCGCCGTCCATGGTGTTGCCACACGGCCACCCACCTCAGGCCTTCCCCCGCCGCTAAGGACCCCACGGTCAAGTCCACGAGATCTTGCCCTGCCTCCCTGTAGCTCCCACGTGCACCGCCAAACACTGGAGCGCCGTTCCAGTGAACTCCGGCGAGCCTCCTCTGTCGCACCGTAGTTTCGGTCGTTGTCTCCGGCGACCAAAGCCCGACGGCCCAGATTAGATCGGGCGTACCGGTCAACTACGGGGTCAACCTGCCCCATCAACTGCCGTCGTGGCCGCCACACGGCTGCCACGTGCATGCCACCTCAGTGCCACACGTGCGCTGACCGCGTCAACGCGGTCAGTCAGCCCTGTCACTTTTACAGAAAAGCCCCTGCATTTTTTAGTATTTATGATTTAGTCCACCACAGTTCGAACCGGGCTGCTATTTTTGCAGTTTGAACCCCAAAGCCATTGGTATTTATGCTTTAGGTCCAAAATAGGTTTTATTTCAGTTTTTAAATTGTTTTTGAATATGAAAATAGTTCTGTTTATTTACGGTTTTACCCCTGACCTTGTTTTAGCCATAACTTTCACGTTTTAACTCTGTTTTTAGCAAACTTATATTTTTGGGAATCGTATCGATGTAAGCTATGCGATGATAGTGAAATTTACCATGTTCTAGGCTTTTCAAAATATGACTTATTTGTGGGTTAGAATAATGATCTATCAACGCCTTTTCCAACATGCAAATAGCCTAGATCAACCTCGTTAGTTGTGCCACCACAACGATAGCTCCTTTGCTGGTTACTCTTATGCTCTCATGATCATAGTAATGAGATCTAACATGTAGACCACTCTTTCTTCAGTGTTTCTATTGTATGATGTCTGTTCATAGATTTGTCTGTTTGTGTTGCCAGTTTGCTACGAATATACGAAGGGCAGTTCATGAGTGCTGAAGATCAGGAGCTGAGGACCGATAAGTGCAGTTGGAGTGAGACCAGAAGATAGAACAAGTAAAGTCTACCGAGCAGCTAGACTTTAGATTTAAGACAAGTGCAGGCACCTTTGATCATATTGCGCCTATTCACTTTTAATTAATACATTGCATATGTCTTAATTCGACAAACCATAGTAATGATTAGCTACTCTATCTAGATATCACCTATGGGAGTTTTTAGTTGATAGGTCATTAGGTTGCTAGTGCTCTACTTACCTTTCACCTATTTAATGAAGATAAAACTTGCTTCTTAAAGATGTTGGAGCCATGGGCTCTTGGCTTCGGCCGTTGGAGAAGTTGATGCTGTCTGCATCGTTGGTTGGCGGTGATTGACAGGGGAAATAGATGCTAGTGGGACTTGTGTCGATGAGGGTATCCGTATCTCCTCCCCCTTGTGGACCTATTCGTGGAGCGGCAACCTGGGCTTTTGTACATGTCCAGGCTAATGGGCACTGGCTTGGTCTATTATGAGAACCATCATGGGCAGTTGGGTGGCTTACCGATGGGTACTATAGCTATAGCATGAAGGGTGTTACAAGTTTTACCATGGGAGTTCTGGTAGATTCGTAGACCGGGGCGGCAGCTACGAGTACGTCTCTCATGTGCTTGGGACATCGTGGATCGTATTACCGCTGCCTATGACCCTATGAAGATCCTCGTTGTGACCTCTGCCAGCCTATCTCGGTAATGGGCTAAGAGGCTGATCCCCTTAGGCATAAAGAGTAATCACAATCTAGAGTGAAAGTGTACACCTCTGCGTAGAGTTAAAATCAGTATATCGTTCATGCTCACAGTCACAAGCGGCCCAGAGCTCACATGACTTAGCCTAATGGAATAAATTGTTAAATCATGGTGATGTTGTTTGAGGAGGTGGCTACCTCTGTTTTTGTTTTGGGATGGCAATCCTGTGTTGTTTGAGATGTCAATCTCAAGGTTAATGTTTTTAATGGATATAAGCTTATATCTTGAATACTAATTGAATCTTAATTTCTACTTGAACCTTTGCTAAGGGTTGGGTTTCTCTACCAAGTTGATAAAAATAGGTTGTTTAATTAAAAAGTGTTATGTTGTATATTAAAATTCTATCGTAATTTTACCATTCAGCCTTACCTTTGTATAAGCCATGCATGTCATTACTTTTCACCTATACTTGCTAAGTTTCGCCATGGAACTCACCCTTGCTATAGTTTGTAGTAAGGTGCTGCTCTTAAGAAGGACAAAGATGTTGAGTGTCAGAAGTGTTTGGCGTACAGAGCCCCTAGTCAACTGTCCCTGAGAAGGATGGAGCTCTGAAGAGATGTTGTAGCCATCAATTTCGTGATACTCTAATGTTTGTAAGTGTTAATATAAGTAAGTTTCCGCTATATAATTTATTGTTTTCTGATATCCTATTTTTTTTTATATGTGTGGACTTTCTGGGTGCACATATGACGGCCTCTGGTCTTCCTTTAGGAACCAAGGTGTTATATGTCTAGCCTAAAGAACAAGTGTAGAGAGTAAGGTGGTGAGCTCCAAATGAGTGTGTGCTGTAGGAGTGTGTGCTGTAGGAGGGTGCTCCTCCCCTTCTTAAGTAGTAGGTGGAAGTCGGTTCAGGGGCATTTTAGGAAAAATAAACAGCGCACCATCCTCCCGTGCATTGATGTTACCGACACGAGCGAGCTAGGCCCAAACCGATGCACGGGTGCATCGGCCGACCCCCTGTGTGGTTGGTTTGCGACTAGTCTCGGCCTGTGTTCTGTGTTGTGGGCCTGGACTGCTGTAGAGTTGTGGATTTGGCCCAAGCATGCTTCGGTTGGGCTGACTTCCTTTGGGTTGGCAAATACATCTTCTGGAAAGCGCCCTTTTACTGTAGATATTCCCTATACTTGGTGTATTTCCTGCAAAGTGTCACAACTTCCAGTACAAGTGGAATTCCATTAGTAGCAAAGGTATATGTGTGTAAAAATATATAATTCTTCCCTTTTTGGTTCTATGTTGGTGTGATAAATTCATCATTAAGGACCGCCAACAGCCCCCAATCCTCCTCTAGGCTACGTCTCCTTCATCGACTTCCATCAGTGGGGGCTAGGTGTGCCTCCCCACTGGTTCCTCTGAGGCCTGCTCGCCCACTACCACATCAAGCTCCACCACCTCAATCCCCATGGCGTTTATGGGGGTATAAACCCCTATACCCTCACGGCGAGGCCTTGGGTCGTTCGGACCAGACGGCCCAGACCACAAGACGAAGCCTATGGTCTGCCACCGGTTTGGTCGATGGGCCGCACGAAACCTCAAGGCTACTTGGCACGCAAGGAAGCTTAGTCAGTTAGGATCCATTCATACTCTCCAAGTCATGTAGCATTGTAACCGACCATAGACAAAAACATAGATCTGTAACCCTACTCCCCGACAATATAAGGTGGGCAGGGATCCCCCTCAAAACACATCTATACTCATTGTACTCTCAGCAATATGATCCGAAAGACGTAGGACGTAGGGTACTATGTACCTCGTGTCCTGAACCTGGATAAACCCTAGTTGTTTGTCTTGCATTTCACATCTGGTTTGCAGATCCTAGTGCACTGTTGATGGTATATAAGTGTCATTTTTAACCATCAACGAAACATGAAAATGGACATAAACATAAATACCACTTAGATATAGTGGTTTACTAACATAATTCCATGAGTTTTGGTGAATCTATGTTTTGTAGGGGTTAAACTAGAAAAGGATCAGAATCACTAAATAGAAGTATCTGAAATGATGAAATAAAGAGAACCATTGCATAGATCTCATTGAGACACATCAAATGGAGTTTTGGTTCACCCAAATCGAAGTTCGGACGATAAAGTTACACCTTCCAGAAGATTGCAAATGTGCTCGAGGAGCAGCCCGGAGTAAAACGGATGCCCAGGACACATATGAACTCCATTTAGGGTGATTCAAGATGATTTGGAAAGCCAACGAAGGGATCTATCAGTCAACTAAAGATGAGCACATTTGGGCCAAGAGTCAGGGTGCCTGCCCTAGACCCAAGGGCGCCCGCCCTACTTCGTAGCCAATCAGAGCCAAGCTTATGGATCGTGCCCCTAACCACCTTTGAGATCCAATCTATGCCATGCATTAAGGTCAGTTTGATCCAAGAGCTGTCATGCATCCTAGGGGGCTATATAAGCAAGGCTCCTGAACACTAGAGGAGCAATCCTTAGAAACCCTAATTCATTATTTATAGAGAGGATCAGCTGAGAGGAGTCCCTTGAATGGATTTCCTGTCCAGAGCCTAGCATTCAAGAGAGATTAGCTTTGTAGTCTCCATGTAAGATTAGAGTTCTTTTGCTAGATTGAGAGAGAGAGAGAGAGTGGAGGGAGAGTTGGAGGAAGCCTGGCATGTCGGTTCCTCTCCGAATTGTACCTACAGGATCAAATCTCCCTAACCCGGGGCTTGGTTCTAAGATTCTTCGGTGATTCAACTTCTAATACTAGTAGGTACAATGTTATTATTGTTCTATGGTTTATGAGTCTACTTTATGCTCTTCTAGTTGAGGGTAGGGCAATCATCTATAGCGGAAGCATGGTGCTTGGGCTAGGATACTCATAGATATCCCCTGTCTAGCCGGATTGGTGGTAGTAGCGTAAAGCCTGAGGTTAAGCATCCTATGTGGTGTCTCTTTTCCTTTGGTATGTCCCCAATAGAGAAGTAGTTGCATAGCTTGCCATAGGTTAGAACTAGGGTGTGGTAGCAGTCTTCTCTATATCCCATATATCAAAATACCTTGATTTTAGCTCAGGGGTTAAGCATAGACTTGGTTAGTATCGCATGTTTTCTCCTAGTAGATAAACAAATACGACACTCTAGAAACATCTCTCGGGTGAAGTGCTCACCAATATCCGTGCGCTTGCAGATTAGTTCTCTTTGATTCTTCTGTGTGTAACAAATATCAAGAAGCATTTCTAGCGCTGTTGCCGGGGAGAAAAACGGTCTGCTGAGTTAACTTAGTGTCTTGCTTAACCATGTACCATACTTTTATCCTTTTACCTTTTTATCTTTTCTTTTTCTTTTCTATCCTTATGGATAAACTAAATTCCATGCCTATCTTTGAATTTTCTGCACTTCAAAGACCAGCCATAGACCATGGGAATCATCAAAGCCTACCTTTGCCCCTAATTATGAGTTGCATTCAAAGTTGATTGAACCCTTTTCTATAGTGGGGTCCTATCTTCTAATCAAGAAGGCAATGCAATTTTAGCTACACCTAGGGAACCTTTTAATTTTCCTATATATTTGGGTTTAGACGTAGCCTTACAAGACCCTGTTCTTCTTCAATATTTTCATACTAGTCTTAATCATATTTCCTTTGGAGGAGTTTTCCTTTCTTTACCTATTAGTAGAGCAAGGTTTGTCCTATTTAGTGGACACACTCCTTGCACTAGCCTTCATGATAAATTCCTAGAGGAAGAGAAGGAGAGGAAGTTTCCATAGCCACATTTCAAACATTCCAATCCCAAGATTTGGCTATCCCTCCCAAACAATTAGTACTCCAGAAACCTCTATGGGAAGAAGAAATTCTACCCTTGAAAATTTCTTCTACTCATGACTTTGGGAGGATCTTAAACTTCCCGCTTTGTAGGAGATCTTTGAGTGCATATACTTTGAATCTTCTCAAAAAGGGATCTCTTAGAAAGCTTCTCAAATTCAATCCCTTTGAAGGACATTTAGAAAGATTCAAGGATGGCATGTCAAGAGATGCCATAGAAGGAGAGTGAAGCCATCTATAATCTACTCCTATATTTTTCCCTTCTATGCCCACACCAAATATAAAACCCATTTTTCAACCCATCCTTGACATGTATGACTCCTCCTATGCTCTTTCTCCTAAGACTCATGATGATCCTAGAAATCCACCAAGGCATCCAATGCATAGGATTCATCAAGACCACAAGGTAGATGAAGAAGAGCATAATCTATGGCTAAAGAGCATTAAAAACTTATGTGCTATTGCCATTGAATGTGTGGACGAGGCCTTATATGAGACCAACTCGAAAGGCAAACCAAGGGAAATTTTGGACATTTGTGACAAATCACCGATGAAAGTCGAAAATGATGGAGACTTCAATGAGCAAGGAAGCTATTTCATAAACACCCCATCAAGTCCTTGATCATATGAGAAATTTTTTGATTCACTTAGTCTCTCTAATATTACCCCACACAAGATCTTCAACCCCCTCATGCTCCCTATTTCTAAAGATTTTGAAAGGGTGGTTGTAGATGCATATGTTTATCATAAATATTGTAGATCTCATTGTGTTGGTTTGATCTTGAGATAGGTGCATATAAATTGGTGTTGGAGGGGAAACCACTTCACCAAAGCACATCTTGAAGGTTTCCCAAGGACAAGCTTAGTGTCCTAAAACAAGCATTGTTCATACCATGACATGAGTGTTCACTTTCTTGCTATATTGCCCTTGTGATTGAGCATAGAAATATGATTGTGAAAATATTCCTTCGGGTATTCTTGTCACTAACCTTCCAGGATTGGAGCAAGAAGAACGAAGGAATGCAAGGTAAAGGATAACTTACCGGTTTACCTGACGATTAGGGCTCACCTTTTTGAGTCCATTGAGCAGGACTTCCTCCCATTCATTGGCTAATTGATGATGGTACTCCTGTATTGGGAGAAGTAGATGGTTGTACCTGTTTAGGCCTCCATACCATCTTGTTGTTCTTTGACGGTGTAGCAGGTCTTGGTGTAGATTGTTTCTGGTTATGCTGCACCTTCTTTAATGGTATGGGGAGGTCCTCCTGCTTAGCTTCCTTGTTCTGAGGAACATTTTTGCCATTTTCTTCCTTCTTTTTCTACGAAGCAGCTCCATTTTGCTATTTCTGCTTTTTATCATGGGGCAAGGACTTCTTTTCTTCTTTAATTGGGAGGACTATTTTGTTCTTTTGTTCCTTCTTTGCCATCCTATTCTCACGAATGGCATTATTTCTCTCTTCCCTCTTCTTCTAGGAAGAAGAAATTCCCTTCCTTTTCTGTTCCTCAGTCCGGGTTGGAGTCTCCCTCTTTTGTTGTGCAAGAGTTATGATAATCTCTTGCTCCCTAGTCTTCTATGGAGCTTCCTTTTTCTTTTGCTCCAGCTTTTGTTTTCTTTCATTTTTGATTCTGGGGACTAGATTTGCACCTTGTGGTGGTTGTATTTCCACTTCCATGATTCCTTGAGCATTGAGCCCATATATGATGTGGATCATGTTGCACTCTTCCTGCCTGCGGGGCCTGAACTCGAATCTCTCTTCTTTTCCATTGATGTTGAAGCGGATTTCTCCTGCTCCAACATCAATTTAAGCTCCTGTAGTACTCAGGAATGGCCATCCAAGGATGAGTGACGTCTCTTTGGTTAACTCCATGTCGAGCACCACAAAATCAACTAGCACAAAGTACCCCCTGATCTTCACTGGAATATTTTCTACGATCCCTACTGGGTAACGGATAGATGAATTGGCCAGCTATAGTGTCATGGTTGTTGGTGCCAAGTTGGTGTAGTTTAAGTTGTCAAAGACTGTTTTAGGCATGACACTGATGCTAGCCCCAAGATCACAGAGAGCATGGTCAAACTGTTGTGTCCCAATTGAGCATGTGATAGTGGGACATCCTAGATCTTTCTTCTTCTCGGGTATTCGATTGAGTATAGCTGCACTACACTCCTCTGTTAGCTTCACTACTTCTGTGTGGCAGGGGTCACTTGTTTTTGATGATGTCTTTGATATACTTAGCGTATGAAGGTAGATGTAAGGCGTCCATTAGTGGGACACTTATATGCACCTTCTATACCATCTCAATAAATCGCGTGAACTGCTCATCCACAGCCTGTTTCCATTTCCTTGTGGGGAACAGTAGGTAACTTGGATCTGTGTATTCAAGTGGTGTTGACTTTTCCTCTGTATCTTCCTGCACTGTAGAGGATGAAGGTTGCTCTTCCTATCTGGCTTTCTGCATTCCTACTGCATGGTTAGGGTTTGGTGGATTACGAGTGGTCTTACCACCCCTCATGGTCACCGAGTTTATATTTTCAACTAAACTTATAGGCTGAGTAGCAGGAGCAGTAGGAACAGTGGCAGCTATCTGAGCTAACTGGATTTCTATCATTTTATTAAAGCTCAGCTAGTTCTTGACGGTAGAAGATAAACCCACTATCTTGGTATTTATGTTTTCCAAGATTTTATCATTATTAAGCAACTTTTTAGTAAGATTTTTGTTTATCTTTGCCTGGCCTTGTCGGTGTCTTGACCCGGGGGCCTAGCACCAATGAGTTGCGTGCTCCCAAATCCAGATGGTGATGCAAGAAGAACACACGATTTTTATCCTGGTTCATGCAAAGAAGGCCCTATGTCCAGCGGGGGGAGAGAGATTGTATTATCTTGCACCAAAGTGCTTGTATAGGGGGATACAAGCAAGTGTATGCGAACTCAGCGTGGCGAGGAAGACCTAAGTCTAGAAGCGCTATGCCTAAGCCCTATTGCTAGAGTGTTGGGATTTCTCTAAGTGCTATCCAATGCTTGTTCGATTGCCTCAAACTAGCCCCTGGTGTCCCCTTTTATAGGACAAGGGGACGCCCAGGTGTTCAAGAATCCTAGGGTCACTGTAGGTGATGACATTGAGGAGGTGATGCTGATCGCGTCATGGTTGCTATAGAGGCATGCACCAGGCATGCCCTGCCCTGTAGCGACATGTTTGGAGATGATGGTTGTCCTTCAGATGAGTCATGATGATGCCAGTGATGGTCAGTGAAAGACCAAAGCTCCTGTAGAGGGCATGCAAGTCCCTGTTGATGTCATGCGCTGACCAGAGGTGTCAAGATCCGACTCAAGGGATGGCTGAGGGGGGTCGAGGCCCAAAAAGCCCAAGCCCCTGGAAATGCGGTACGGGTATTGGTAAATGTGCTTTGAGGGGGCGCCTGATAGCGTACAGTGCTCAGTATGGCGTCGCAGCATGGCATGAACCACTGATTTCCTAGGTATGGGTGGTAAAAGGTGGATTTGACTACTGTACCCGATCACTGTAACCGCGCTGTAGCCATGAGGTTAGGCAGGAGTTGGTGGGGGCATTAAATGCCTTGGATCCCATACAGGAAGTAGGTGAACCGAAGGGGGAGTGGCAATCGATGGGGGGTCATCTGCCCACGTGGAGATCCATCACTCGATGGGGGGTTGACCGCCCGTGACGCACTCCGTTACTCCGACAGGGGGTTGTCTGCATGGGCAGACGTCCGTCATTCATGGCTCCCCGCCGAATAGGAGATGGTCTTGACTTGGATGATGCTACTCGTGGGCTAGCCCAGCATAGCTCGATGTACGCTGGTGGACCCTTGTCTCTCTAGGCTGGTTGTGGGCTTCTTTGGTGATTTGGGTTTAATTGTTCAGGGATTAATTCTCCTGGATCGAGGTTTAGGGTACCCCTTATTCTGGTACTCGACAGTAGCCCTCGAGTCTCTATGCGACTGTTGGCACTCACACAGAGGCTCATGAACTGGAGTCATAGCGTCTATCGTTCTCTGAAGGGTGCGCGCAAGTGTACCCTTTAGGGGTAGCCCTGAGGCCTTGGAGGAGTAGAATACTCCTTTGAGGGCTATATGCACTTTTTGTCATGGGGTGCTCGAGTGGTTAAGCCTCCAGGCATGTATGAGCTTTATTCGTTGAGGCCCACTCCATATTGGTTGTGTGCTATAGGTTCTTTCCTCGGGGACCAGGCATAAATGAACTGGGGTCGTAGCATCGATGCTTTCCGATGGGTGCCCATGAGCGCACCCTTTGGGTGTAGCCCCCGAGGCCTTAGAGGAGTAGGAAAACTCCTTCGAGGGATTTTTAGACATGCAGTCGGGGGAAAGCTCAAGTCTTCTAGCCCCCAAGCGCATTTGCCCCTCTTTTATCGAGGGGTTCCGTATGTTGTCGATCCCCGAGTGGTTGGTTCCTCCTTCATCAAGGCCATCCAGTTGTGAGTGAGCCCTCGAGCCTCTTTCATCGAGGTCAATTAGGAACAAGCCTGTCTTTTTATTTCAACCCTCACGCTCCTTTTCAATGGGAGGAGGTGTGAGGAGCGCCATGCTACCCTCGTTTGGGCAAGCTCTGACATCCTCTAGTGAGCTGTTATCGGGAAATTCAAGCGAGAGCTCATCCCTCATTCGATAGGGGTCGACAGGTGGCCACGAAGGCGCTCTTATTGAAGCTAAGAAATGGACACATGGATTCTGATCCCATTCGATAGGGTTTGGCAGCTGAATGCCTTCCTCCGAGGGGATTTCGTAGTTGTCCTTTCATTTCACCTTGAATATGTCCGAGGGGGATTCGAGAGTTCATTCTCGAGCAAGGGACTCATGTTGGCTCCCCTCGGTCATCCCTGACTCAGATACTCGAGGGCAGCTGTTGAACCCTAATTGAGGGCCAGCCTTCGCTCCCTTGAGATTTTTACGTAGGGCCAGGGCCCTCATTCCTCCTCGTAGAAGGAATCATCCGTGAATAACTCCTCCCATCCATTGGGCGTGCCTTTTGAGGTAGGAGACATAACGGCACAGTCGTGGGGGCTGGGACAACGGCTAGAGACCGAGCATTTGACGCATGTCCCTGTACCCAAAAATCGAGGGGGTGGTTAGGTGCGGGCATTAAATGCGGGGTTTTACATGCCTTTTCGCTGGATCCACCCGTTGCTCTTCGGCCTGCCTATAAATTCAGGGGTAGGGTTCTGCCCGTTCCCCATCTTTCCTTCCTGCTCTCGTTGCCACTGCCATCAGAGAGTAGAGTCGTCCTGTTCGTTAGCGCAAAGAGAGAAAAGAGAGAGAGAGATGGGAATCTTCCCTACCGTCCATCCGCTGAGTAGATCTGCACTGTTGTCATGGCACTGGAACTTCTCCCTCCAGAGGATTGGCTCCCGTCGGCTGTGACAAAACGGGAGCTCGAGGAGCTGGTGGATGATGGGCTCCTTCGCCCTGTTATCTCGGCTGATCAGCCGGAGTGGATGGTGCCACCGAGGGAGGATCTGGAGCCGAACCCGCCGGAGGGGTACGTGGTGAGCTTCATCAAGTACCACCAGATGGGGCTCGGGTCACCTCTGAGCCGGTTCATGTCGGCACTGACAAACTACTACAAGGTCGAGCTCCAGCACTGCTCCCCCAATGCCATCTCAAACGCAGTGATTTATGTCACCATCTGTGAGGGATACCTGGGGACAGAGCCACAACTCCTAGTTGTGGCTCCATCTCTTCAAGGGAGAGCACTTCACCAAGTTGGTGTCACAGGGGGTGAGGTGCATCATCTGCGTTGGCTGCTGCAACCTGTCGCTGAAGCGGGTGGACCGGTTCATCCCGATGGGGTTGATTTCCAACCACAGCGGGTGGCACGCCGGGTGGTTCTACCTCCGGAATGATGGCGACCTGCTACCACACTACACCGGGCACATCATCGCGAAGCGCCCAGAGCACTGGCTGCACGGCATGGCGAGGGATCAACAGGAGAGGCTGAACCCCCTCCTCGACATGCTAAGGACTTTGCGTGAGCAGGGGCTAGACACCGGGATCATTGTCTCGGCGTTCCATAGTTGGCGGGTCCTCCCGCTGATGTGGCGCATGCTGCGCTTGGACTAGATGGTGCTCGGGGCGTTGCTCGAGGGGTGCCAGATATCGGCCGAGGGGCTGTCACTCAAGGACATCATGAGGTGGGTGAGGGGAGCGGTCGTCGGTGCCTTCGCACTAGAGGATGTGAACAACATCCCAATGTTGCTCGACGATAGCCACATCCATCTAGTGACTATGTCGTGATATCGCCCTCAAATTCCTTTTTTCCTCGACTCATCCTTGTGCTCTCTGTCGTGGGTTTGTGTACAGGGGGCCATAAATTTCATGGTGTCGATGCCCCCGGTCAAGGAGGATGACCCCGATTGCTAGGTGAGATGCTTCACTGCTCAACAACAGAATAAGAGTAAGGATAAAGAAAAGAAGGAGCGAAGAAGAAGATCCTCGAGCACCTGGCATGTGAGCAACGCCAGGCGAAGCAGAGGTGCGTGGTGGTTCCTGAAGAGGAATCTCCCTCAGAAGAGGAGGAGGAGGAGGAAGATGAGGGCAGTGATGATGAAGGGGTGCAGGCGTGTCTTGACGCCTTGGTGCCCCGTATGGCCCGAGCTGACACCCGCTTCACGCAGGAAATGGTCGAGACAAGGTCATCTTTTTAGGCCTCGAGGGCGGCCTAGGCGCTTGTCGAAGGTTGAGAAACGAGGGCCTCAGAGCCATCCCAGGAGCAGAGGACGAGCGACCCCTCGACTCAGGGGAGGTCATCGACGCGTCACACATGCGGCGTGACGCCGCCGGCCCCTTCACGGGGTGGGTCCAGCACGCCGCCACCTCAGACTAGGTCCTTGACGCTCAATGCACGGACCCAGGGCTAGTCGGCCTCGGAGAAGCAAGGGACATCGAAAACATCATCTGTGGTGGCACCGAGCGACTCTGGCTCCAACAAGGGCCTGTTGATGAAGGGGGCTCAAAAGCCCCTGAGTTGTTCGAAGGCAGCCAAGGGGTTGCCCCTCGTCCCGGTGGGGTAAATATTCACCGTCTTGTGGCTTCCCTTCCCTTCTTTGAAGTTTTATGGGATCCTTAATGTCTTACACTCATGTATGCTTCAGGGTCAAGTGTGCACCTAAGACATCGATGCCCTCCCCCACCAAGTGGCTCAAGATCGAAGCTACGGTGAGGATAGGGTGTCAACACCAGGTGCAACTTTGTTGTCTCGGGCGGTGGCGGTGGCTGCCTGGGTTGCGAAGGCCCGCATTTCTATGACTTGGGGTAGGCTAACAGGTGCTGCTTCCATTGCAGGTTGAGCACCCCAGGGACCATGGTGAGTAGGGATGCAGCCCGGAGCTAGGAGCACACCGAGGTGTCTCCTGGTCCCATCGGGCTCAGTGACATAGCCTGTGGCCGGGAGCCAGGGTTGATGGAGGAGGCCCCGATCACCATTGAGGACTCTTTGCAAGGGGAGGAGCCAGTGTCCTCAAGCCTGCCGCAGCAGCCGCACCTAGAGGAGACGGTGGTATCGAGCCCGTCACGTCAGCAACAGCAAGAGAAGGAGGCGGAGGCCCCGCTGAACGCGGGGCAGGAGGATAGGCGATCAGAACCGGTGACCTCGAGTCAGCTGGAGGAGGCCCCGCTAAGCGTGGGTGAAGATGACAAGCAGACGAAGCCACTGATCTTGAGTCATCTGAAGGAGCTGGCGGTCGAGGTCGTCTCAGTGTGGAGCAAGGTCGGGCAGCCGATTGCGTAGGCGGTCCCAGCAGAGGCATCGAAGTCCGGGGTGGTTGTGATGGCACTGATGCCTCGGTCACCGCCCGCTGGGGCATCAGCCGCCGGGGGTCCTTATACAGCCCAGGGGAAGTGCAAGGCTGGAGAAGCTGAGTCATCAGGGTCTGAGAGGGAGGTCGAGCCGCCGTTCCCCACCTTGGCTAACTGGGTGGTTTGTCACGGTGGCTCGGCTAAGATTGTGGACCGCATTATGGCGACTATTCGGGAGAGGGTTGAGGGAGACCTCCCCTACTGGGGTCAGGAGGCCCTTCGACTCCGGGACCCGACAGACCCCGATGCGCCCGTCTTCGAGATGGATGACTCGGGGAGGTAGAGCTCTGGGAGAACATCAAAAAGTTCCGGTGTGGTTGCAGCACGCCTTGCAGTTGGCCGTCGATGTCACTGTCAAGGACATGCCTCAAGCCTTTGTGGTACGTGACCCGCTTCTTGTTATGATGGGATTGGGTTGTTTTCCTCCTTGTTTCTTAGTCTTTTATGCTTCTTTGTTTTCAAGACCTTAGGATGCGCTCCCAGGCCAAGTCCTGGTTCGTCCCCATGACGCAAGGTGGATGTTGGTAGGTCCCCGGGCTGCAAGTCTAGCTCAAGGCTACACGGGCTGAGACGGTGAAAGTGAAGGATGACCTGGCCAAGTCCTGGGAGGAGACAAAGAAAACCAAGGAGGATGCCTCGGCGGCTCGAGGGGAGACGGCCCAGGCCAAGGAGGATGCCACCAAGGCCCGGGGGGAGACGTAGAAGTCCCTCGAGGACCTCTCCCTGTCGGCGGAGCGCGTTCAGGGGCTTGAGAGGGAGGTCAGGGGCTCCTCGGAGCGTATCAAGGGGCTTGAGGTAGACATCGCCTAGACTTCCCAAGCTCGCGATGCCCTCAGCACCTCGGTTGGGGAGGAATGACGCTGCACCCAGGCCCTGTCCACCGAGGTTGCCACACTGAAGGAGACCCTCTAGAAGAAGGAGGAGGCCATCGTGCTAGCTGGCAAGGCAATCGAGGACATAAGGGTAGAGAAGATGGAGGTGGCCCACACCCTGGAGGTGGCCAAGAAGCAGTACACCAAGCAAAAGGATGGGTACACGACCCTTGATAACCACGCCACCTGTGAGTCTTCCTCCTTAGGTTTTGGATTTTTTCCTTTGCCGCTCTTGTCGTGGGCTGATCCTTGTCTTCTATTTTAGATCTCAACGAGGAGCTAACCAAAGCTTGGGGTGAAGGACCAAAAAGGCGACCAGAGGGGGTGAATGGGAGCCTTAAAGCTATTCTTCAATAATCTCGACCAGAAAGAAACACAGCCAAGCACCCTCGAAGCAAATGCAAAGCAGTAGGAAAAAGCAGAGAACCCAGTCGAGGTCTGGTGGAGAGTAAACACTGGTTGGGAGCCTTCAACTGCCATGGAAGCCTTGCCCTTGATGGATGGAACTCCACTTTGAACGACCCCTCCCTCGATAGGCCTCGACCACGGGTGACAGACAGAACTCCACTTCGAATGACCCCTCCCTCGATAGGCCTCTAATGCGGGTGATGCACAGAACTCCGCTTCGAATGACCCCTCCCTTGATAGGCCTCATCCGTGGGTGATGGACGGAACTCCGCTTCGAATGACCCCTCCCTTGATAGGCCTCGACTGCGAGTGATGGATGGAATTCCGCTTTGAACGACCCCTCCCTTGATAGGCCTCGAACGCGGGTGACGCATGGAACTCTGCTTTGAATGACCCCTCCCTGGATAGGCCTCATCCGCGGGTGACGGACAGAACTCCGCTTCGAACGACCCCTCCCTCGATAGGCCTCGACGCGGGTGACAGACGGAACTCCACTTCAAATGACCCCTCCTCAATAGAGTATACTTGACCCTTAGCTCAACAGAGTTCACTTGACCCCACCTTTGATAGAGTTCACTTGACCCCTTCTCGACAGTGTTCACTCGACCCCTCGATAGAGTTCACTTGACCCTTGGCTCAACAGTGTTCACTCGACCGCACCTTTGACGGAGTTCACTCGACCCCTTTTTGACAGTGTTCACTCGACCCCTCAATAGAGTGCACTCGACCCTGCCTCCATAGAGTTCACTCGACCCCTCGACCCCTCGACCCCTCGACCTCTTCTTAACAGAGTTCTCTAGACCCTACCTCCATAGAGTTCACTCGGCCCCTTGACCGCTCAAACCCTCGACCTTTGCTCGACAGAGTTCACTCGATCCGAGTCGATAGAGTTCACTCGACCCCTCGACTCCTTGACCCCTCGACCTCTGCTCGGGAGCACATAAAAACGGGACAGGCCAGCGAGAACACGGGAGGAGAAATCAAGAAAAACTCAAGCTGACGAGCATAGATTTGCACCAAATTTTGCACAGGTATTCACGAGGAAGACGGAGAGCTATCCCTAAGAAATCAACACCCAATTTGAACACAGTCGTCGGGAATCACAAATATGGGACACCCAATTTTGGGAACACAGTTTTTCCCAAAAACACAAACTGCTTGATTTCTTGATGCAAGAGTGGAATTGGTTCAATCACCTTGAGGATCTAGTTCATCACTCAACAAGGCATCAATCAACGCAAAAAGATTGAGCCAAAACGCTCCAAAATTGATGAATTGAAGTTCGCCCACAGAAGGTCAATGGTGCACAGAAAAGAGTACAAATCACAGATCAAACATAGAAAGCCCAGAGGGCGCGGGGAGGATTCGGGCCTCCATTCCCTTACAAAATATATCATAGATACATGGGTAAAATTCTTGTTCTTGGACCTCTACAAGAACATGAATGAAAAGGGAAAAGCCTAACGGGCAGGCAGAGCAGCAACGGTGGCGACTAGAATGTATGGCCAAGAGGTGGAAAGAGGTGGATTTTTTGGAGGCTACCCACTTCTATTTATATGCCTTGCACAATACCACTTCTGCCCCTAGGTATTATTAGAGCGAACCACCTAGCCAAGGGCACTATGGTCCAACTTAGGATTTCCTGATTCGATGACCACCGCGCCTTCTCACCAGTAGCCTTGCCTCGATGCAATCTTCTCGATGCCACCATGTGCCGTCTGTCCACACTAGGACCACCCAAGTTTTGAGGCACAAACCCACGAAACCCACCACTGAGGGTTTTGAGGCTAAACCACCAAACCGTCTGCGAGTAGCATAGCCATACGCATCCCCCGCCGATGGTTTGGAGGACAAACCACCAAACCTCTTCCTGAGTAGCGTAGCCCGTACACGACCCCTGCCGTGTACACTTGCGCTCGTTGATGTCCTAAGTGCCAGCCACCGTGGCCAAGCCTCGCATCTGCCCTTCACCACACCTAGTCTGTCAGCACTGCACGCCTCTACTTGACCTTCACCCGATCGCTGCCACCACCTTCGAACTCCACACCTGCACATCACAAGCCAAGAGACACATTTTGACACATAACCCTGTGCCAGGGGATCAGTGAAACTACCAAGACCGACCACCAATCAAAGTGTTGGACATGTTGACAATCGCTCATCACACTACAAAAACATGCTACACCATGATATGGAAAATCATGTGTCTACAATCTCTCCCTTGATGAGTGCATTGTCAACACCAACACAAAGCCACAGAAAAACCCACTCAAGTGACCAAAAGCCAAAGAAAAGCTCGAAATCGTCACTTGCCACGAGCAAAGCAAAGAGCAACAATAACAAGCTCAAAAACACCTAAAAGCGGCTAGACCCTCTAGGCAGAGGCAAACGGCTCGACACGTCTAGCAAAGCAAATGTGCAACTCCCCCTTGAAAAGTGCATCAACCTCACAAATGCACATGTGCACATGAATGCACACTCTCTGGATTTGTGGATCATTCTCCCCCTTGTTGACAAAAGCACTATCAAGTGGACAAGATAAAAGATCCCCTTAAAGTATGCTATGAAGTGCACAAAATGTACAATGCAAACATACAAAGCTTTAGGAGTATAGCAAGTTGAACAAAATCATGCTCAAGGTGGTATGGCATATGAATTACAACAGGCACAAGACAAGGCCAAAGCTCAAACCAATCAACTGAATGAAATATGAAACATAAGCATTTTGACCGGTTTTAAGCATATCTCATAAAAAGGTGTTCACCAAAGAGAGTAGAACATAGCAATTATAAGAAGGAGATCAAACTAGTGCTAGCACATGTATACAAAAGTGAACGACCCCATATAACGATCATACATCATGTCTCAAGGAAGCATTTAACACTTGTAGCTTCAACATTGATTAGAGTTTTACAGCGGAGTACAAGGTTATTTTTAGACATGTGTATGTGAGAGTATTAAACTATTTGCCAAAGGATTTTGTTATTTTTATATCTTCAACCAAGCTGAGTTCATACCTTGTGCAAGTGGGAATCCATCTCATCATGAGTGGTTGTGGACTAGCACTACAATGCCCAAGTTCATCCCACTCGAGTGAATAAGAAGCAGTCTCATGACATTGACGTGGGATAGTAAAGATTCAACTCCAAAACATTTTTGTCATTACTTAGCTTAGACATCAAGTTTTAGCACAAAGATATCAAAAGATCTGAGCTAAGTATATGATTCAAGAAACATGAGACATAGCAACTAAAGCATACATGTAAAAGCAGCATGGATCTCAACACATTCTACACATGCTAGTTGCCATCTCAAGGGTGAACAATTTATAGATTTCATCATTAATTAAGCAAGTTCCCATTTATAAAACAAGCTCAGCTCATAACATGTATCGAGATGATTAAAAAGAGCCTAAGCCGCTATAGCCATCATGTATCCATAAGACATATCAACAAAAGCATAACCTTAAACAACAAGCTTTACAAGTGAAGCTAAGCACATGATATATGATACATGATGAGATGCAATGCAATATAGTACAAAAGCAAAAGCAAAAGAAAGAGAAATAAAAGCTACTATACAAGATACAAAGCATCCCACAACTAAAATGGGAGGCAAACACCCAACTCCCCTCGCAAGTGTGCAAACTAGGCTTGGTCAAGAGGTTTGGTGAAGATGTCAGCTAGCTGGCACTCAGTGCGAATGTGTCTCATGTCTATGGTTCCCTTCTCTTGGTTGTCTCTCAGAAAATGGTACCTCACCTCAATGTGCTTGGTTTTAGCATGGAGCACTAGGTTTTTGGCTACACTTATGGCACTCATGTTGTCACAGTAAAGTGGCACTTGGGTGAAATCTAAGCCAAAGTCTCTCAAAGTAGCAACTATCCAAAGCAACTAAGAACAGCAAGCAGCAGCAGCAACATACTCAGCCTCACAGGTGGATTAGGCTATGGAAGATTGCTTGCAAGAGGACCACAAAATAAGAGATGAACCAAGAAACTGACAAGTACCAGAAGTTGACTTCCTCTCAACACGACAACCAACATAATCAGCATCAGAATAACCAGAAAGCGAGAGGGTGGAGGTGGTCGAATACATAATACCAAATACCGAACTCAGGAGTGAAATGGAGATACCTCAGGATCCGCTTGATGGCTTGTCGATGAGATGTGCGCGGTGAAGACTGAAAGCGCGCACAAAGATAGACCATGAACTGGATGTCCGGTCCCATTGTCGTCAGGTACAACAGTGACCCAATCATGCTACGATACTCCTTCTGGTCTATGGCTTCACCCGCAACATCAGCATCCAAAGCAGTGGTAGTCGCCATGGGCGTTGAAAGAGGCTTGGCCTCGCTCATGTCGAACTTCGTCAGTAGGTCCTTGGTGTACTTGCCTTGATGCACAAACATCCCTTCCCAAGTTTTCTTGATTTGCAACCTGAGAAAGAATGTCAACTTGCCCATCATGCTCATCTCGAACTCCTTGCTCGTCAAATCAGAAAACTTTGCCACGAGGGCATGTGAAGAGCCACCAAAGATTATATCATCCACGTATATCTGCACAATGAGAATGTCTTTGCCTTGCTTGAGGAGAAACAAAGTTTTATCAACAGAGCCCATGGTAAAACCCTTCCCAATCAAAAAGGACTTTAATCTAGCATACCAGGCTCTAGGGGCTTGTTTGAGACCATACAAGGCTTTGTGGAGTTTGTAAACATGGTCTGGGTGCTTAGGATTTTCAAAACTAGGGGGTTTCCTCACATACACTTCCTCCTCTATGTACCCATTGAGAAAAGCACTCTTGACATCCATCTGGTATAGCTTGAACCCCTTCAAAGCTGCAAAGGCTAAAAGGATCCTAATGCCTTCTAAACGGGCAACAGGAGCAAAGTTTTCTTCAAAGTCTATCCCCTCTTTTTGGCAAAACCCCTGAGCAACCAACCTAGCCTTGTTCCTAATTATCACTCCATTCTCACTCTGCTTGTTGGTACCTATGGAATGACAGTGTGGAGGTGGAGGAACTAGGACCCACACTTGGTTTCTCTCAAAATTCTCAAGCTCCTCATGCATGGCATTGACCCAATCAGCATCAGATAAAGTGTGACCAATATCTTTGGGCTCAAAATTGGTGCAAAATGAGAGATTTCATATGACCTGTGGCGAGTGACACGCTGGTTGAGGTTACCGATCATGGTCTCTGGAGGATGATGATGCTGAATGTGTACAGGCGCTGTTCTTGATGAAGTAGCCTCCCCCTCAACCGCAGCTAGAGCTCTCTCAGGTGCAAGTGAGGAAAACTGGTCGATCGGCCCCCATGTAGTCGAATAAGAAGGATCGAGGCCGCGAGTCGACGTAGTCGTCGCAGGGTCAATAGGGGCAGCCGGTGGAGTCAGCTTGGGAGCACCCCAATCAACATCGTCCTTCTTCTCCTCCACAAAAATGCTTTCATCCATCTCCTGATCACCTGCATGCTCAAAGAAAGGAGAAGTATAACACCCCAAATTTGTGTTTTGGGTTGTTATTAGAAAGCGCTAAATAAAATATGCTTTTCTACATTTTAGAAAATAATTGAATGGGTTTATGTTTGATGCTTTGCTTGGTTTTGCTGGTGTAAAAAAAAGAATTTCTAAACCTCGGGCAAGTCACGTGTAGGTTTTCTTCGAATTTAAAAATAAAGCTTTGAAAACCCAAGTTTGCCTCAAGAAGGTTTTGGAAAAACGTTTATAGAAAAATCCTTTCTCTTGCTTAGAGAGAGAGATTTTCTTTCTCTCTATAGGGTTGGCCATTGCTATAGCTAGACACCATCCTCTACCAAGCTCTAGTCATCCCTAGCTTACCCTAGCCAATCCTGGCCTGACCTAGCTCGCTCCGGCCTCTCCTAGCCTTAACTGGCCAGCTCTGGCCAATCCTGGCTAGCCCTAGGCAGCCATGGCCACCCCGGCCAGGTTAGCAGTAGCCGCAGCAGCCACCAGTGGCCAAACTTGGCCATCAGCAGCATAGTAAGGCCAGCAGCAGTCCGGTTAAGCAACCCTTTACCATCGTCAAGGCATCCTAGCTTGCTTTGGCCAGCTCCTACCAAGCTTGGGCCACTCCTGGCCTCACCTAGCTTCATCTAGCCAACTTTGGCCAGTAATAGCCACCTGTGGCCACTCTCTGCTGGCCACGGCCAACCCTGGCCGGCCACAGCGAGCAGCAGCCGGCCACCAGCGGCCATAGGTAGCCGCTGCCGGCCCAATGAGCCAAGCCCAGCGGCTTTAGCCCAACCAGTTCCCCATCGGCTATAAAGAGGGCTAGCCGCAGCCCCTTGGCAACCCAAGAAGGAGCCGCGCTACCACCCGCAAATCCTAGCCGCACGCCGCCAGCCACAGCCAGCTGTCGCCGGCCACAGCTAGCCACCGCCGGCCAAAGCCAGCCGTCGCCGGCCACAGCCAGCCATGGCCGGCCACAGCCAGCCGCTATCGGCCGACCAAGTCCTGGCCGAGGGTCATGGTCCTCCCTCCCCTGCGCACGCTAGTAGGCCGCAGCTGGCCATCACCGGCCATAGCACGCCGCAACGGGCCGCCGCCGCCACCCGTAGCCGCCACAGCCGCCGCCCGTAGCCGCCGCAGCCGGCCGCCGCCGGCCGTCCAGCAGGCCAGGGCCGAGGTCCCTTCCCTCGGCGCGAGTAGCAGCTTGGCTGCCATGGCCATGGCCTAGAGAGGAAGATAGATAGCGGTAGAAGATGAGGTATTTACGACTTTGCCACCAAGCGATTTATTTATAGTTTTGCCACTGATTGTATAATCTCCGCCGTTTCACCGTTTTAACAACGATTCGAGCGATTCCAGTTGCGTTAGTTTGGTGTCATCGTGATCTATGCAGGAGTAGTAAAGTTTATCATGTCACTAATTTATATATTTATTTGGTTAAATGCAATTTGATTAATATTTATTTAATAGTTTTCTAATTAAAAGTAATCTAGGGTTTTATATTTCCAATCTTGTTGTGTTATGACCGTGTCGACCTTAGTCTTTGTTTAGCAATGATCTTCATGATGTCATATGTCTGTGCATTTAATCTTGTTCACTTGTGTAATAATTAGTTGCTGCTCAACTAAATAAAAGCAACCTAGGGCTATGCTTTCGTTGTCCTTGTGTTGTGATCATATCAACATATGTTGCTTGTTATCAATAATGGTTGTCACATCATGTGTTATGTAAGTAATCTTGTTTATTAATTAATGTGTGCTCTCTTGTATAAAAGTAATTTAGGTTTGTACCTTGAGTTTTTATACATGCCTGTCAATATGACTAGTACCAACTTAAATGCTTCTTTATTAATTATGACTTGTTTAGAATTACCTTGGAAACATGTCATGCTTCGTTAAGTGTTCTTACATGTTATATCATATTAACCTAGTTAATAACGACTCAATGTCCTTTATAATTTATAAAAGTAACTTAGTTTATATTCACATCGTTCTTTTATGCTAATGTGTTTAATTTCAGCATTAATGCCTTTTCGTTAATGGCATGCTTAGTTCAACCTTGAATCATAAATGCTCTATGTTTAATATTAACATGTCTTGTCGTTTATGTCCTGCTTAAATTAATCTTTAAGCATATGATGTTTTCTTTAATGCACTCGCATGTTCTAGGCTTTATAAATTATGAATGTTTAATTGGCTTACATAATATAATGGCTTATAAATAGAGTATGACTAAGGTTTAACCCTGCTTTATATTTTAACATCATCCAACTGATTTGACTTTATGTCTTTCTTATATGTTCTGTATCTTTCTTTAGTAAATGCATCAATCTTAAAGTTTGTCTCTATGCTTGTTGCAAGTACCTCGATAGCCTTGTTTCCTTTAACGATAGATCCGTCATTCATTGTTCTTGCGCTCTTGCGACCGTAGCACTGAGTTTGGCCATTTAGACCATTCTGTCTTTTTGTGTGTTTGTTTATGTTGTTTGGTTGCTGCGACTAGACGAAGAGCAGTTTGTTAACGCTGAAGACTAAGCTAAGGACCGACAAGTGCAGCAGAAGCTGGAGGCCAGAAGAGCAGCTAGACTTTGGATTTAAGGCAAGTGCAGGCACCTTTGATCATATTGCGCCTATTCACTTTTAATTAATACATTGCATGTGTCTTAAATCGACAAACCATAGGGATGACTAGCCACTCTATCCATATATCACCTATGGGGGTTTTTAGTTGATAGGTCACTAGGTTGCTAGTGCTCTACCTCACCTTTCACCTGCCTAATGAAGATAAAACTTGCTTCTTAACTTGTTGAGCCTTGGGCTCTTGGCTTCGGCCATTGGAGAAGTTGATGCTGATTCGCATCGTTGGTTGGCGGTCAAAGACGGGGGAAACAGATCCTAGTGGGACTTGTGTTGACGAGGGTATCCGTATCTCCTCTCCCTTAAGGTCCTATTCGTGGAGCGACAACCTGGGACTACAGTACATCTCCTGGCTAATGGGCTCTGGCTTGGTCTATTAGCAGGACTATCATGGGCAGGGGGACAACTTACTGACGGGTGGCTATAGCTATGGTCGCTGGGGTTTGTTTACAAGTTGTAGTATGGGAGGGGCTAGGTTTCCATGATCGGGGCGGCCTCACGGTGAAGTCACCCATACGCTTGGACTCAAGGCCAGTGAGTTGTTACTGCCTATGACCCTGTGAAAGACCTTGTTGTGACCTCTGCCAGCCTATCTCGGTAATGGGCTAAGAGACTTGCAACCTCAGGCATAAAGAGTAATCACAATCTGGAGTGAAAGTGTACACCTCTGCACAGAGTTAAAATCGATATATCATCCGTGCTCACAGTCACGAGCGGCCCAGATCCTCGCATGATGAGCCAAATGGTTTAAGCTATGAAATCGTGGTGATGTTGTTGAGGTTGCTACCTCAGGTTTTATCAGGATGGCTATCCTGTGTTCCCATGAGATATAATGTTGCTTAATAATATATATTTATATCTGTGATGCTAAATGACACATTAATGTTACTTGAACCTTAATTAAAGGGTTGAGAGCTTCAACCAAGTTGATTAGAGAATAGGTTGCAAAGTTAAATCTTTAATGCTACATTTAAAATGCTACCATAGTTTTCCTTTCAGCCTTACCTTTGTATAAGCCATGCATGTCATTACTTTCCACCTGTACTTGCTGAGTTTCGACATGGAACTCACCCTTGCTATAGTTTGTAGTAAAGTGTTTCTCAAAGGAAGGATAAAGAAGTTGGGTATTGGAAGTGTTTGACATACGAAGCCCCCAGTCAATAGTCCCTGAGAAGAATGAGGACCGAAGAGGTCTTAGCCAACGTTTTGCGTTACTGTGATTGTGTAAGTGTTAAATATATATGTTTTCGCTATAATATATATTGTTTCTGATATTTATCAGTTTTGCGTTGTATGTGTGGACTTCCTAGGCACACATATGACGACCTCTGGTCTTCTTTGGAAACCAGGGTGCGATAGAAGAACAAGGTGTGGTTTCGTCAAAGGTAACTTCACAAGTCTCCATGACACGGTTAGTCTCAATGTTAAGAACTCTATAAGCACGTGAGTGAGTAGCATAACCGAGAAAAATGCCATCAGAAGAACGAGACTCAAACTTGTCCAAGTTACCTTGCTTAAGAATGAAGCACCTACACCTGAAAACTCTAAAATAGCTCACCTTGGGAGGACGCCCAAACCGCAACTCATAAGAAGTCTTCTTTGTTAAAGCTCAAAGAAAAATGCGGTTTAAAACGTGACAAGCTGTGTTGATCGCTTTGGCCCAATATCGCCTAGGAGTCCTATGCTCATCGAGCATCGTCCTGGCCATCTCAACAAGGGTCTGATTCTTGCGTTCAACAACCCCATTCTGCTGAGGCACATAAGGTGAAGAAAACTGATGTTCAAGACCCAAAGATTTGAAAAAGACTTCAAAATGAGAATTCTTGAATTCGGTGCCATTGTCACTATGTATAGCACTCATGGCATTCTTGGGAAACTCATTTTGTAGCCTAAGAATCAACTCCCGCACATGGGAAAATGCCTCATCCTTGGACTCCATGAAAAAGACCCAAGAATAACGAGAGAAATCGTCCACGATCACAAGAACATACCACTTCCCACCATTTGACCGAACCTGAGCTGGACCTATAGTGTCCATATGAAGAAGCTCACCAGGTTGTTTGGTCATCACTTGGTTTACAGAAGAATGGGAAGCGGCAACCATCTTCCTATGATGACACGGGTGACAAACCAAATCCTTCTCGAACTTTAGCTTGGGCAATCCTTGGATTCAATCAAGAGAACGTAGCCTTGCAAGCAAGTCAAAGCTCAAATGACCAAGCCTCCTATGCCAATTCCAAAGCTCAGAAGAAGTGCCTGCCATCAAACATCGAGAAGAGCCGAACGAGCGAGAAAAATTGGCACGAAAGATAAGCCTATAAGGCACAATCAAGCAAATAAGATCACCTTGAGAATCCAAAATGTGAGAAAGGCCCAGCTTAAAGCACACTTCAAAACCATCTCTAAGGAGTTGCGAAACTAAAAGCAAATTGAAATGCAAACTTGAGACTAAAGCAACATCCTTGAGCACAAAGTTCTCATTAAGCCTTACCGACCCATGAGAAAGCACCTTACCCTTACCATTGTCCCCAAATGTGATGTACTCCTTGGAGGTCATGGGGCTGAGGTTGGAGAACCAATTTGAATTACCAGTCATGTGGCGTGAACACTCGGAATCAACAAGCCATATGTTCTCCAAGCCTCCATGCTACATCAATAGAAAGACATGGGATGAACAAATGATCCAACACTAGGTTAGTAAACTGAGAATACCAGTGCTGTGTCATCTGCCCTGAGAAAGGGTTAGGAAAAACAAAATACATGCCATGTCCCATGAGAGAGAAGCGATTACCATGAGAGAGAAAATGTGGTCCGCTAGAAGTGTAGGACTGAGAGCCACTGCCACGGGACCTGGAGTTGTACTAAGGATGGCTTGGTCCACACCAGGCATGACCATCACGTGGTCTCACAAACTGAGGCCTAGCACCTCGAGGTCTTGCACATCTCGGTCTAGTGTCACACCTCTGAGCTGGTGAACCGTGCATCCCATGAGAAGGGTGATGCACGTCCTGCTGGTAAAGCTCAAACTCACGCCTCTCATCTCTCTTCCTCCTAAAGCAAAACTCAAACAGGTGACCATCCCTCTTGCAATAGTCACAGTGAAACACCTCTCTCTTGGGTGGTGGATGACTCACTCTGTTATGGACATGGTTCACTCTTGGAGGTGGTTTGGCTTTAGGAAGGGGCTTATCAGAGATGTTTGGTAGAGTGTTAAGTGGGTTCCTAAGGTGGTTAGGTTTTGGAATCCACACTTGTTTCTAAGGTGGAGACTTGGGAGACTCTTCAAGCACGCCATTCTTCACAATGGGCGTGGTCGGCTCAGAAGGCTTTGGTGGGTTAATCTTTGTGAGCTTGGGAGGACTGGTGGGTTTCTCACTCGTGTTCAAATGACTATGTTCACCAACCTTCCCAAAGACATTGTTACCCTTCCCACCTGATGCAAAGCCTAAGCCCATGGTGTCAGTACCCCTCTTGTACTGACTCATCATCATGCTCAACTGTGGCTCACTGTAGGAAAGCCAACTCAACATGTGCCAAAGGAATGTGTTTTCCTCTTCGGTATTTTTCTTGTCATGCCTACAGTTGACAAGCTCTAGCTCCAAAGCCTCACAACACGGGCACTGAGCACTAGCACCACCCACACTAGACTTCTCAAGAAAAGAGATTCTAGCAGCCTTCTCAGACAGCTCAGAACACAGCTCAGCACAAGACTTACAAGGACCTGATGAAGCAGGCTCAGCTCTAGCCCTATCCAACTCCTCAACCAAAACAAAGTACTTAGACTACAAAGAAACAAGACTAGACATGTGGACAACGCATTCATCACACTCAGTTTCATTAGGTAGAACAGCTATCTCCTTGACACACTCAAGTTCATCTAGAGCCTTGAGATACTTAGCCTTAAAGCTATTGCGCTCTTTAGTAGCATGCACAATCAAAACATCTTGCTTAAGCATGGTGTCATAAGCAAATTCAAGCTCAGTGAGAAGAGGCTCAACTGTATGTTCTACCTCAGGCTCAGAGTAGACCTCATCATCATGGTCGGTCGTGTCATCGTCAACCGCCATGGTGCAGAAACCTCCTCGGTGCTTGTTGGCATAGAAGCTCAAGCCGTTGAACTTGTTCTTAACCTTCTTCTTGGTATTATCATCACTCTAAGAAGAGGTACCATCAAAGTCGACATTGCTAAAAGACACAACAAGGGCTTTCTGCTTTATTTGCTCAATAAACTTCTTTTGCATGCGCTTGGGGTCGAAGTTCTTCTTGGACTTGTACTTGTACTTGTGCTTGGAGTGATCGGGCTTGCTGGAGTGGCTCTTGTGCTTGTTGGGGCAGCTGGTGACGTAGTGGTCGGGCTCTCCACATCCAAAGTAGCCTTGCTTGTTGCCACCCTATCGTCGGTTCCGACGGTTGTTGTGAAACCGTGATAATTTGCTGATGACTAGTGCCAGCTCCTCATCCCCAAGAGCCTCCATCTGCTCCTCTATTGTAGACACAAGAGAAGACAAGGCAAGAGACAATGGTGATGGGTTAGTCAAAGAAGAATTTGGACTTGAAGTACTTGACACCAAAGCCATGGTCGGGGCAGACGGATTCTTGATCCTCGCCTGCGTCTGGAGGTTGATCTAGGTGGACTTGAGCTTGCTGAACAGCTCGTCCACGGTGAGAGTCTCGTAGTTGGCCAATTTGATGATCGCCTGCACCTTGACCTCCCAGACCCTCCGATCAAGAGCATGTAAAAACTTGAGTGCTCTCTGATAATCATCATAGGGCATAGCTACATTGTTAGCTCGCATGTTACTCATAATGGTGCTAAAGTGAGAAAACATCAAGTCAACTGTCTCCCCATCAGCTTGGGTAAAATTCTCATATTCCCTCTTGTATGTCTCATAGAGTTTGGTTTTGACATGGGCTGTACCCTCATGGAAGCTTTGAAGCCTCCTCCAGATCTCCCGAGCACTCACACTGTCAAAAACACGATCGAACTCAAAAATCGATAAAGCAGCATAAAGCTCAGTTCGGGCAATGTTGTTGGCATTATGTTGGTCGATCTGCTCTTGAGTTACCAATGCACCAAGCACCTGATAATTAGCATTCTTAATGATCTTCCAAACACGCCAGTCGATCCCTTGTAGATGCGCTTGCATCCGGATCTTCCAATACAAGTAGTTCTCCCCATTGAATTAGGGCGGTTTACCCGGTCGGTGATTCAAAGCCAAGTCACCTCAATGGATCACGGACTGCTTAAGGTGGAGTGATCCTTAACCTAGCTCTGATAACAATTGAAGGACCAAAAAGGCGACCATAGGTGGTGAATGGGAGACTTAAAGCTATTCTTCAATAATCTCAACCAGAAAGAAACACAGCCGAGCACCCTCAAAGCAAATGCAAAGCAGCAGGAAAAAGCAGAGAACCCAGTCGAGGTCTGGTTGAGAGAAAACACTGGTTGGGAGCCTTCAACTGCCATGGAAGCCTTGCCCTTGATGGACGGAACTCCACTTCGAATGACCCCTCCCTCGATAGGCCTCGACCGTGGGTGACAGATAGAACTCCGCTTCAAATGACCCCTCCCTCGATAGGCCTCGAACGCGGGTGATGCACGGAACTCCGCTTCGAACGACCCCTCCCTTGATAGGCCTCATCCGTGGGTGATGGATGGAACTCCGTTTTGAATGACCCCTCCCTTGATAGGCCTCGACTGCGAGTGATGGATGGAACTCCGCTTCAAACGATCCCTCCTCGATAGAGTTCACTTGACCCTCGGCTCAACAGAGTTCACTTGACCTCACCTTCGACAGAGTTCAATCGACCCCTTCTCGACAGTGTCCACTCAACCCCTCGATAGAGTTCACTTGACCATCGGCTCAATAGAGTTCACTCGACCCCACCTTCGATAGAGTGCACTCGACCCTGCCTCGATAGAGTTCACTCGACCCCTCGACCCCTTGACCTCTGCTTGACAGAGTTCTCTCAACCCAGATCGATAGAGTTCACTTAGCCCCTTGACCACTCAAACCCTCGACCTCTACTCAACAGAGTTCACTCGATCCGAGTCGATAGAGTTCACTCGACCCCTCTACTCCTTGACCCCTCGACCTCTGCTTGAGAGCACATGAAAACGGGACAGGCCAGCGAGAATATGGGAGGAGAAATCAAGAAAAACTCAAGCTGATGAGCACAGATTTGCACCAAATTTCACATAGGTATTCATGAGGAAGATGGAGAGCTATCCCTAAGAAATCGACACCCAATTTGAACATAGTCATCGGGAATCACAAATCTGGGACCGAGCACACAGTTTCTCCACAAAACACAAACTGCTAGATTTCTTGATGCAAGAGTGGAATTGGTTCAATCCCCTTGAGGATCTAGTTCATCACTCAACAAGGCATCAATCAATGCAAAAAGATTGAGCCAAAATGCTCCAAAATTGATGAATCAAAGTTCGCCCATAGAAGGTCAACGGCGCACAGAAAAGAGTACAAATCATAGATCAAACAGAGAAAGCCTAGAGAGCACAAGGAGGATTCGGGCCTCCATTCCCTCACAAAATATATCATAGATACATGGGTAAAATTCTTGTTCTTGGACCTCTACAAGAACATGAATGAAAAGGGAAAAGCCTAATGGGCAGGCAGAGCAGCGGCGGTGGTGACTGGAATGTACGGCCAAGAGGTGAAAAGAGGTGGATTTTTTGGAGGCTGCCCATTTCTATTTATATGCCTTGCACAATACCACTTCTGCCCCTTGGTTTTATTAGAGCGAACCACCTAGCCAAGGGCACTATGGTTGAACTCAGGATTTCTTGATCCGACGACCACCGCGCCTTCTCACCGGTAGCCTTGCCTCAATGCAATCTTCCTGATGCCGCCACGTGCCGTCCGTCCACATTGGGACCACCCATGTTTTGAGGTGCAAACTCGCGAAACCCGCCGCCAATGGTTTTGAGGCTAAACCAAAAAACGGTCCATGAGTAGCATAGCCATATACACCCCCCACCGATGGTTTTGAGGACAAACCACCAAACCTCTTCACGAGTAGCGTAGCCCGTACATGTCCCCCGCCATGTACACTTGCACTCATTGATGTCTCAAGTGCCAGCCACCGCGGCCGACCACCCGGCTGTCTGGTCCCTCATTCCAAGCCTCACGTCTTCCCTTCACTGCACCTGGTCTGTCAGCACAGCACGCCTCTACTTGACCTTCACCCGACCGCTGCCACTGCCTCTGGACTCCACACCTGCACATCACAAGCCAAGAGACACATTTTGACACATAACCATGTGCTACGGGATCAGTGAAACCACCAAGATTGACCACTAACAAAAGTGTTGGACACGTTGACAATCGCTCATCACACCACCAAAAGATGCTACACCATGATATGGAAAATAATGTGTTCGCACGAGGCAACACCAAGACACTACAGGACGCCTACTGGGCCAAGGCGAGGTTGACGAACACACTCAGCACCATGATCACCTCGGTCTGTGATGACTTAAATGTTGATCCTGACGTAGAGGTTGAGGATGAAGTGCGTGGGACCTCCCTCACCAACCGGTTGTACGAGCTTAGTTGGGTCACGAGGGAGCAAGTCCGAAAAGCGCTCCATGTCGGTGTGAAGCAGGCAATGGCGGTCGTCTACTTCGGCTTCACCTACGACATGGGGGTGTTCTCCCACATCTTTGTCTATGACCCCAACAGGACTGACGCCAAGAATGAGTAGAGGCATAGGGCCTTGATCAAGGCTGCTGTGGAGCCCGACGATCGGTTGGCGAAGCTGTTCGAGCCTGAAGTCCTTCCTCCCAGCGTTGACGAAGTAGAAGCTGACCTATGAGCCAATCCGGGCAAGAAGGCCCATGTAATAGGTTAGATTTTGTGAGCCGTGATGGTGTGGCCCTGATGGCCTTAAGACATTATGCACTAATGTATATATTTGCACGTTTTAAGTCCCTTTCTTTCTTGCTAGCCTGATTATGTGTTTACTTTGTAAACTTGGTGCACGGTCATGCCCTTCGAGGGGGAGTGAGTGGAGGAACCATAGCGCAGAGGCGTAGGTGATCTCATGGTTTGACAGCCCTTGACCCTCAGGGCACTCTCGCATCATTTTTGACTAAGTGACAACACACATTGAGGCATGTAAGGAAGATTGGACGTTGAATTTTGGAAATACATACTAGTTTTTTAGGAACTTCGGGGGGTTCCTACTTGTAGCCCCTGAGGGAGGCTCGACTCTGATGAAGCAGAGTCGAGGCTACCTTATGCATATGAATAAAAAGTTGAACTTGTAAACAAAAGTACTTCTTATTCATTCATGACATGAAAAAGTACAAAGCCTTGAAGCCCTAGGGGTAAAAGCGATGTAGCTGTTCGATGTTCCATGCACTGGTGAAGGTTTCACCTTTCCCGTTGGATAGCTTGTAGGTTCTGGGCTTCAACACTTCTGCAATGATGAAGGGGCCCTCCCATGGTGGAGTTAGCTTGTGGCGTCCCTTGTTGTTCTGCCGTAGACGGAGGACTAGGTCACCGACTTGGAGGTCCCGCTTCAGTACATGCTTGTCATAGTAGCGTTGAAGCTTCTGCTGGTATCTTGCAGAATTAAGGATGGCCATGTCTCAAGCCTCCTCGAGTTGGTTGACGGCATTTGCGAGTGCTTCCTCATTCGTCTACTCATTGTAGGCCTTCAGTCGAGGAGACCCATACTCGAGGTCAGTGGGGAGGACGGCCTCGGATCCCTAGACCATAACGAACGAGGTGAACCTGTGGCTTGACTTGGCATTGTTCTCATGCTCCATAGGACCGTGGGTAGCTAGGAAGCCCATTTTTTGCCGTGTTTATTTAGCCGATTGAAGATCTAAGGCTTGAGACCTTGTAGAATCATGCTGTTGGTGCACTCAACCTAGCCGTTAGTTCTAGGATGAGCGACTATGGACCAGTTGACACAGATGTGATGGCAGTCGCAAAAATCCAAGAACTTCATCAGTGACCCGTCAAAGAATCTAGAGCTCCACTTGGATCTGAGCTAGAGGATGTTGAGTATCGGTCCATTCGGCGGTGAAGTTGGCCAACACCTGAGATTTGATGGCTTTGCACGAGACATAGGAGAGAGTTTCACCCATGAGCTTGACCGCCCATTTGGCTATCCTCCCAGCAGCCTTCCGATTCTAGACTATCTCTCAAAGGGGGAAGACGAGACCACGGTCACTGGGTGGCTGAGGAAGTAGTGCTAGAGCTTGCGTCGCGTGATCATGATGGCATAGAGCAACTTCTGGATCTGCGGGTAGCGAACCTTGGTTTCCAAGAGTACCTCGCTGATGTAGTAGACCGGCCGCTGGATGGGCAAGATGTGCCCTTCTTCTTCTCTCTCGACAACTATGGCCGTGCTGACCACCTAGGTGGTTGCGGCGACATAGAGCAAGAGTGGCTCGGCTGGACTCGGAGGTACGAGAATCAGAGGTGAGGTCAGCATAGCTTTGAGCTTGGTGAGGGCCTCCTCGGCTTTGGGGGTCCATGTGAAGCACTCTAATTTTTTCAAGAGGTGGTACAGAGGCAGTGCTTTTTCACAGAGTCCTGGTGACTGCGGAGACCATCTCGGGGTTGGCCTCGATACCACGTTGAGAAAGTATATACCCCAAGGGCATGCCTCGGGGGATGCCGAAGACACATTTCTCAGGGTTGAGTTTGATGTTCTTCACCCAGAGGCATTTGAATGTGATCTCGAGGTTGTTGATGAGGTTGTCAGCCTGCTTAGTTTTGACTACGATGTCATCGACATAGGCCTCGACCGTTGGCCCGATGTGTTCGCCAAAGACATAGAGCATGCATCGCTGGTACATCGCCCCAGTGTTTCAAAGGCTGAAGGGCATAGTTACATAACAATACATGTTGAAGGGGGTGATAAAGGAAGTCACGAGCTGGTCGAACTCCTTCATCTTGATTTAGTGGTAGCCGGAGTAACCATCGAGAAAAGAGAGAGTTTCACATCCCGCGGTGGAATCAACAATTTGATCGATGCGTGGAAAGGGAAAAGGAACTTTCGGACATGCTTTATTTAAACTGGTGTAGTTTACACACATCCTAAATTTCCATTCTTTTTGTTGACTAGTATAGGATTAGCTAACCACTTGGGATGATAAACCTCCTTGATGAATCCGGCCTCCAAAAGCTTGCGTATCTCCTCCCCCATGATCTTGCCCTTCTCCTCGTCGAATCGGCGCAAGCGTTGCTTCACCGGTTTAGACCCGGCTCAAATTTCCAAGGCGTGCTCGGCAACTTCCCTCGGTATGCCTGGCATGTCCGAGGGACTTCACACAAACATGTTGGCATTTGCACAGAGAAAGTTGACGATCACTGCTTCCTATTTGTCGTTGAGGGTGGCATTTATCGTCAATGCCTTCCTGTCGAAGCTGCTGGGGTCGAGGAGGATCTTCTTGGTGTCCTCTACAGGCTCAAAGCTGCCAGCATGGCATTTGGGGTCTGGGGCCTCGACAGCAAGGCCATCAAGAGTCACTGCCAGCATCACGGACTCCTCGATGGCCTCGCCATGTTTGATGCACTCGACGTTATATTCGTAAGCGTGCTCGAAGGAGGAGCCGATGGTGATGACGCCTTTGGGCCCTGGCATCTTGAGCTTGAGGTAGGTGTAGTTGGGGACTGCCATGAACTTGGCGTAGTCGGGCCGGCCGATGATGGTGTGGTACGTGCCGTGGAACCCGACCACCTCAAAGGTGAGTGTCTCCTTCCTAAAGTTTGTGAAAGTGCCGAAGTAGACGGGGAGGTCGATGTGGCTGATGGGAAGAGCCTTCATCCCTGGTACAACTCTATGGAAGTCACCGGCGCTAGGCTGGAGCTTTGTCCTCAGGAACCCTAGGAGGTCGAGGGTCTCTGCATAAATGATATTGAGGTTGCTGCCCCCATCCATGAGTACCTTGGAAAGGCCAGCGTTGATGATGATGGGGTCGATGACGAGCGGGTACTCCCCAGGTTTGGGGACATGGTCTGGGTGGTCTTCACGGTCTAACATGATGGCCATATCGGACCAGTCAAGGTAGTGGGGGCCGCAACCCGCACAGAGAAAACTTCTCGACGCTCCCTCTTACTTTGGCACGATGAAAGCCAGGCCGAGGGCCCCCGTAGATCATATAGCAGTCATAGACTTCGGGAAGCCGTCCTCCTTGTCGCCGCCCTTATTGTTGCGGTCTTTCCCAAGGCCCAAGCTCTCGAAGTATTTCCAGAGCATCCGACAGTCTTCGAGGTTGTGATTGGCAGGCCCCTTCTGATAGGGGCACGACGTCTTCAGCATCTCATTGAAGAGGCTCTTCTTGGGAGGACCTCAGGGCTTCTTGTGCTTGGTGCTGGCCATGAGCTCGTCAAGGGTGGCCTCACGCTTGACCCTACTAGTTCTTCTTGTTGTTGTTATTGTTTCTCTTGGCACCCTGGTTCGAGCTCTCAGGGTCTCCTTGCCTAGCCTTCCTCCTGCCCTAGTCGTCATTAAAGAAGGCACCGATAGTCTCCTCTCTGGTGGTGTAACATGCAACAATTTCCATCAGCTCATCGGTGGTCTTGGGGGTTACGTCCCAACTCCCGTACCAGCTCCTTGTAGGTAGTCCTGGCAATGAACGCCAGGATCACATCATCGTCGGGGATATGGGGGAGCTCGGTGCGTTGCTTGGAGAAGCACTGAGCGAAATCACAAAGGGACTCCCTAGGCTTCTGCTTGTAGCTTTGGAGGTCCCACTTGTTGCTGGGTCATACCTAGGTTCCCTTGAAGTTCCCCTTGAACACCCAGATGAGATCGGTCCAGTCGCGGATCTGATCAAGGGGGAGTTCGTCGAGCCACCTTCGAGTGGTGTCTGATAGGAACAGGGGGAGCTGACGGATGATGGCATGATCATTGCATGCCCTGCCCAACTGGCATGCCAATCTAAAGTCGGCTAGCCATAGCTCGAGCTTGGTCTCACCATTGCACTTGACGAGGCTCATGGAGGGATGGAATGGATTCGGCATCTGTGTCCTTTGAATCATCCAACTGAAGACTCGAGGGCCCGGCGGCACGGGGGACCGGTGTTCATCCTCGTCGCTGTCGTAGCACCTGCCCATGTGTGCGCTCTAGCCTCGCACCTCGGCATCTCTGCTCTTGCGTCAGCGGTTCTCATTGATGTCGTCACGCGTGTCTCGAGGCTCACGGTTGTCATGGATGCGCTCATGGATGGTGATCGGCTTCTTTGGTCTGGAGGCATCCACTGGATGGAATGAGCCCTCCCTCTAGTGTCGGGAGGGTTCAGGCGATTGCTTTTAGACCGCCCCTCGACATCTCAAGGCTAAGCTTTTGGCCTATTGTGCGGCAGCTACCTCGAGGAGGCCCTAAACCTCCTGCTAGATGCGATGGGCTTTAGGGTTCGAGGGGGCTGGCATGTCGCATAGAAGCATGGTCGCCGCAACGATGTTTTGGCTGGCATGGTTGAAGGTGGGGCGCTCGACCGCCCCCACATCGACGGTCTACTGGTGGGCTTCTCAGGCTCTGGCTCAAGCCCTTCCGCTGGGCGGATGTTTGCACTCCTGCTCAAGGGTCCGCTCGAGCTGGCACAGACGCTCCCGGTCCTCGTCGAGCTTGGCTCGCATCTCCCGGACTTGCGTGAGCTGAGCGTTTGGGATGTCCAGAGGCAATTGTGTGTCATTTGGCACAGCTGGTGGCTACTCCACCTGATCCACTGTGATGAGGGCACCTCTTGCTGTAGCTACAGCTGCGGCCATGGCTGTGGGGTCGACGGCGTCGCCGCTTGATGTGACAGCTTCATCGATGTGGAAGCACTTGCATGTGGGGTTGTAGTTGTCAGAGTCGGAGTCGGGATTGCCAGAGTAGAAGATGGGGAACTACCCCCACCGCTCCACCTCCAGCTGTAGTACCTCAGGCCAGGAGTCTCTGAAGACTCTAGGTGCTTGGAGGTCAGCGTGGAAGTCAGCAAGTCCACGGTGGTGAAAAGGAGGTGCCCCAGGAGGTCTTCATACATGCTCATGTTGGTGCTCATCAAGGAGGAGTACAACTTGATGGTGTTGTTGAGACCAAACGGAAATGGTCATCAGGACTTGAACAACCCATGTAGAAGCAAGTCGGGTGGTGTTGGGGCCATGCCCGCTGGAGAGGCCATCCCTGACCCCCTTGACGAACGCATGGTGAAGCTAAAGTCTAAGTCATTGCAGTGTTCCACTAACCCATCCCTATGGCCAAACTCAGGCCAGACAGGTTCCCAACCAAGGACCCTGCATCACTGGTCTGCCGCGAGGTAGCCATGGTGGGCACCATCTCGCCCGTGTGATGATGATGATGATTGCACCGGTCATGCCTCCTCTTGGTTGTAGGGGCGTGATGGCGAGACTGGCGTGTGGCCCCTCCTGAACGTGGGGGTTCATGATTGCCTCTGCTTAGATCTCTGACCAAGAGGAGGACCATGTCATAGCCGTGCTCGAGTGACAGGAACTCCAAGCTCCCGAACTAGATCACCGAGGCAAACAGGAGCGGAGGGACAGAGTCAGCCATCCAAAAAATGGCGGGAAACACTGGTGACACGCGGCCCCTACCTGGCGCGCCAACTGTCGGTGTCTTGACCCTGGGGGCCTAGCACCAACGAGTAACTATGTGCTGCGTGCTCCCAAATTCGGATGGTGATGTAAGAAAAACACACGATTTTTATCCTGGTTTGGGCAAAGAAGGCCCTACGTCTAGTAGGGGGAGAGATTGTATTATCTTGCACCAAAGTGCATGTGCAGGGGGATACAAATGAGTGTATGTGAACTCGGGGTGGCGAGCAAGGCCTAAGTCCAGAAGCGCTATGCCTAAGCCCTGCTGCTAGAGTGTCGGGATTTCTCTAAGTGCTATCTGATGCTTGTTCGATTGCCTCAAACTAGCCCCTGGCGTCCCCTTTTATAGGCCATGGGGAGGCCTAGGTGTTCATGAATCCTAGGGCCACCATAGGTGATGACGTCGAGGGGGTGAAGCTGGTCGTGTCATTGTTGCTGCAGAGGCATGCACCGAGCATGGCCTACCCTGTAGCGACGTGTTTGGAGATGATGGTTGTCCTTCGGGTGAGTCACAAGGATGCCAGTGATGGTTAGTGAAAGACCAAAGCTCCTGTGGAGGGCGTGCGAGTCCCTGTTGACATCGCATCGGGAGTTGTTGGAGCACTGACCGAAGGTGTCAAGGTCTGACTTGAGGAGTGGCTGAGGGGGTCGAGGCTTGAATGGATAAGGCCAAGCCCCAGGAAATGTGGTACAGGTATTGGTAAATGTGCTTTGAGGGGGTGCCTGATAGCTTACAGTTCTCAGTATGGCATCGCAGCATGGCATGAACCACCGATTTCCTGGGTATGTGCGATAAAAGGAGGAGTTGATGAGGGCATGAACCACCAATTTCCTGGGTATGTACCCGATCATTGTAACCGCGCTATAGCCATGAGGTTAGGTAGAAGTTGGTGGGGGCATTAAATTCCTTGGATCCCATACAGGAAGTAGGTGAACCGAAGGGAAAGTGGCAATCGACGGGGGTCATCAGCCCGCACGAAGATCCGTCACTCGACAGGAGGTCGACCACCCGTAACACGCTCCGTTCTGATGGGGGGTCGTCCGCATGGGCGAATGTCCGTAATTTGAGGCTCCCTGCTGAATAGGAGATGGTCTTGACTTGGATGATGCTACTCGTGGGCCGGCCAGCATAGCTCGATATACGCTGGTGAACCCTTGTCTCTCCAGGCTGGTTGCGGGCTTCTTTGGTGATTTAGGTTTAATTATTCAGGGATTAATTATCCTAGATCAAGGTTTAGGGTACCTCTTATCCAGTTGAAATTACCTTGTAATGGAGGGTGTGATTGGTTGTTCCAATCATTGTTGCCTCCTTGTTGGCGATACCTGTTGTTCATATGTGCGGCGTCTTCACAGGTCTCGGGGCAATCACTGCCCAAGTGGCCAACATTACCATAGACCTCACATGTCATGCAAGTGTCTATGGTGTTGACGGTGCCAGATGTATCTCTGATGGCACGTTCGTCAATCTTCTTGAGTAGGAGGTCTATTTTTGCAGTAAGCATATGCGTCTCCTTTACGGTATGCATGCCTTTTTGTGCTTTAGCGGGGGCTCTGTCTTTCCCCAAGCTTGGTTCTCCACCATCTTATTAATCAACATTGTAGCATTGTTGACGGTGAGTGATTAGAATGCACCACCAGCAGCGGCATCGAGGTGCCCCTTCGACATGGGTGTTAACCCATTGTAGAAGTTCTGGAGCTCCAGCTAGTTCTCCATGTCGTGGTGGGGGCAAGCCTAAATATACTCTTATAGTCTCTCCCATGCCTCTGGTATGGGTTCCATTGTTGTCTGCTAGAAGTTGGTGATTCTTCCCCTCAGGGCATTGGTTTTGCCCATATAGAAGAACTTAGCAAGGAACGCTATGGAGCATTTTCTCCATGTGTCGACAGCTTACTTGTCCTTGTAGAACCACTGCTTCGCCTTCTTCACCAAGGAGAAGGGAAGAAGATGGAGCCTGATGACGTCAGGTGTGACATCCTTGATAACGATCATGTCGCATAGCTCTAGGAAATGCTATAGATGAGTGTTGGATCCTCGTTGGGCAGCCCGAAGTTCAAAATTCTTGTCCCCAATGTTGACAGCGGGCCCAGTGGGCACGTTGGCAACAGCTGGGGTGGAGAAATCACGGAGTGACTTCTGGGCCATCTCGCTTAGTGCAGAAGGTGCGGCAGTGACTGGTTCTTCTGTTTGTAGAGTGACAAGAGAAGAAGCGACACAAGATCGATTCTTCCTTAGGAGTGCCATTGGGTTGCTGATGAAGTTCTCCAGCAGAGAGAAACTAGTCATACACTATCCTATTTTCATCCACAATAGGAGAAAACATAAAACTTAGCCTGCATAGACAATGGCCATTTCTAATGAAGTCATATATGTATTTTCTTTTCTTTCTCATGCTAGAGTTAACTGTACCAATTCCTTCCCCGGTGTTGACACCATATTTCTGGCACGTGTCAGTAAGAATCCGAAACTAAGCTAATTGGCAAGGGGTTGGTAATTATTTTGTCTCCAGCATTGCTTTTGATGTTGCTGATAAGTGGTTGCCGATGATGGGTGGATTGGTCTGAGTCATTGTCGATAAGGCTGAAGAGCTGTTACCAGTGAGACGGGCAGGGAGCTCGAGGATTGTTATGGATAAGGATGAAGAGCTATTACCGATGAGACTGGCAGGGAGCTAGAGGATTGCTGCCGATGAAGCTGAAGAGTTGTTGCCGATGAGACTGGCTGGAGACTAGAAGATTGTTGCCAATACTAAGAGTATGCCGATGGAAAGATAACTTCATCATGATGAAAACGGACAGAGGATTGGCATCATGTGAGCTTATGATTTTCGTAGTGTAGTCTGAGTCCAGTTTCTATACGAGTTTTATTTCTTTCCTTTAGAGATAGAGTTCATATAAGGAATAAGTTTATTTTTCTATATTTAAGCTTTTTGTATTCGGTTAGGATTCTTCGAATAGCAGAGCATAAATATGTGCCAAGGGCATTATAATGAGCATCCAAGCATCAATAAACAAATCTACTTTTATCACAATTTACTTCTACCAGCACTTTACTTTTTGACGACTTCATCAAGTATTTTCTCTTTTTCAACGAGTTCTTTAGAGAATCAATGAGCTGCATCAACTTGATCTCCGATGACATCCCGAGTTCCATGTTCCCGAGCAATCCGAGCTTTGACGTCCGGGCGCATCGCTGTCGTCTCGTTCGGTTTTTGTTCAAGTTATCATCCTTGTCAATTAACAGGTCAAATCGACTGGCATGCTTCAGATATCGAATTTGGGTATTAGCCTGGTGTGTTTGCAGATAGAACTTTGCATCAACACATGTTTTGGCATGCCTAGTGAGACCAAGTCAACAGATTTATCATGAAGAACCTTGCTGATATCAATCCAGAGAACATCATCGAGATATCAGAGTCAGATCTCAAGGAAGATCAGAAGCTAGCCATGGAAAAAGCTATGGAGGATTATAGGCAGCTCTGCTTGAAGTCTTTCAGCAAGAATAGGGGCGGAAAAATAATCCAGAAGCAAGATCTGCCGTTGCCTCGGCAGGTAACTTTTGACTCCAACCCTGGTAAATTACAGGAGATGGTTAATTCTGCATTGAATCATGCTTTGATCAACCACTCCACCGTGCTGTCTAATACTGTTCACAATGCTGTTGTGCAAACATTAAGAGAAGGACAAGCACCAGATTATGTCGGGCCAGCATATCATCAGCCAGGATTGGCATCTGTCAGTACTCCATTGGCAATTCCAGCCATTGAGAGTATGGAAGCTCCTACTCCTCCAGCTTTATCAGGACCACCTAACATTGAAGCCACGCTGATAAGATTGGATCTAATGTCTCAGGAAAGGCAGATCACTCAATTGGGTACAGATCTATCGGCATCGGCAATGTCAGGTCCTTCAGGTCAACACAGCCAGGTTGCTGCTAATTGGTGGGGATATGGGATGCCTCCAGGACCATCTACCGCCAATTCTGGATTGCCTCAGGTGCATGATGTAGCAAGAAAGAGTCCTATGGTATCGGCTACTCTAGTCCAACTGATGACCCAGGTATCACATTATTCTACTACACCTCCTACTATACATGGGATTCCACGCGCTTCCTCAACAGACATCTTATGCGAATCCATTGGCAAGCTCCCCGCCAATGCAACAGAAGGTTTCTACTGCAGGACAACCCGTAGTGCTATTTGTATCTCAATCTGGGTTACCTGCCAATCAAGGCAATTATGCTGGTTATCATCCAATCATACAAGAGCATCAATTGTCAGCGAGCTATCAGCCATCGGCAAGTCAGGTGCCGATGAGTTATAACCACAATTGGTCAGGGCAAGCACCAGCTCAGCAACATGCTATTCAGCCAAGCTACCAGGTGATGGGGACTTAGCAGTATTGTCCACAGGTAGCTTTCCAGGATCAAACATCGGCAAGGCAGCCGATGAGCTTTGCTCTGCAGACTGGTGCTGTGAATATGCCGATTCCTCCAAACCAAGTACCACAAGGATACGTAGAAGCATGTCAACCAACACCTCCAGCAGAGATTCAGCCAGTGCATCGGCAAGATCAAGATGCATTTTGGACCGATAAGATTGTGGAAGTGATGAAAGAACAATTTGGGATTCAGCCCAAGATTAATACTTACTCTTATCGGACTCCGTACCCTCTAGCATATAACTCAATTCCTTTTCCAAATTAGTACAAGGTACCAGATTTCACTAAGTTCTCCGAACAGGATGATACATCAACAATGGAGCATATCATTCGTTTCATCATCCAGTGCGGAGAAGCAGCTAACAGGGATGAATTGAGAGTTTGATTATTCTCATCTTCATTGTCTGGATCAGCATTCACATGGTTTATCTCATTGTCGCCAAATTCTATTCATACTTGGGTGGATTTGGAGAGATAGTTCCACAAATACTTGGGTGTCCATGAGAAGAAGCTTACCGATTTAGTGAAATTGAGACAACAAAGTGACGAATCAGTGGAGAGCTTTGTGCAAAGGGTACGAGATATGAAAAATAGATGCTACAACTTGGTGCTTAATGATCGCCAGTTGGCTAGTTTAGCTTTTCAGGGTCTGTTGCCGCACCTCAGAGACAAATACGATTCTTAGGAGTTTGAAAGTTTAAGCCATATTGTGCAGAGGATTTCTGACCAAGGTGCTCGAGCACCAGAACCTAGGAAGACTTGGAGTAAAAAGGTGTCCTTTGTAGAAGAAGTAGAGGAATCAGACTCAGATGAAGAACCAACTATCGGCCTGGCTGAGTGGGTGAAAAGTAAGAAGCCAATATCTTGTCCTTTTGGTCAAAAGGAGCCAGAGAAGTTCACATTTGACATCACGAAGGCCGATAGAATATTTGATCTGCTGCTTCAAGAGGGCCAAATCAAGCTATCACCTAATCATGTGATCCCATCGGTAGAAGAGCTGAAGAAAATGAGGTACTGCAAATTTCATAATGCAACTTCACATAGTACCAATGATTGTAAAGTATTCAGGCAGTAATTGCAATCGGCTATTGAGTCCGGGAGAATTAAGATTGATAACTCTAAAGCTCAAAGGCCGATGAAGATTGATCAGCACCCTTTCCCAGCAAACATGGTGGATGCCGTGAGCAAGACCAGAGTATTAACATCGGCAAATGCTAAGAGGAACGCATCGATGGATCCCAGAAATCAAGTAACCACTGATGACTTAAGAGGAAAAAGAGCAGTTGAAGAAAGCAGCAGTTCCAGAACACCTCCTAGACCTGCTCCCTATAGAGTTTCAGGAGATCGCTATCAGCAACGACAGGAAGAGTTGTGTCGGGAAGAATGGCGTCGGCATGAAGATCATTGGAGATGCCCGTTCTTCATTTATTGCTGGGAAGAAGGCATTAAATTGCCTACTGTTGATAGCTGCCCTGAGTGCAATGGTTATGATCGAGCCAATCGGACAAAAAGAAGACCGTATTATGGTGATCGGAGATGGTGCGTCAATGAGCCGATCAGAGGAAGGGCATCAGTGCATGATCAGCTGAGGGCAGAACCAGTGTACATGAAAGGCTAGGTAGGCATGACAACTGCTTTTTGATGGATCAGGAAGAACTTGAGGTGATGGCCAATGCAAAAGTTCCTGATGAAGCAATACTCTACAGAGATCCCAACATAAACTGCTCAGATTCGAATATGAAACATTATCAGCCTGTCTGGAAGACAAAGCTTCCTCAATGGTGCCCTGAAGGTCTGACAAAAACTCAAAAGAGGAAGATGCAACATGAGCGCAAAAAAGAAAACTCTCGTGGGGTGAAGTCTCAAGTGTGGCAAACAGAGTGCAAAGATGAAGGCCCATCGGCAGATATCAACATGGTTTTCATGTTACCGATGGAATTCCTAGCACTTACCGATGATGAAGAGGAAGTTGTTCCTTCTGAACAAGTAGCTCAGTTGACCTTGGATCCAATGATGGACATTTTTGAGAAGCCTACCGATGATGAGAGACAGCATCTTAAAGCTTTATTTGTCAAAGGCAGAGTTGATGGGTAGCCAGTATCCAAGATACTCATAGATGGGGGAGCTACAATTAATATCATGCCATATGTCATGTTTCAAAGGCTTGGGAAAGGAGATTAAGATCTGGCCATGACTGATATGAAGCTTAAAGACTTTGAAGGTAATATATCACCAGTTAAGGGAGCGCTTTGCACTGAGTTAACCATCGGCAGCAAAACATGGCTGACCACGTTCTTTGTCATCGGCGGTAAAGGTGCTTATAATCTGCTATTAGGAAGGGATTGGATTCATGCCAATTGCTACATTCCTTCTACAATGCACCAGTGCCTCGTACAGTGGGTGGAAGACAAGATTGAAGTAGTCCCTGGTGATTCATCTTATATAATTGCATCGGCAGAGTCAGAAACGTACGAGCGGTCCAAGTGTATATCGGGAGAAGCATGGGATTCAGAGTTTCTCAGGATTGCCGATTATGAGCTGCCACCGATCCAAGCAGTCGGCTCCGAAGATGAGTTATCATGGATAGGTTTGCCGATGATGGAAAATTGGGCCATGGATTTACATCGGCTGATGACTTAGTAGAAGTAGACATTGGTGATGGCGGTAGGCCGAGGCCAACTTTTGTTAGTGCTAAGTTAGATCTACAGAACAAAGAACAATTAATTGCTTTATTAAAAGAATATAAGGATTGTTTTGCTTAGAATTACACAGAGATGCTCGGGTTAGATCAATCAATTGTTGAACATCGGCTACCTATCAAACAAGGATTTCGGCCATATCAGTAGCCAGCACGCCGATGCAATCCTAAAGTGTTGGCTGATATTATGGCCGAAATAACAAGGTTGATTGAAGCAAAGTTCATCCGACAATGCCGATATGCTAAATGGATTTCTAATATGGTTCCTGTCTATAAGAAGAATGGAAAACTTTGTGTCTGTATTGATTTCAAGAATCTTAACAAAGCTACACCGATGGATGGCTACCCGATGCCCGTTGCCGATTTATTAATTGATGCTGCTGCTGGACATCGGATTATTAGCTTCATTGATAGGAACGCCGTATATAATCAGATCTTTATGGACAAAGAAGATATCTCCAAGACTGCCTTCAGATGTCCAGGTCATGTGGGGTTATTTGAATGGATAGTCATGACTTTTGGTTTGAAGAATGCCGGTGCTACTTATCAGAGAGCTATGAATTACATTTTTCATGAGTACATCGGCACATTGGTTGAAATTTATATAGATGATGTGGTGGTTAAGTCTGGAGACTTCGAAAATCATCTGGTTGACTTGCAGAAGATATTGGAGTGCACAAGGAAACATGGGTTGAAAATGAATCCCAACAAGTGTGCATTTGGTGTATCGGCAGGACAATTCTTAGGCTTCATGGTGCATCAGAGGGGTATTGAAATTAGCAGGAAGTCCATTGATGCCATCAATAAAGTGATTGCTCCTACCGATAAGACCGAACTACAGTCTCTAATCGGCAAGATTAATTTTATTTGAAGATTCATATCGAATTTATCAGGAAGAATCAAAGCTTTTAGTCCATTGTTGAAGCTGAAGGCTGATCAGGAATTCATGTGGGGAGAAGAACAGCAGTTGGCTTTAGAAGAAATTAAGAAGTATTTGGTGAATCCTCCAGTGCTAGTTCCACCTCAACACGGAAAACCCTTCAAGTTGTATCTGTCGGGTGATGATGAAGTCATTCTGTCAGCTCTAATCCAAGAGTTTAAAGGGAAAGAATGTATAATCTATTACGTGAGCAGAAGGTTGGTAGATGCCGAGACCAGGTATTCGGCCATTGAAAAGTTATGCTTATGCTTATATTTCTCCTATGTTAAATTAAGGCATTATCTGTTAACGGCTGAATGCACTGTTATATGCAAAGATGATGTGGTCAAATATATGCTGTCAATGCCAATTCTAAGTGGAAGAATCGACAAGTGGATTCTAGCATTATCGGAATTTGATCTACACTATGAATCGGCTAAAGCAGTCAAAGGGCAAGTGATGGCTGATTTTATTACTCAGCATTGCGGCATGGTAAAATTCCTTAGAGATTGCTCCATGGACACTTTTCTTTGATGGTTCTACATGTGGAGAAGGAGCAGGCATTGGCATTGTGTTGATATCACCTCAAGGGAAGAAATACAAATTCTCATTGCCGATTGCTACCACATCAACAAACAATCAGGCTAAATATCAGGCTGTGTTGAAAGGATTGGAGTTACTCAGGGAAGTCCATGTCGATGCTGTTGAAATCTTTGGTGATTCAATGCTAGTTATTAATCAATTAGCTGGGACATATGAATGTCAAAGTGAAGTTTTAATCTCGTATTATGAAAGATGTCGACGGTTATTAATGGAGTTTAAGGACTTCTGCCTTGAACATATCTCCAGATTGCATAATGAACAGGCTAATCGGCTAGCACAGCATGCTTTGGGGTACCAGTCGGTCCAGGAAGTGCTAACATCGGCAACTGACGCCGATGATTGGAGGAAGGAAATTGCCGATTACTTGAAGGATCCATCTAAGAAGGTCAAAAGGTGTATAAGGTTTCAGTCTACTAAGTACGTGCTCCTAGATAATGAGTTATATTATCGAACAATGGATGAAGTTTTGCTCAAGTGTCTTGGTGAAGAAGAATCAAAGAGTTCAATGGGCGAAATTCATGAAGGAGTATGCGGGGCACATCAGTCGGCTTTCAAGATGAAGTGGATGATCAGGCAAAACAGATTTTACTAGCCAACAATACTCGAAGATTGGATGTCAAGAGTGTCAGAAGTTCGGCAACATCCAAAGGGCACCCGCATCGGCAATGAATCCCATAATTAAGCCATGGCTGTTTCGAGGATGGGCTATTGATATCATCGGTCAAGTTTACCCACCACCAAGCAAAGGGCATAAATTCATCCTCGTTGCCACCGATTACTTTACAAAATGGGTTGAGGTAGTTTCTTTGAAAAATGTGACATCAGCCAACATGATTGATTTTGTGAAGGAGCATATTGTGTATCGGTTCGGTATTCCTCAGACCATTACGACCGATCAAGGAACCATGTTCACTTCAGGAGAGTTTGATGGATTTGTCGATGAGATGGGAATTAAGGTTTTAAACTCTTCTCCTTATTATGCTCAAGCTAATGGTCAGGCCGAAGCATCTAATAAAGGGATTATTAAACTTATTAAGTGCAAGATTAAGGAAAATCCTAGGAGGTGGCACACGTTTTTGAACGAGGCCTTATGGTTGTATCGAATGGCCTGTCATGGTGCTATTAAGGTGTCGCCTTATTAGTTGGTATATAGACATGACGCGGTTTTGCCTTGGGAAATAAAGACCGATTCGAGGCGGATATTTATCAAGATCAACTGTCAGCCGATGATTACAATACACTCATGAAAGATGAGTTGGAAGATTTGGCGGGTCATCGGCTAAAGGCTTTACTCAAAATTGAAGAGAATAAGAAAAGAGTTGCTAGGTGGTATGACAAGAAGGTAAAGGTGAAGGAATTTGTTAATGGCGATCTAGTCTGGAAACTGATTTTACCGATTGGGACTAAGAGCACAAAGTTCGGCAAGTGGTCTCCTAATTAGGAAGGTCCTTATTGAGTAAATCGATCCATTCCTGGTAATGCTTATATCCTAGAAACTCTTGAAGGAGAAATATTTCCAAGAGTGTTGAACGGTAAATATCTGAAGAAATATTATCCTAGTATTTGGATGGATGCGTGAAGAAATAGATATAATACTTGTTCAATAAGAATGTATCGGCGCTACATTAATATGAAGTTTACAAGTTGCTGATGCACTACTTTGCCGATGGAAAAGAAGTTTACAAGTTCGGCAGTGAGTGAATAGCCGATATCGCACGCAGTCGAATCTGGTTGGCTTCCTCTATTGTCCTTACATCTTCATCGGCATTGCCTTCTACTGGTTTGATTCTCTTCTTAAGAGCCAGTGTCTTGAGGGCTTGGTTGTCCCTTTCCTGCTAAAGAATCTTGATAGCGTCAGGCATTTGGGCTTTCTCTTGAGTGGCTGTATCCAGGGCTTCTTCAACCTTTTTTAGCTCCGCTAATAAAGCTTCTCTTTTTGCCGATAGTTGGGAAATCTTCTCTTTCAGCTCTACACGGGAGGCTTCTAGTTTGCCAATGTCTTTGTGTTTCTCATTGGCAGATTGTTTATGCTTCATCATTTCCTCCTGGAGTCATGCCTGGGTAGCTCTGTCGGCAATGCGTTGAGCAGCTTTCTGATACTGAAGTTGCCGACTCTCTAGGTGTGCGGCTTCAAAGAGTGTCTCTTCAACATCGGCACGGATCTGGCCTCGGATTGCCTTGAAAGTTGCCCTAGTGGAGTCAGAGTCCTGGATTAGCTGAGATGTTTCCTGTTGCAGCAGGGATAGCAATGTCTCCAGCCTAGACTTGATTTTGGATGATAAGGCTTCGAAGGCTGGAGCAGAGCTTTCTTCATTCTCTTCATCGTCAGGAATATCTCCAATAATTGAGAAAGAAAATAGGCTATCGGGTGAATCTTGCTCCTGGAAGAGCAAAGTTGTTAGCTAAAGGATATAAGTGTCAAAAATTGACTAAGGGAGTTAACTTACTTGTTTTAAGGCAATTTCTCTCCTTTGGCTAGAAGCAGCAACCTGTGGTATGATTGCCGATGGCGTTTCCTGCGTTGGTACCTCGGTTGGTTGCTGCTGCAATGCCAGTGCTGATGAAGATTCTTGTACAGGTACAACTGCCGATTGGATAACAGTTGCCGATGGGGAAGTCTGTGCAAGAACATCGGGCAATGTCTGGTAGGGTGAGGATGCTGATGATGCAACTGGAGCTAATGTGAGCCTCGCCTGCTTTGATTAGGATTCTTCATCCGATGAAACCTTGCGCTTGTGCTAAGAAACGTTAGCGCCTGATGGCTGGAGGGCATCTGCAATGGGTGGATGAGATGTCTATGCACTTGGGGCAGTTGCCGATGTGACTACTTGGTGCTGTGAGAGAAGTAGATGAGTGAAAGTGCCGATGTGATGATCAGAGATTAAATTAAAAGTACCTCTAGAGAATCGTCAAGGACGATGAAGCGTGGCGATGAAGGTGCAGCAGGTGGAGATGAAGGGTGAGTTGCTGATGAGGATTCAACAAATATAGAACTTGCACCCTGAAATATGAGATCAGTATATCACGGCAATCGGCACACACAGAAGAAAATAAGACAGTTACCTAGGATGTTCGTGCTGAGGGTGCAGCCGTGTCCAATGGAGCAGCCATACTTTTGGTCAATTTTGATTTGAAGGAGCTCTTCTTGGAATGACCGCGGCACATCAGAGCATCTAATGAGGGAGCTTTGTGGCCGATTATGGATATTAGGGATATCGGCCACAGCTTTATGACTTTGCCGCTCTTGCTCAATGTTGGGATCGGGTCATCAACCTGTTGAGGAGTTAGTTGCCGATAGACTGAAAAAAGAGAATTGGAAGAAGTGCAGATGGTCAAACTTACTGCATCGGTAGGTATGGCATAATCAGGGTCGATGAGATTCCAATAGAAGTGAGGAGATATGAAGAATAGTTGCTCTTTCCACTCTTGCCACCATAATTTGAAAGATTCGGTGACGAAGGAAGCCGGTGCCCAATTGGTCAGGTCAACATTAGAGGTATCGACATCAGGAGGAAGAGTGACTATCTTGCACCAATCCATGCTGCTAGTGATAGTTTCTCTCAGCTTAATCACATCGGCATAGCAGAGTTTGATGGGCAGTTGCCTGAAAGCTAGTTGTCTTGCTACTGCCGATGGATTGTAGAACTCATATGTAGTATTGATGTTCTTCCCACTTCCAAACTTGTTGACCGGGATGGCACGGGGGGTGATCATTGCATTGAGGATCTCAGCGTCTTTATTCAAGGCATCATCAGCAAAGTTGAAGAGCAGATGGAACCTTGCTTCTTCATCAATGTAAGGGACCCAGGCCCGGAGCTCAGGAGGAATGCCAATGTAGATCCTTTGGAAGAAGTTGCCGATTTGGGCTCTTCTTGCCTCTGCCCCTGGAAGTACTGCTAACGCTTCTCCAAAATTAAGGGGGGCGTGTTGCCGATTCATCTTCCCCAAGTTGGTAATCTTTAGGGAGATCTCGAGGGAACTGCTGGGCGAATAAATCAAAGTGAAGGTACTTGTGCATATGTGCATTCAGCCACATGTTGATGAACCACCAAGGACCTCCCAGATTGCCGATGGACTCGTCTTGTAACAGCCTTTGTGAAACTTGGTGGAGGAGATGATAGACTGAACCGAGAAGGTATCGGCCAAGAGGAAGTTTGACGCCATTAGCTAACATCTCTGCTGCAGATAGATGCATATTGGTTGGTCCGACTGTTCTGCCGCAGAAGATGAACTTTTCTAGCCACATATTTAGGAAAGATGAATGCTCCCTCTGACTGACCGATCTAGATTTTTGATATTCCTTGATGTACCCAGTCCAACCGCCGATGTTTCAGGTAGTCAGTCGATATTCAGGCTTCCTTTGGAACAGAGTGTTGTCATCGGCAGTTGATATGTCTAGGCCAGTGAGCATAAACACATCGACAAGAGTTGGAGAGACTGGTCCATGTTTGAACATGAAGGCGTTCATGGTGTCAGACCAGAAGTAAGAGGCAGCAATCAACATTGATTCATTCCTCTCCATATCAGCAATGGACAGTCTGATGCATTGATCTAATCTACGTTCTGCCCAATAAACCTCCATCGGCCTGGCGACCCTAAAGTACCAGTCTTTCCATCCTTTGGTGATCTTTGGCCAGGATCAAAAAGTGTCAGTCCAAAGTTCTGAATTGAAATTCTGAGCTCTAAAGGGGATGCAGTTGGTTTCTGTGTTCATGATATCAGTCGGATCTGGATTCCTCATTGGGCCTAGGCAGATTATTTGGTCTCGGTGCATGGGGATGATGAGCTTATTGTGAAGTTCCTAGATTAGAGGTCAAGGAGGAAGATAAGGAGGAGTCATGGGCTATGCAGAAAAGGAGAGAAGAAATACCAAAAGATGAATGAAGATGAAAATTAACCTTGGGGACGTCAAAATTGACAGCCATGGCCACGGATGAAGCCGAGAAGAATGAGGAATGCTAATGGAGATTGAAGACTGCCACTGAGAATGTCACCAGTCGAGTTCGCCGGAAGACTGCTTGCTGATGTCGCCGCCGGAGAGAGAAAATGCTAGGGTTGAATCGAGAGTGAAGGATGGGCCGCGGCGGAGGAAGTGTTTTATGGGCCCATTGATACAGGGTTTTTACTGCGGCACGCGCAATGTTCGAGGGGACGTTCAGGTAGCTCGGCGGTGGATAATCATGACTTGGAGGAAATTTTGGTGCATAAAGTATTTTATACTCCAAAATTGGGGGCATGTGTTGACACCGTTTTTTGGCACATGTCAGTAAGAATCGAAAACTGAGCTAATCAGCAAGGGATTTGTAATTATTTTGTCTCCAGCATTGCTTTTGATGTTGCTGATAAGTGGTTGCCGATGAAGGGTGGATTGGTCTGAGTCATTGCCGATAAGGCTGAAGAGCTATTACCGATGAGACTGGCAGGGAGCTAGAGGATTGTTACCGATAAGGCTGAAGAGCTGTTACCGATGAGACTGGCAGGGAGCTAGAGGATTGCTGCCGATGAAGCTAAAGAGCTATTGCCGATGAGATAGGCCAGAGACTAGAAGATTGTTGCCGATACCAGAGAGTATGCCGATGGAAAGATAACTTCATCATGACGAAAACGGACAGAGGATCGGCATCATGTGAGATTATGATTTTTGTAGTGTAGTCTGAGTCCAGTTCCTATACGAGTTTTATTTCTTTCCTTTAGAGATAGAGTTCGTATAAGGAATAAGTTTTATTTTTCTATATTTAAGCTTTTCGTATTTGGTTAGGATTCTTCGAATAGCAGAGCATAAATATGTGCCGAAGGGCATTGTAATGAGCATCCAAGCATCAATAAACAAATCTACTTTTTATCTCAATTTACTACTACCAGCACTTTACTTTTTGATGACTTCATTAAGTATTTTCTCTTTTTCAACGAGTTCTTTACAGAATCGATGGGCTGCATCAACTTGATCTTCGGCGACCTCGCGAGTTCCGTGTTACCGAGCAATCAGAGCTTTGACGTCCGGGTGCATCGCTGTCGTCTCGTTCGATTTTTATTCAAGTTACCATCCTTGTCGATTAACAGGTCAAATCGACTGGCACGCTTCGGATATCGAATTTGGGTATTAGCCCGGTGTGTTTGCAGGTAGAACTTTGCATCAACAGAAAAAATATTATTTAGTGAAGTCTTTACAGATTGCAACATTGGAATGTCATTCCCGATCAGTAATATGTCATCCACATATAAGATTAGAAACACAAAAGTGCTCCCACTTTCCTTCTTGTAAACACAAGGTTCTTCTTCATTCTGATGGAAGCCAAAAACCTTTGATGACATTATCAAAATGAATATTCCAACTCTGAGAAGCTTGCTTTAACCCATAAATAGATTTCTTAAGCTTGCATATTTTTCTAGCATTTTTAGGATCTACAAAACCTTCGGGCTGTATCATATACACGTCCTCTTCTAAATACCCATTTAGAAAAGGCTGTTTTGACATCCATCTGCCATATCTCATAATCAAAATATGCAACAATTGCTAGAATGATCCGAATAGATTTAAGCATCGCTACCGACGAGAACGTCTCATCGTAGTCAACCCCTCGAACTTGTCGAAAACCCTTTGCGATAAGCCAAGCTTTATAGATGTGAACATTTTCGTCCATATCCTTCTTCTTCTTGAAGATCCATTTGCACTCAATGGGTCTAACCCCATCAGGCGGGTCAACCAAGTTCCAAACCTGATTGTCTCCCATGGAATTTATCTCGGATCTCATGGCACTCTGCCATTTCTTGGAATCTGGGTCCATCATCGCTTCCGCATAATTTGTAGGTTCGTCATCGTCTAACAATAATAGATCACCATGCAATTCACAAAGTCTTGCTGATCTTCATTTTTGAGGCAGAGTACCGACCACAGGTGGTTGGGGTGGTGTACCGACCACAGGTATATTAACTTGTTCTGCTACATTAGCATCACTCGTCGATTCATTCACCAATTACTCATCTTGAACCTCTTCAAGATATACCTTCCGACCACTCCTATCTCCTTTGAGAAACTCTTTCTCTAGGAAGACACCATTCCAAGCAATAAACACTTTGCCCTCCTATCGGTTATAGAAGCAATACCCTAAAGTTTCCTTTGGATATCCCATGAAGAAACACTTGTCTAACTTTGGTGCTAGCTTATCAGATATCAACCGTTAGGCATAAGCTTCGCAACCCCAAACTTTTAGAAAAGACAAACTAGGACGCCGATCAGTCGACATGTCATATGGTGTCTTCTCTATGGACTTAGATGGTACCCTATTTAATATGAAAGTGGCTATTTCTAGAGTGTATCACCAAAATGATAAAGGTAGGTCCGACCGGCTCATCATAGACCAAACCCATGTCCAACAAAGTCTGATTATGACGCTCGGACACACCATTTCTTTGCGGTGTTCTAGGCAGCGTAAGTTGTGGAACAATTCCGCAATTCTTAAGATGATTGCTAAACTCGTGACTCAAATATTCGCCTCCACAATCATATCACAAGGCTTTAATTTTCTTGCCACATTGATTCTCTACTTCATTCTGAAAGTCTTTGAAGTTTTCAAATGTTTTAGACTTATGCTTCATTAGGTAGACATATTCATATTTACTAAAGTCATTAGTAAAAGTAATAAAGTATTGGAATCCGCCTCTAGCTGTCGTGCTTAGTGGTCCGCACACATCATTAGGTATGAGTTCCAACAAGTCAGTCGCTCTCTCAGGAAAACCTGTGAAAGGCACCTTGGTCATCTTGTTGAGCAGGCAAGCTTCACATGTCTCGTAAGATTCAAAATCAAACAAAGTTAGAGGCCCATCAGCATGGAGCCTCTTCATGCGATTTTCACTTATATGACCCAAACAACAATGCCATATATATGTAGGACTTAACTCATTAAGCCGAGGTCTTTTAGCAGTAACATTACAAACAAGAGCATCATCAAGATTTAAAATAAATAATCCATTCACAATGGATGCAAAAGCCACAAACATGTCATTCTTGGAGATTACACAACCATTGTCTTTACTCGCAAAAGAATAACCATCCTTCATCAAACATGAAGGTGACACAATGTTTTGACTTAAGCTAGGAACAATATAACAATTATTCAATTCCATGATAAATCCTGATGGTAGGTGAAGTTGCATCGTCCCGACGTTCAACGCAGCAACTCTTGCATTGTTTCCCATGCGGAAGTCAACCTCTCCCTTTTTAATGCTTCTACTTCTTATCATTCCCTGCATCATATTACAAATATGAGCAATCGATCCGGTATCAAATACCCAAGAATTGATAAGGAGTTAGCAAGAAAAATATTCGTAACGTGAACAACAAGGGTACAAGTAGTAGTAATACCTTTACCGCCGCCATCCTTCTCTAAGGACGCCAAGTACTCCTTGTAGTTCCTTTTCCTATGACCTTTCCTGTTACAATAAAAGCAATCTAAATTAGCAGATAGTCTAGCCTTGGCAGTAGATGGGTTTGGCTTAGAGATCTCTGCCGGCACCTTTCTTGATGTCGGCTTCTGCTGTTTTCAGCATGCCACACAATTCACTCAAGCCTTTCTCTGCCCCATGCATATGGTAGTTCGAGATGATGTGTCCATAACTGGGTGGAAGAGACGAGAGGATAAAATCAGTAGCCAACTCTTGGCCAATTGGGAATCCTAACTTCTTCAACCTATGAGTGTAACGAACCATCTTGATTACGTGTGGTCCGACTGCTGCGCCCTCTGCAAGCTTGGTTTCAGCAAGCGCCTTAGAGACATTGAACCTTTCAGTCCGGGCTTGCGTGCGGAACATCTCTTCAAGCACCATGATCATATCATTCGATGAATGATTGTTGTCGAACTGCATTTGCAGATCAGGTTCCATGCAAGCAGGAATGAGGCCACTCACTTCAAGGTTAGCATCTAATACTCTCCTATAAGCGGTTCTTTCAGCAGCAGTTGCATTTTCATCAGGCTCATCTGGTAATGGGGTGTCTAGAATTTCTTCCTTTTTCTCAGCCCTGAGAACAATTCTCAAGTTGCGGATCCAATCCACATAGTTTGCTCCATTCAACTTATCTTTCTCAAGAATTGAACGCAAAGTAAATGGTTGATTGTAGGCGGCCATTTATCTACAGAAAAAGTAATGCAAAATACTTAGACAATGTATCTATGTAGAGTAAATCATATCAAATAGATTCTACTCCCACTAAAATCAATATCCCTCAATTGATACTTAGTGAATCAAGACCCACAACTAACATGCCAACCAGTGAGCTTTAGCATCACCGCTGGTCGGTATGGTAGATCGGTAAGCAACACCTTGCTAATCATATCTCATATGATTCTTGTTGTTGGGCTAGCATCTCTATGTTGAGCACTCAACCTTCCATGCTTCAAGATCCCTAACCATTAGGATGACCTTGTTCAAGTAATCAAATCTTCTTGCAGTAGTATTTGATACGAACCTGCCTAGTCAAGGAAAACCAGTGGGACCCTAATTTCATAGACCCACCACCGATCGTACAAGACTTGTGACAGTGCAAGGTTTGGGGAAGCATGCAACTTAAACATTACTGAGGGATCATTCTACTTCACTACCACACGAACATAGAGAAAACATTATAGCATGTGAAAGTAGAACATAGTAAGAATGACATAAACACAGATATGACTTGGTATAGCCCATTGTTCCTTTGAGATCTCCATCTCAATGTTAATCTATTCATCATGGTGATCTTCATCTCCATGGTACGTGTATGTCATCCATCTATGGTGCATCCGCCAAGACTAGCTATCACTACTGTGAATAATTACATAGCCATGAATCATCACAGATTGGCACGCAGGCCATTACATAAAAGTGACAATATCTATAAGGCTCCTGCCCATATTGTCCTCATGTTGTGCAAGCCATGAATTAATTAAATACATGCATCTCATGCACTTAAGGGCCATACCAGTCATGAATTTCTACAAAATAGAGTTCGCTGATATAGACATCTAACGTTGCAAGGCCTAAACTCTATTTTCCAAGCAGTTTTACGTTTGGAGTCTGTCTCAATCCGAGTTACGATTCAAAAGCTGCAGTTGTTTTACCGAACAACACTTTTCTTAGTGTCGGGTACTAGGACAAGGGGTACCCTAAACTCCCAATATCTAGGAGGATTAATCCCCAACAGCAATACCCCAAAATCATTAAAGAAGCCCACAATCAGAGATACGGGTCCGCCAGCGTACACTAAGCTACGCCAGGCCAGCCCATGAGTGACACCATCCGAGACAAGGCCGACTCCAGTTCGGTGGGGGACCTTGAGTGACGGAAGTCTGCCTGAACGAACTACCCCTTGCTCGAGTGACAAAAGTCCGCCCAGGCGGACGACCCCCTCGAATGACAGAAGTCCGCCCGAGCGGACGACCCCCTCATCTCCCACTAACTCCTACCTAACCACATGGATATAGTGGTGTTACATTGATTGGGTACAGCGGTCGAATACTACTTTTACCGCCCATCCCTGGACGTGCGGTGATTTACCCGGTACTGCTGTACCTTATCGAGCACTATTCCACCTCCGACACCTCCTCGATGCACTATGCGACAGCCAACAGCCTCGGATGCCCTGGGGCTCAGTCTTATCCACCCGACCTTGACCACCAAGGCTACCCCTCGACTGGGCCTCAAACATCATCAGCCACCCCTCGAGTCAGACTCCGACGCCTCCGGTCAGCGCCTCCAACTACTCCGAACGTGACTCCTATAGGGATTTGCACAACTGCACATGGGCACAAGTCCTTCGTTGACCACCTATGGTGTCATCTTGATGTGCCTGGAGGACAGTCGGTGACCCCGAGCATGTCGCTACAGGGCATCCCTTGCCGGACGCACGCCTATACAGTGGCTACAACATGATCGACATCGCCTCCTTGATGTCACCACCTACGATAGCTCCAGACTCCTGTATGCTCGTGCCTCTCCTTGGTCTATAAAAGGAGATGCCAGGCACGTCGTAGAGGGAGAGATTCTTTCTAGAGCCCGAAATGCTCAAGTCTTAGCTCAATCTCACCCTCTACACCTCCGTTCTCACTCGCTCGCTTGTATTCACCCCTGTACAAGCACTTCGGTGCAAGATAATACAAGTCTTCTCTCCCCCGCTGGATGTAGGGCCTTCTTTTGCCTGAACTAGGATAAAATCATGTGTTCATATTGCATCACCATTCAAATTAGGGAGCACACAGTACACATTTACTCGTTGGCTTAGGGAACCCTCGGGTCCTGACACCGACAGTTGGCGCGCCAGGTAGGGGGATCCGCGTGTCACCACCACTTCCCACCATTTTTTGGGTGGAAAACTCTGCACCATCGCTTTCATTCGCCACGGTGATCTGGTTTGTGAGTTTGGAGTTCATGTTGCTAGGCCACGGCCATGACATGGTCCTGCTCTCCATCGAAGATCTGAGCGAAAGCAGTCCCGGGTCCCCGCAACGGGCCCCTCGCTGGTCTCATCACCACGCTTCATCGCCCAGGAGGAGGCGTGGCTGGCGCAGATACCATCGCCGCTCTAGGATGACGACCACCCCAGCTTCCTTGTCCGAGGCAGAGGACGCAGGGTCCCTAGTTGGGAACTTGGCAGATGTTGGCGGTCCTTATGGATCATTTCTAAACCGCCAATTAAGACTAAAAAGAAGAAAGACAAACATATTCTAGCACATATGCCTTTACTCTAACAAGTTCCACATGTACCTCTAGTATTCATGTTCTATAGGTTTAAGGTGCAACAAGTGGAAATACGCAACATAATGGAGAAAGCAAAAAAAGCAAAAGTCAAATTTAGTAAATGTGCAAACAACAAAATACAAAGGAGCCCACTTTCGATACATACCTGGGCCTGATCGTAACCATGGGAGAGGTCCAGGCCCAGGGAGGAACCGACCACCCAAAGGCGGTGGCCAGATGGCCCCACCAGGGGGCCGGCCGGTCCCCGGACGGCCGCACCCCCAGTGGGCCCTCCCGGCCCTAGCCTTTTGCGGCGGTTCATTGGACGGTTTTTCCATGATGGTCCCACCTACGATCAACACAGATGGAAAGTGGAAACTGCCCTTTGGAGGTCGGTTTGGGTCCTTCCATGTGGGGATAGCCCTTTTTCATGGAGCCCCCTCCTCTCAAGCTATAAAAGGAGGCCTCTCTTCACAATTGAGGAAGTCACCAACACAAAGTGGTCACAATGTAGAGAAGAAGAGCAAGCTCCATTCCATTAGCTTCTAGCTAAATTCGTATGGGGAGTGAGAGAGGGAAAGAGCTGGAGAAAGAGCAGAGTCAAAGCAGCTCTACCTCCGGGTGGACGAAGTGCCAGGCTTGTCAGCTCTCGCTCCAACTTGTACCTCTATGATCGTCTTGCTACTTGGAGTAAGAAGTTCATGTTCAACTTTGGTTTGATTCATTAAGCATGTTTCTTTCATAAAGCAACTTGTTTGTGGGATCATCGTTCGTCCTTGATGCTCTAGTAAGAGGACTCCTGATAGAGATGGATGTTCCTGATCACCGCTAGAGTAGTAGTCACCTTCGTAGACGTGGTGTCTCGGTTGGGGTATACCTTCGTATGTTGCGCGCGCCCACGGGCAGAGGGGCAGGTGACAGGTGGTGACAACCCTGTCCACTCGTACAAGCATTCCCCCACGTTTGGCTGCGGCATAGCGCTGATGCTGATATCGCTTGGCAGACCATGTGCATCAGTGGGCCTGAAGCAAGCAAGTAGTGGGAAAGTTACCATCGCTTATATGTGTTTGATCTTAGAAGAACCTTTCTACCCAAGCTACTCTTCATCTTATCATTCTAGCGCTTGCAGACTTCCGTGTGCTTGCGGACTTTTCTGCTAACGCTAAGAAGTGCCAACAAGCTTTCTGGCACCATTGTTGGGGAATGGTTGTTGTATTTGTCTCCGAACCTAGTTCACCTGTGTGTCCTTGTGTTTTGTCCAAAAAAGATCTTTTATCTTTTCTTTTTATAAAACAAAATATTCTGTTTGTCCGATCCTTTCACCATGAAGCCAGCTCCAAATTCAAAATTCTTTTGCTTCAAGGGGTGAGTTCTTGGAACCGCATTCTTTTTCAAAACCAAAATTTCCATCCAGTTATGAACTCCACCCAAGATTCAAAACCATGGTTCGGTTAAAAACCCTTCTTTGGTCATGACAATGAAAATTGTTTTGACCACTTGTGAGAATTCGAGGAGTTGTGTTCATGCCTAAACATTCCTGGCATGACACAAGAAATTCTTAAATGGAAGTTGTTTTCGTTCTCCCTCAAGGGGAAGGCAAAACAATGGTACACTAATGTCGTAGAAAGTGCAAATGGAGAATGGGACAAACTTAAGAACAATTTTTATGTTGCATTCTTACCCATGTCTCATGTCACCGCTCTACCAAGGGCAAACCTCGATTTTGAGCAGAACAAGAAGGAGTCCATAGGTGCAGCCTAGGCCAGGTTTACAATGTTTATACATGCTGGCCTAGATTTGTCTTTACCCAATATTATGCTTTTGCATATCTTTTGTTCAGATCTAGACATTGATGCTGACCTATGCTTTGACATAACTATTGGAGGGTTGTTTTCATAAAAACCATGACAGAATAGAGGAAAGTCCTTGCTTACATCCTAGAGAAGCATGCTTCTCTCGTCATCATACCCAAATCCCTCCATACAAGGGCATGTCAAGTTTTGAGGAGCCCTTAGCAGCCGAATCCTTTCCTTTACCACCCTTAGGTTCGTCTGTTGAGCCCTCACCCGAACCACGAACACCGAAGGAAGAAATGTTTTATCCTTTGGAGTTTGCAATCAAAATTCAAGGATTATGGCAGAACTTCAAAACATTTCTTGGCACAAAATTCTGACATTTCTTTTGAAGGAAGTCTCCCCTAATGCAGAGTCATCGAAAGAACAGTTATTGGATGTGAAATGTTCTTCCGAAGAAATTTAGATTCTTTCACTTTCCACAACCATGCCTTGCTCGTTCAGGTAGACTTCCATGAAAGCCCTTCACAACCTCATAGTTGGGACTACTATCATAAATTCTTGCGAAAACCCTTTTAGGGTGATTTGCCGCTAGTCCCAACCAACAAACTCTTCAAAAGTCCATCTGGACTCATCTTTGAGTATTGTGGGATTGTTAGGGTTGTGCCTTTGGAAATTAATGAAACCAAAGTTTCTTACTTCCTCATTTATGCCATCCTTGATTTTGATCTTCTCATAGGGCACCCTTTTGAAAATATCATAAAAAACAAGAAGGGAGCCCCGATGAGAAGTTTGAAAGTTTTGCTTCTACCAGCCATAGCACTTGCTCAAAGACCCAAAGGCAAAGCAAAGCTACTTGTTTGAGTAGGCAAACCTTTCTTCTGCACCCTTTCTCGAACAAGACGTATGTCCCTCTAGCCATCAAAAACATTATTCTTGATAATGGTCAAGATTCAGTGATCATCCTCCATGATATATATTTTAAGAATGAAAACTTCCGTGCCATGGACATGCCCAAAGCAACAACTCTAGAACCAAGTAGGGGCCCTCTAACAAGCATGTTTTGAGGTCCCTCACATTTCATGCTCACCCCTAAGGTCTCTAGAGTTTGTTTTGCTTTGGACCACCTGCTTCTACGAGAACCGCAACCATCTCTTGGTTCTAGTTGTCAAACTTTTTGATAGAATGGTTGTGAATACTTATGTTTGTCATAAACATTATCCCGTAGTAGTACGATGGTGACAACCTTGCATCTTAAACGTTCATGCCCTATGCTTGGTGGTGAAGTTGGGAATTACACCACCATTGATAGCTGCAAGAAAAGTCCCGCGGTCAAGCTTAGGACCATAACTTAAGCACTACCGGGAGATACCCCGGGTTATTCAATAAAAGCAAGAAAATGTGTTCAAGTTAGGTATGCACCTTCGGGTATTCTTGGTCGCTAACCATTTCAGGAAGAGATTGAGAAGAACAAAGGACATACAAAGCTTGAGAACATGGGAACAACATCAATGACACACTTTGATGATCTTGGGTGGTGAATAAACTCAAGAGGAGACCCTGACCTTGCACACTTGACTTTCAACAAGGTCCAAGTGTGGGGAGGACGATGCATGTCTCACCACAAGATCACCTTGATTCAAAGGAAAAAGAGATGTTGACTCTATCTTGCTAAAAAAAGAGAAGGGAAGTGAAAAAAAGGAAAAAAAAGAGAAAGGAAGTGAAAAAAAAGAGAAAAAATAGAAGAGCTTGTTAAAAAATAAATAAATAAAAATAGTTTCAAAAAATATATATATATACTAGAAGAGAGAAAAAGGAGCACGCTGGCCTCACATGTTTGTGTAGATGTGCTAGCTGACTTTACCTAGCATTGCTCCCACAAGCAAGAAGGGCTCACCTCCATGCCTTTGCAACAACTATCAAAGTCCATGGTCCATACACACTAAGTCATGTGTGTGTGGCCAAGCTTTGTAGTTTCCCTGGACAGATCCATCATGCAAACAACACATCGACAAGAGCAATCATCTACATCTGTTGTTGGTAAGTACTCCCAGCTATGCAAAGGTAATATTCACCAATTCGTTTACTCACTTTTGTCCCCATAGCCTAACCATGCAAATTCATGCTTCCTTTGTTTATGTTATATAATCTAGCTTGGGTGTTGTCACATAGAATTATGTGGCACATTCATGGGTCTTTTAATCTAAGCATGGTGCTTAGGTTAAAAAGACCTTCTTTATTCAAATTCTGGCATGGTGTTGGAATTTAATTAATGAGCTATGAGTTGTTATCATAAACAATAGAGGTAATTTGATATGGAGACAAGACAAGGTCTATTTTAATTTGCATCATAAGTCCGACCTTGTTTGAGTTATGTGAGTTGGATGAATAAATAAAAAAGACTTAATAAAATAAATAGATAATAAGTAAATAAAACAATCATAATAAGTTCTAGGCTCTCTGAGGTTCAACCTCGTAGAGCCCTTGCTTGTTTTATGTTCTCTTTGTTTTTTGTTCCTTTGTTAAAATTAAAAATAGGTACAAGAAAGAGTGCGGGAGATCTCTCAAGCACAACTAACACACCCTTCAAGATCTCCCCTAGACGTTGCACAAACATCAAGCAGGCCATCATGTAGAGGGACAAGACATGACTTCCATGAACTCCTTCTATATCGATGGTTTGTGCAATACCTCTCTCACTCTCCTGACCAACCATGACTCCATGCATATCATGGATCACACTTCGTTTAAAGATTCTAAAAAAACAAAGGGGAGTCATGGTCATAACATTTCATATAGAAGCTTGCATGAGGTTGTTCCTCCTACATTTGTCGTGTGTGCAAGACACTAACATGCAGGAGTTAACAATAAATGACTTGCTACACGATGACATGCTACTAAAAGTGACGAACTCCAACCCACACCTTGGTAGTCACCTGAAACAGAAACCGAGCCACCACAACGACAACTCTGATGTTTCATGCATATTGCTGTTGGTACGCACATTTAGGTATGTCAAGGTAATGTTAACAAACTCTTTCACTCATATTTGTCTCCATGAAAATATAATATCATGCTCTTCTTCTGTTCATGCCATATGCTCTGAGTTTGGGTGTATTCACATGTGCGCGCTTGTGGTATATCCATAGTTTTTTTTAATTTAAGCATGGTGCTTAGGTTAAACTAGCCTTCTTTAATCAAAATTGTGACATGGTGTTAAATTTTGATTAATGAACTTTGAGTTGTTGTCATAAATAGTGGAAGAAATTCATTTTTGAGATGAAGCAAGGCATACCTTTCTTTGCATTCTTATCCTAGCCTTGTTTGAGTTATTATGGTTCCCTTGTTTAAAAATCTGTCTTTGTTGGATGAATCTTATTTATCTTGTGATGATTTAATTTCTATGCTGGTAAGTTTTGGTTTGGAAGTACTGGTTACGCATCTTTTGAATTAAGCATGGTGCTTAATTTGAAGTTTAGATGCGGATCATGCTTCTTTAGGCTCGTTAATTTAAGCATGGTGCTTAGATTAAGTTTCCTACCTAGACCAAATTAGACATGGTGTCTATTTTGATCTTGGAACCAAAGCTGCTAGTATAGATTTTGTTAATCTTATGGACTAACCCCTTGTAGAAATTCATCAACTCCATGAGGGTAAGTCTTTGAGATGACAACAGAGACAAGCATTCCTTTGGTGAACCTTGAAAAGAAAAATATAATGATAAATAAAATCTTGATAAAAAAGTAATATACCTTTCAACCCCAAGCCTTTTTGTCTTGTTATCTCAATACCACCATAAAAACAAGCTTGGGGGGAGCTTCATAGAGGCACCACCAATTAGCGGCACCCCTAGGTGAACCACGTTGGTAAGTCAAGAGCAAGCTTGGGGGAGGGCTCCCACAAAGGTAACTTGTATCTCATATTTTTAGTAATTTTTTTCCAACTTATAAAATGGTGAGATATGATTAATAAATATATTTTCCTCTCTCATATGTGTTAAGATATGTTAGTTTCTACCCTTGTTGAAATGATGAACAGTTGCTCTGTCTTATGTTTCACCTGTACCTATTTTATAATCGAGCTTTCTCTAAGATTTGGGTTTATCAGCTCAAAATGTCTCATCCTAGAATCTTGAACTAGTGGGTTGCACATGCTTGATCTTGTCTAAGTTATTGCCTAATATGATATAGTGACATGGGTTGTGCTATGACTTTGTTCTGAGTGAAACTTGACATCCGGAGTTTTATTTTCAAAAACATTCAAAAACAAAAAAGTTCCTCAATGATTATGAAATACCTACCAAGGCCATATGACATGTTTCAATTCTGCAAACCTCTTAGTCATATGCTACTTGTGGAACATTGAGTTGGGTCAAATTATTGTGACCTAAGTAAGATTATGGTCATGCACCCATGATTGAGATTCACATGCACCCACCAAATAAAGCCAACTCTCAACCCGAGAGTTCCACACAACATGCACCCATCCATCCAAAAAAAGATATGCCAACTCTTACCCTGAGAGTTGTGCACTCTTCCACCAAATAAAAATGCCGGTTCTTACCTTGAGAACCGCGCATTTGTTATCCACCAAATAAAAAATGCCGACTCTTACCCTGAGAGCCGCGCATTCATTTTCCTCCATATAATTACTCCTCGCATTCGATCATGACATCTCTCCATCCACAAAGTTCTTCATATATTGACAAGAGATATGGACTATGCAAAAAAAACATGCCAAGGGGCATGTAATAAACAAACAGGAAAGAAAAAGTTCCAAGTACCCGTTCAAAAAAAAGAGAAGAAAAAAATGGATATATGATTTTATAGCCCATATCCCTCTAAAAAGTTTCATTCCATCCAATAAAGGAGAGAATCATGATGCATGGAGTACCAAAAATATTTAGAATTAGGATTTCCACCATCCTCATACTCCACACACTTGCACATCTCAATCAAAGTGTATGACTTGTATCTCCTTGTGGTTCGGTTTTTGACTTAGCAATATATGTGATGCAAGTATGCCCACCTTTATACTTGCCCAAAACTCCACTCATAAGCCTTAGTGGTAGGATATTACAATGCCTTTGGTGGGGTATTCATACACATTGAGTGATCGAGTGAATCATTTGAGGAACTTACATTTCTTTTACAAAACTTTCAAAACCTCCGAAAAGATAATTGATCTTGGGATGAATGATAGGCAATGTCTGTGAATCTGTTCTGTCTTGCAATCACCCAAGTCTTGAGATGGCCAAAAGGCCCCATTTGTTTCAAGATAATAGTAGGGTGGATAACATGCTAGTTTATTCAAATTGCGGTAGAAAACTTTGTTATAGACTTTGTACATTTGAAATATGATCAGCATGGTAGCAACTCCTGATCAACAACTATACTTAGCTATTTGCTCGGGATGAGCAAAGGTTAAGCTTGGGGGTCTTGTTGGCGGTCCTTATGGATCATTTCTAAACCACCAATTTAGACTAAAAAGAAGAAAGACAAACATATTCTAGCACATATGCCTTTACTACTAACAAGTTCCACTTGTACCTCTAGTATTCATGTTATACAGGTTTAAGATGCAACAAGTGGAAATACGCAACATAATGGAGAAAGCATAAAAAAGCAAAAGTCGAATTCAGTAAATGTGCAAATAAGAAATACAAAGGAGCCCACCTTCGGTACATACCTGGGCCTGATCGTAACCATGGGAGAGGTCCAGGCCTAGGGAGGAATAGACTACCTGAACGCGGTGGCCAGATGGCCCCACCAGGGGGCGGCCGGTCCTAGGGGCGACAGCACCCCCAGTGGGCCCTCCCGGCCCCAACCTTTTGTGGCGGTTCATAGGACAGTTTTCCCATGACGGTCCTACCTACGATCAACACAGATGGAAAGTGGAAACCGCCCTTTGGAGGTCGGTTTGGGTCCTTCCATGTGGGGATAGCCCTTTTTCATAGAGCCTCCTCCTCTCAAGCTATAAAAGGAGGCCTCCTCTCTTCAAAATTGAGGAATTCACCAACACAAAGAGGTCACAATGTAGAGAGGAAGAGTAAGCTCCATTCCATTAGCTTCTAGCTAAATTAGTATAGGAGTGAGAGAGGGAAAGAGCTAGAGAAAGAGCGGAGTCGAAGCAGCTCTGCCTCCGGGTGGACGAAGTGCCAGGCTTGTCGGCTCTCGCTCCAACTTGTACCTCTACGATCGTCTTGCTACTTGGAGTAAGAAGTTCATGTTCAACTTTGGTTTGATTCATTAAGCATGTTTCTTTCATAAAGCAACTTGTTTGTGGGATCGTCGTTCGTCCTTTGGATGGATGCTCTAGTAAGAGGACTCCTGATAGAGACGGATGTTCCTGATCACCGCTAAAGTAGTAGTCGCCTTCGTAGACGTGGTGTCTAGGTTGGGGTCTACCTTCATATGTTGCGCACACCCATGGGCAGAGGGGTAGGTGGCAGGTGGTGACAGTCCTGTCCACTCGTACTAGCATTCCCCCATGTTTGGCCATGGAATAGTGCTGATGCTGATATCGCTTGGCAGATCAAGTGCGTCAGTGGGCCTGAAGCAAGCAAGTAGTGGGAAAGTTACCATCGCTTATATGAGTTTGATCTTAGAAGAACCTTTCTAACCAAGCTACTCTTCATCTTATCATTCTAGGAGAACTAGTTTAGAGATCTCTTACACTTCCGTTCCCTGTGGAAATACGATACCCTAAATACTTCTGGGTGAAGGCTACAATGGTACTTCTGTGTGCTTGCGGACTTTTCTGGTAATGCTAAGAAGTGCCAACAGTCGACCTACGCTTGGGATTGGAGGAGCCGGGAGGTCTTGGCGGCAACCCTAGCTTCATCCCCGCTATGCGCCAGCCGAGGGGACCAAACGTGGTCTCTTCTGCGGCCACGGCTCCAATGCCACCCAATCTGCTCCCACATGGGTTATTCGAGGCCCATCGTCTGTTCCTGGTTGGTCTAAAAAACACTACCAGGTTGTACTCCTCCCCGATGAGCACCAACATGAGCGTGTATGAGGACCTCTCGGGACACCTGCTTTGCACCACCGAGGGCTTGCCACCTCCTATGTTGGCTTCTGGCACCCAGAGTCCTCGCAGACTCCTGGCCTGAGGCGCTACACCATCGGTATGATGCGATGACAGTTGGAGGAAGAGCGTCGGTGGCAGTTCCCCATCTTCTACTCTGGCAACCCCGACTCCGATTTTAACCACTATGACCCCACACGCGAGTGTTTTCACATCAGTGAAACCATCGCATCGAGAAATGACATCGTCGACCCTGCAACCATGGTCGCAGTAGGAGGCGCCCTCATCACAGTGGATTAGGAGGAGCAGCCACCTGCAGCACCGTATGATGCATGGGTGCCCCAGGACGCCCATGACGCCTAGCTAGGGCAAGTCCAGGAGATGCGAGCCAAGCTCGAAGAGGATCGATCTATGCCAGCTCGAGCAGACCCTTGAGCAGGAACGTGGACATCCACCGGGCGAAAGGGCTCGAGCCAGAGCCCGAGAAGTCCACCAACAAATTATAAGGGGGAGATGAGATCGAGCACCTCGTCTTCAACCGTGCTAGCCAGAACATCATCATGGTGACCATGCTCCTCCGCAACATGCTGGCCCCCTCGAACCCCGAAGCTCGGCGCATCCAGCAGGAGGTTCAGGGCCTCCTCGAGGTAGTCGCTACACAGCAAGCCGAAAGCTTGGCCTCAACACATTGAGGGGCTGCTTCGGGGCAACCCCTCGATCCCTCCTGACATGAGAGGCAGGGCTCGGTCCACCAAGTAGACTCTCCCTGACCAAAGAGGGCAATCCTCGTCCGTGAATGCATCCGCAACAACCACGAGCCTCGAGGCGCATGCCCCAATGTCAACGAGAACCATAGACGCAAGAGTGGTGACGCTGAGGCATAAGGCTATAGCACACATAAAGGTGGGCGTTACGATAGCGACGAGGACCGACATCGGTCCCCAGAGCCGCCGGGCCCTCTAGTCTTCAGTCGGATGATTTGGAGGACACCGCTACCGAATCCCTTCCATCCCCCTACGAGCCTCATCAGATACAACAGTGAAACCAAGCCTGAGCTATGGCTAGCTGACTTCAGATTGGCATACCAGTTGGGTGGAGCACGCAGCGACCATGCCATCATCTGGCAACTCCCCCTCTTTCTATCGGATACTGCTCGATGGTGGCTCGAGGAGCTCCCCTCCGACCAGATCCATGACTGGGCCGACCTCATCAGGATGTTCAAGGAGAACTTCAAGGGAACCTACATGCACCCTAGTAACAGGTGGGATCTTCGGAGCTACAAACAAAAGCCTGGAGAGTCTCTCCATGACTTTGCCCGACACTTCTCCAAGCAACGCACTGAGCTTCCCCACATCGACGATGACGATGTGACCCTGGCTTTCATTGCTGGGACCACCTGGAAGGACCTAGTACAGGAGCTGGGGTGTAACCCCCAAGACCGCCGATGAGCTAATGGACATCGTGGCCAACTATGCCACTGGCGACGAGGCAGCTGGTGCCTTGTTCGACGATGGCCAGGGCAAGCGTGAGGCCAAGCTAGGCGACCCCGAAAGCTTGAATCGGGGTACCAAGAAGGGTGGCAAGAAGAAGAACTAGCAGGGCAAGCACGAGGATGCCCCGATGATCTCATGGCCGCCGTCGAGTGCAAGAAGCCCCAAGGTCCTCCTGAGAAGGGCCTCTATGATGAAATGCTGAAAAAGCCATGCCCCTATCACAAGGGGCCTACTAACCACAACCTCGAGGACTGTTGAATGATCAAGAAGTACTTCGAGAGCGTGGGCTTCGGAAAAGATGACAAGAAGGAGGATCCCAAGGAAAAGGACGGCGACAAGGAGGACAGTTTCCCCGAGGTCTATGACTGCTACATGATCTACAGGGGGCCCTCAACCCAGCTTTCATCACGCCAACGCAAGAGGGAGCATCAAGAAGTCTTCTCCACATAGGTCGCTACTCCCCACTACCTCGACTGGTTTGATACGGCCATCACATTTGACCGTGATGACCACTCGGACCACCTCCCTCGACCTGGTGTGTACCCGCTCATCATCGACCCCATCATCGTCAACACTCACCTTTCCAAGGTGCTCATGGATGGAGGCAGTAGCCTCAACATCATCTATGCAGAGACCCTCAACCTCCTAGGTGTCCCGAGAGAAAAGCTCAGCCCGAGCGTCAGGGGCTTTCACGGAGTCATACCAGGGAAGAAGGCTCTCTCTGTCTACCGCATCGACCTCCCCGTCTGCTTCGGCACTCCCGCGAACTTCAGGAAGGAGAAGCTCACATTCGAGGTGGTCAGGTTCCACGGCACATACCATGCCATCATCGGATGACCTGGCTATGCCAAATTCATGGCAATCCCCAATTACACCTATCTCAAGCTCAAGATGATGGGACCCAAAGGCGTGATCACTGTCGGCCTCTCCTTCGAGGACGTATACGACTATGACATTGAGTGCATTGAGAATGGGGAGGCCGTCAAGGAGTCTGCAATGCTGGCGGCAACCCTAGAGGCATTCACCACTGAGCTTCGAGACCCCAAGCGCCACGCCGGCAACTTTGAGCCCACCGAGGACACAAAGAAGGTCCTCGACCCGAGTAGCTCCGATGAGAGGGCGCCGATCATTAGCGCCACCCTCAGTGACAAATAGGAAGCAGTGCTCATCAACTTTCTTCGCGCAAACATCGACATGTTTGCATGGAGTCCTTTGGATATGCCAGGCATACCGAGGGAATTCACCGAGCATGCCTTGGAGATCTGAACCGGGTCAAAACCGGTGAAGCAACGCTTGCGTCGCTTCGATGAGGAGAAGTGCAAGATCATCGGGGAGGAAGTCAACAAGCTTTTGGTGGCCAGTTTCATCAAGGAGGTTCATCATCCCAAGTGGTTAGCTAATCCTGTACTAGTTAAGAAAAAGAATGGGAAATATAGGATGTGTGTAGACTATACCAGTTTGAATAAAGGATGTCCTAAAGTTCCCTTTCCCTTACCACGTATTGATCAAATCGTTGATTCAACTATGGGATGTGAGACTCTCTTCTTTCTCGATGCTTATTCCGGCTACCACCAAATCAAGATGAAGGAGTCTGACCAGCTCGCGACTTCTTTTATCACCCCCTTCAACATGTATTATTATGTAACCATGCCCTTCGGCCTTTGAAATGTCTGGACAACGTACCAACGATGCATGCTCCACGTCTTTGGTGAACATATCGGGCCAACAGTTGAGGCCTATGTCGATGACATCATGGTCAAAACTAAGAAGGCCGACGACCTCATCAACAACCTCGAGATCGCATTCAAATGCCTCCAGGTGAAGAACATCAAACTCAACCCAGATAAGTGTGTCTTCGGCGTCCACTGAGGCATGCTCTTGGGGTACATAGTCTCTCAGCGCGGTATCGAGGCCAACCCTGAGAAATTCTCCACAGTCACCAAGATGGGTCCAATCCGAGACCTCAAGGGTGTCCAGAGGGTCATGGGCTACCTCATAGCCCTCAGTCTCTTTATCTCAAGACTCAGAGAAAAAGCACTTCCTCTATACCGCCTCTTGAAAAAATCAGAGCGCTTCGTGTGGACCCCCAAAGCTGAGGAGGCCCTCACCAAGCTTAAAGCCATGCTGACCTCACCTCTGATTCTCGTACCTCCAAACCTTACCAAGCCACTCTTGCTCTATGTCACCACAACCACCCAGGTGGTCAGTCCGGCCATAGTTGTCAAGAGAAAAGAAGAAGGGCACGTCTTGCCCGTTCAGCAGCCGGTTTACGTTATTAGCAAGGTACTCTTAGAAACCAAGGTTCGCTACCGGCAGATCCAGAAGCTGCTCTCGCCATTGTCCTTACATGATGCAAGCTCCAACATTACTTTCTTGGCCACCCACTGATAGTAGTCTCATCTTTCCCCCTCGGAGAGATAATCTAGAACCGGGAAGCCACTGGGAGAATCACCAAGTGGGCGGTCGAGCTCATGGGTGAGGCCCTCACCTACGCACCGCTGAAGGCCATCAAGTCCCAGGTGTTAGTAGACTTCATCGTCGAATGGACCGACATGCAACTTTCCCCGCACAAATCCAAGTAGAGCTCTAGACAATGTTCTTCGATGGGTCACTGATGAAAATAGGAGCGGGCGCAGGCCTGCTCTTCATTTTGCCCCTCGGAGTCCACATAAGCTACATGATCCGACTCCACTTCACTGCCTCTAACAATGTTGCATAGTATGAGGCCCTCGTCAACGGTTTGTGCATCACTATTGAGCTCGGGGTCTGGCGCCTTGACGTTCGTGGTGACTCACAACTCATGATCGACCAAGTCATGAAGGCCTCAAGCTACCATGACCCTAAGATGGAGGCCTATTGTAAGGAGGTTCGCAAGTTGGAGGACAAGTTCTATGGCCTTGAGCTCAACCACATCGCCCATAGATACAAAGAGGACGTAGACGAGCTGGAAAAAATTGCGTCGACTCGAGGTATTGTCTGGCCTGACGTTTTCTCAAAGGACCTGTATGAGCCTTCGATTGATCTAGGCGTAGGGGAAGAGGCTGCAGTGCAGGCGGTCAACCCCCCTTCTCCTATCAAGGCCCCTTCAACCAGGGCTGAGGTCATGGACATCGAGGGGTCGCCTCCTTGGCAAGCCCCAGAGCTAGATTGGAGCACTCCCTTCCTCGAATACCTTATTCGAAGGGAGCTCCCAAAGGATTGAACTGAGGCTTGGCGCATCGCTCGACGGGCCAAGACCTACATTCTCTACGGTGATGACAAGGAGCTCTATAGACAAAGCCCCACCGGGGTCCTTTAGCACTGCATCACCATCGAAGAGGGAAGGAAGTTGCTCAAAGACCTACACTCGGGGGCTTGCGGTCATGACACTGCCCCAAGAACCCTTGTCGGAAATGCCTTCACATAAGGCTTTTACTAGCCGACCCCTGAAGAACATGGGAGCTTGATCTCGTCCGGCCCTAGAAGAAGACGACTAGAGGCTACACCCACTTGCTCGTAGCCATTGACAAGTTCACCAAGTTGATCGAGGCTTGGCCCATCACCAACATCCGTCCTCGGTCCTATGGAGCCTAAGGACAATGCCAAGTCATGCCACGGGTTTCACTCCATTCTTTATGGTCTGTGGGTCTGAGGCCGTCCTCCCCACCGACCTCGAGTATGGGTTCCCTTGACTAAAATCCTATAATGAACAGACTAATGAGGAAGCACTCACAAATGCCATTGACCAACTCGAGGAGGCTCGAGACGTGGCTCTCCTCAACTCGTGAGGTACCAGCAAAAGCTCCGGTGCTACCATGACAAGCATGTGCGCAAGAGAGACCTCTAGGTCGGCGACCTCATCCTCCGTCGACGGTAGAGCAACAAGGGCCGCCATAAGCTAACCCCACCATGGGAAGGCCCCTTCATCGTGGCTGAGGTGTTGAAGCCCAGAACCTACAAGCTATCCAACGGCAAGGGCAAGACATTCATCAACGCATGGAACATCAAACAGCTATGTCGCTTCTACCCTTAAGGCCTCGAGGCCTTGTAAATTTTCCATGTAAATTAATAAGAAGTACTTTCTCTTACAAGTTCAAACTTTTTATTTACATAAGGTAGCCCCAACTCTGCTTCATCAGAGTCGAGCCTCCCTCGGGTGCTACAAAGGGGGAACCCCTCGAAGTTCCTAAAAACTCACATGTTTTTTGAAACTCGACGCCTATTCTTCCTCACACGCCTCAATATGTGTCATCACTTAGTCAAAAACATCATGGGAGTGTCCCAAGGGCCGAGGGTTGTCAAGCCACGAGGTCACCTATGCCTCTGTGCTATGGTACCTCCACTCACTCCGTCCTTCAAGGGGCACGACCTTGCACTGAGTTTACTAAGTGAAAATACAGTCAGTCTAACATGAAAGAAAAGGACTTAAAACTCACGAAATTATATGTATATATACATGCATAATGTTTCCAAGGCCCCTAGGGCCACACTGCTATAGTTTACTATTACAGGGGCCTTCATGCCCAAATTTGGCTCATAGGCCGGCTTCTCCTTTTTCGTCAGCACCGGGAAGGACCTCGGGCTCGAACAGCTTCGCCAATCTACCACCGGGCTCCTCAGCAGCCTCGATCAAGGCCCTGTGCCTCTCCTCATTCTCAGTGTTGGTCTGGGTGGGGTTCCTGACGAAGCCATGGGAGACAACCTCCATGTCATAGGTGAAGCCAAAGCACAAGACTGCCATCGCCCGCTTCACACCGACATGGAGTGCGTTCCAGACTTGCTCCCTCACGACACGAGTGAGCTCGTATAACCGAGCAATGAAGGAGCTCCCACGCACGTCACCCTCGACCTCCGCTTGAGGTTCAACCTAGAGGCATTACAGACCAAGTGATCGTGGTGCTAAAGGTGCTGGTCAGCTTCGTCCCAGCCCAGTAGTCATCCTGGAGCGTCTTGGCGCTGTCCCGAGCTTTGACCAACTCCTCATCGAGAGCTGAAATATAAGACAGGGGTCAGCAATGACAAGAGCAACAGAGGGAAAAATCCCAAAGCTGAAGAAGAAGACTCACCAGCGGCATGGGTCTCGAGGGTCGTATACCCTTCCTGCAGCTCGGCGTACTCCCTCTGGGCCGCCTTCATGGCACGGACCGCCTTCGTCCTCTCCACCCTAAAGTCCTCGATCGCCTTGCCTACTGATATGATTTCCTCCCTCTTCTCCTGGAGGGTTTTCTTCAGCATGGCAGCCTCGGTGGACAAGGCCTCGAGGTCTTTCCATGCCTCCTCCTGGGCTTTGGCGGTGTCAGCCCTGGCCTTGGCTTCTGCCTCCCTGGCCTTCTCCGCTTCCCCTCGGGCCTTGGCGGCATCCTACTTGGCTTGGGTTGCCTCCCCTCGAGCCGATGAGGCGTCCTCCCTAGAGTTCACCACCTCTTCCCGGGCCATGGCCACATCTTCTCTCGCCCTCTCCGCCTCGGCCCGGGCAGCATCGACTGCCGCTTGTAGCTTGGGAACCTACTTCCACTTATCCTTCGCCAAGAGGATGAAGTAGGATTTGGCCTAAGAGCGCCTCTTTAGGGCCTGAGAACAAAGAAACACAAAAAAAGGAGGGGGGAGATCAGATAAGCAAGTAAATCAACCCCCACACCACGAGGGGACATCACATACCTAGAAGCATCATGCCAAGTCGTCGTAAGTGACGTCAGCCGCCAACCGCAGGGCGTGTGCAACTAGGCCTAGAACTCCTCAGCGTGCTTCCATCTCTCGACCTCCGCCAGGTCATTTATCTCAAGCATGGGAGTGTCAGGATCTGTCGAGTCATGGAGTCTAAGAATTTTCCACACCTAGTGAGAGAGGTCCCCCTCGATCCGCTCCTGTACGGCCGCCATGATGTCGTCCCCCATCTCAACTAAACTACCATGACAGAGGATTCGGTCAGCCAACGTGGGGAACGGCAACTCTGTTTCTCCCTCGGTCGTCGATGACCTAGCCTCCCCAGCCTTATGCTTCCCCTTGGCAAGGTGGCTGGGAGTAGGGCCCTACGAAGATCCCTGATCGGCCGACAATGCCCCAGTCGACGTTGGGTGAGGTGTCAGTGCCGTCGCAACCATCTCGCCTGCTGACGCCTTTGCCGGGACCATTTGCGTGGTCGGCTGTCCGACCTCCCCTCACGCCAGGAAGTCCTCAGCCACCAACTCTTCTGGCTGGCTTGAAGCCAGCAGTCTCGGCCGCCCGCCGTCCTGCCCCGCCGCTGACGGGGCCGCCTCCATCGGCTGCGGCTGTTGCGGCTGAGCCACTCTTCCTACTGCTACGGCTGCATAGGCTGGTTGGAAGCCAGCTCCTCTCTTCTTGCCGCTTCTACAGCCGCTCCAGCTTCTACCACTCTTCCAGCTCATGCAGCCCTTGTGGCCACGCTGGCCCCAGCAAAAGCTGCTGAGGAGTCTCAGCTGTCTTCTCTGCATCCCGGGCAGAGGTATCTGCCTCCTCGCCATCGACGACGATCGGGGCCTCCTCTGTGAACCCTGGCTCCCGGCCACGGGCTCCGTCCCCGAGTCCGACAGCGCCGGGAGACACGTCGGTCGCCTCCCGGCTCTGGGTCACGTCCCCCACGCCGCGGCCCCCGGGCTTTTGAGCCTATGATGGAGGCAGCGCCTGTCAGCCTGCCTCGAGTCATGGCAGTGCGGGCCTCCGCAACCCAGGTAGCCATCGCCGCTGCATGGGATGTCGAAGCAGCACCTGGCATCGACGCTGCCATCCTCGCCACGGCATCGGTCTTGAGCCGCTTCGCAAGGGAGGGAGCCGCTTCACAGGGGAGGGAGCCGCTGTCTCTGGCGCGTGCTTAACCCTAAATCACACACGAGCAAGAGATGCTGAGAACACCCGAAGTGTCAAAAAAGAAAAAAGGGAGAGGAGAACCCAAGTCACAGAAGAATTACCCCACTGGAATGAGGGGCGATGTCTTGCCCGCCTTCAATCCGCTCGGGGGCTTTGGAGCCCCCTTCGACGGGCCCTTGTCTGAACCCGAGCAGCTTGGAGACACCACCGACGACGTCCTCTGTGTTTCTCGCTTCTTCAAGGCCAACCGCCTCTAGGTCTGCGCCCCGGGTGCCGAGGTCCTGCTCTGAGGTGGCGGTGTGCTGGACCCTCCCTCCCCTCATGAAGGAGCCGGAGGCGTCCCGCCGTGCGTGCGATGAGACGATGACCTCCCCCGAGTGGAGGGGTCGCTCGAGCCCTGCCCTTGGGGCTGCTTCAAGGCCCATATCGCCTGGCCCTTGACAGGCGCGGAGGTCACCCTCGAGACCAGAGAGGATGACCTCGCCCCGACGGTTCCCTACGTAGAAGGGGCGTCAGCTGGGGCCATTCGGGGCACCAAAGCATCGAGATGTGCCTGCACCCTTTCGTCATCGCTGTCCTCCTCCCACTCACGCATCTGCTTCGCCCGGCGCTGATCACGCGCCTGGCACTCAAGGCTCCACTCCTTCCTCTTTTTCTTCTCCTTTTCCTTAGTCTTCTTCTACTGCTGGGCGGCGAAGCGCCTCGTGTGCCAGTCAGGATTAGCTTCCTTGATTAGGGGCATTGACACCCTGCTGTCTATGGCCGGCTGCTTACAAACCCATGACAAAAGGCATGAGGATGAGTTGGATAAGAAAGAGAGAAAGAAATCCGAGAACAATATAACGATGTACCTACCAGCTGGATGTGGCCATCGTCAGGTAGCATCGGGATGCTATTGACTTCATACGTCGTGAAGGAGCCGGCCACCGCAGCCCTCACCCACCTCGCGACCTCCTCGGGGGGAGCACCTCTGCCGACATCTGGCACCCCTTGAGCGGCGCCCCGGGGACCATCTGGTCCAAGTGTAGCAGGTGCTGCATCAGTAGGAGAACCCTCCGGCTATGGAACGCTGAGACGACGATCCCAGCGCTCAGCCCTCACTCGCGTAGAGTCTTCAACGCGTCGAGGAGGGGGTTCAGCCGTGCCTGACGCTCCTTACCACGCCACGAGGCCAGTGCTCCGGGCGCGCTGTGATGGTACGTTCGGTGTAGGATGGCAACCAGCCCTCGTCATTCCGGATGTAGAACCATCGGGCGTGCCACCCGCCATGGCTGGATATCAGCCCCGTCGGGATGAACAGGTTCGGCCGCTTTAAGGAGAGGTTGCAGCAGCCGGCACGAGCAATGCTCCTCCTCCTCTGCGAGACCATCTTGGTGAGGAGCTCCCACTTGAAGAGATGGAGCCACAACTCCTAGTGCGGCTTGATCCCAAGGTACCCCTCATAGACGGTAGCATAAATCGCCGTGTTAGAGATGGCGTTGGGGGAGAAGTGCTACAGCTTGACTTTGTAGTAGTGGGTGAGCGCCTGCAAGAACCAGCTCAGAGGATACCCAAGCCCCATCCGGTGGTACTTGACGAAGCTCACCACGTACCCTTCCGGTGGGGTCGGCGGAGACGACGAGGCGAAGAAGCCCATCCTCCACCAACCCTTTGAGCTCCTCCTCCGTCACGATCGATGGGAGCCAATCCTCAGAGGGAAGAAGCTCTGGCACCATGGCAACCGCATGGATTTGATCGACGGACGGACGTGAGGGAAGGTTTCCAATGTTTTTTCTCTCTTTCTTCTTTCCCTTTCTCTCTTGCTAACAAGCAGGGCGGCTAAGCTCTTCGGTAGCAGCGGCGATGAGAGAAGGAAGGCAGGATGAGGAATGAACAAAGCCCTACCCCCCAAACTTATAGGCAAGCGAAGACCAACGGGCGGATCCAACCGAGAGGCAAGTAAATCCCTCGATCCCTAGGAATAGAAAAATGCGTCAACCGTGTGGACTCTAGCCGTTGCCTGGGTCCACCACTACCGCGCCGCTCTCACTTCTGCCTAAAAAGATGCGCCCGACGAATGGAAAGAGTTATCCACGGATGGAGCCTTCAACGGTAAGGAATGCGGGACTCGGCCCCACATAAAAATCTCGAGGGAGCGACGGCTAGCACTCGAACAGGGTTCAACAGCTGCCCTCAAGTGCCAGAGTCAGGGATGACTGAGGGGGAGCCAACATGAGTCCCTTGCTTGAGAACGAACTCTTGAGGCCCCCTCGGACATATTCAAGGCAAAACTAAAGATCCATTTCAGGAATCCCCTCGAAGGGAGGCATTGAGCCACTGAACCCGATCGAAAGGGGTTGACATCCATGGGACCCATTGATTTGCTTCGACAAGAGCGCCTCTGGGCCACAAGTTGACCCCTATCAAACGGGGCATGAGCTCTTGCTTGAATTTCCCGATAACAGCTCACCCGAGACGTCGGAGCTCGCCCATACGAGGGTAGCACGGCGCTTCTCACCCCTCCTCCTGACGAAAGGGAGCGTGAGGGTCGAAACAAAAAAGATAGGCTCGCTCCTGATCGACCTCGACGAAAGAGGCTCGGGGGCTCGCTCGAGATCGGACAGCCTCGACGAAAGAGGAACCAACCATCTGGAGGCTCGACCACTCGAGCACGCTTCGGCAAGAAAAGCATAAAAGCCCTCAAGCGAGTATTCTACTCCCCCGAGGCCTCAGGGGCTACACCTGACGGGCGCGCTCACTTGCACCCTTCGGAGAACGACCGACACTATGAATCCAGAGCCTCTGCATGAGTGCTAGCACTCACACAGAGACTCGGGGCTACTGTCAGGTACCAGGACAAGGGGGTACCCTAAACCCCCGATATCCAGGAGGATTAATCCGCCAACAGCAAAACCCCAAAATCATTAAAGAAGCCCACAATCAGAGATACGGGTCCGCCAGCGTACACCGAGCTACGCCGGTACGGCCCATGAGCGAGACCGTCCGAGATAAGGCCGATTCCAGTTCGATGGGGGACCTCGAGTGACGAAAGTCCGCCCGAACGAACGACCCCTCGCTCGAGTGACGGAAGTCCGCCCAGGCGGACGACGCCCCTCGAATGACGGAAGTCCGCCCGAGCGGACGACCCCCCGGTCGATTACTACTACCCCTCGAATCCACCTACTTCCTGTACGGGAGTCAGTGCATTTAATGCTTCCACCAACTCCTACCTAACCGCATGGCTACAGCGGTGTTACAGTGATCGGGTACGGTGGTCGAATCCTACTTTTACCGCCCATCCGTGGACGTATGGTGATTTGCCCGGTACTGCTATACCTTATCGAGCACTATTCCACCTCCGACGCCCCCTCGACGCACCACACAACAGCCGACAGCCTTGGATGCCCTAGGGCTCGGTCTTATCCACCCAGTGGATGGATGGAGCGGCGCAAATCGCTGATCACACAGCCGTGCAACGGGCACATTGAATGCGGCACTGTGGCGAGGCATCTTTGCCGTCACATTGAAAGGTTAGCAGTACTTGGTGTCCGTTTAATACCGGATACGGACACATAACTGCACACGCTTAGGACCGGGGCCGCACACGCTTAGGACCGGGGCCAGATCTCACATGCGCGGCTGCTGCAGCCTCGACTCCGGGTGCTGCTGCTTGGCTAGACGATAAACACGCCCTGTACAAAACCCATCCATCGCTCTCGCTGCGATTCAGAGACGTCGACGCTCCAGTCCAAGTAGCAAACCCAGGACGACGTGTGTCTGATTAACCATACTATTCTAATCGGGTCGCTGCAGCTTTACTGTTGGTGTAAGTAGATTGCCTGCAAAATCGGCGAAACAATTTGGCAGATGCATCAGCCGCACCACCAGTCACGGAACGGAAACCAGCCGGCAGGCGGCACTGCGGCAGCAGCCAGTCATGAAAAAAAACCTCTCCTGTAGCGCCGCTGCAACGTCAGTCAATCCGAGGCCTCAAATGTCGTCGGCCATCCCTCGAGTCAGATTCCGACACCTCTGGTCAGCACCCCGCGTATGGGCACAAGTCCTTTGCTGACCACCTGCGGTGTCATCTTGACGCGCCTGGAGGACAGCCGGCGACCCTGAGCACGTCGCTACAGGGCAGCCTTTGTCGGACGCATGCCTCTACAGCAGCTACGACATGATCGGTATCGCCCCCTCGACGTCACCACCTACGACAGCTTCAGCCTCCTATATGCCCATGCCTCTTCTTGGTCTATAAAAGGAGACACCGAGCATGTCGTAGAGGGAGAGATTCTTTCCGGAGCCTAAAACGCTCAAGTCTTAGCTCAATCTCACCCTCGACACCACCGTTCTCAGTTGCTCGCTTGTATTCACACCTGTACAAGCACTTCGGTGCAAGATAATACAAGTCTTCTCCCCCTGGATGTAGGGCCTTCTCTTGCCCAAACCAGGATAAAAATCGTGTGTTCATCTTGCATCACCATCCAAATTAGGAAGCACGCAGTACACGTTTACTCGTTGGCTTAGGGCACCCCCGGGTCCCGACACCGACACTCGGCAACCTAGTGCCCGGTAATAGATCCCATCTACTATCGCCGCACATCGCATGTGCTTGGCACTTGACCTAAGGCTCAATTCGATCAATCTGATTGATCTCAAACTCGTCACGACTGGTTTTACATGTATCACTTAACTCGGATGGCAGAATTTCGATCGGTACGAGTAGATCTTTATAAGACCAACGTGGCAAGACGATGAACCAAGATCAGAGACTCATCTACAACAGCGCATATCACCATATGCACAGAGCCGGACCTATAACAAAGCAGCTACTGCTCTGATACCACTGTAGGATTATGAGGGTGCTACGCTAGCCAAAAAATAAAACTTTTATACCTCATAAATCAGGATCTACTGCTAGATATAGGTCATGGTATTACCACTAGATGCGTAGATACAACGAAAGACTCGATGTAGTGGAACGTGTTGCAGCAGTGTCGTGCAGTTGCGTGGTCGTCCGTCAAGTATACCCTTCGCTTGCGGATCATCCAACCATGTTCCCGACCAGTCCAACTAGTCATCGACCAGTTGCTAACCACCGTGACCGACCAGATGCACACCTCTGAGGTATCACACACGTGTGGAAGGAAGCAATGCGCAACCGGGATGCTTGGTCCACGAGGAGCAAAGGTGTGAGGGTGCGGTGGGCGACGGCGACTAAATAGATCGATTGCATCATATTTTCCTCGCCCCTACCCTTGCTTATGTAGGCGTCCTTATGCGACCCTGACCTGGAGGCCCATCAGGAACCCTAAGCCTTGTCTAATTCGGGTCCAACCTAAATTAGGCTTCCAGCCCTTAAGCGTGCGACCATATGGGTTCACGCACACATAGACATGGCCCGAGTACTGATACTCACCCAATAGTTGACAGCAGCCTCTAGCAAGGCATGGCAACTCCTATGCATACGCAAAGATCATATCAGATGAACCACTACGACCACATACAAGTTATTCCCTTTGCCACTAATATATGGCTCAACTCGTGGGTTAACACTTAACCCAAGCACGGCCATGCATTTATTGATCAAATCACTTGAGTGATCCAGTGATATCTCTCTCATGCAGAGAGGGACAAATTCCTTCTTGACTGTCTATGTCTCACAGCATGCTTCCCGACCACCCGAAGACCATATTTATAACTATCCAGTTATGGAGCAGTGTTTGGTAATCCCTAAGTAGGCCGTTTCACATCTTGAGTACATACCACAATCCTTAAGTAACGGTACTTAGGTACGCCAATCGATAGTTCAGTAAGAAATTAGAATGAATCTGCAAGCACACAGAACTATCATTGTAGCATTTCAACCCGTGAGTATTCAGGGGTGTAGTATTTATAATTTTCCATAGGAGGGCAATATGCATCAAGTGTGGTGTAAACATGATTACTTATTAAGTGCAATGGTAGGCATAGAGTAAATAGGAGTAAGACATGATATTCAAGATAGTGGACACACATCGGGGTCAACCTCAAGGATAAAAGAGAAATAAAGAATAAAAGAATATAACTAAATAGAGCAGGCATTTGGTCATATATAACTATGCAAAGAACTGTTAGTAAAACATCTAATTAGTAAGTCTAGCATCAGGACTAAGTCTGGGATGACAGGGAGATCCCCGCAGCTTGTCTGCCAGCGGATAGAGACTTTACGAACTCCTACTCAATACCCGAACGTGGGGGAATGCTAGGGATGGACAGGGCTGTCACCACCTGCCCACCTACCCCTCAGGCCGTGGGGCAATGACATATCCACTGATCTCTGCATACCCGAGCACCATTCCCGTGTAATTGGAAACAACTCCTAACCCCCACGGACCCCAATCTACGGATTGATAGGCTAGGTTAAGAGTAGCCAAGAAGGCACGATGAACCATCACCTCATCCCTAGTTCTTCCTCTATTCATACTAATTCGATGAACGACAAAGAATGATGTTGAACATGTTAAGAACATAATACATAAACTATATACTAGATCATATATTATGCTCATAACATGATCATAACTATACTCTAGTTCATCTGCATGATTATATAAGTATGATAAGAACTTGCTCATGGAGGAAAACCAAATTGTATTCATACCAAGATCCTTTTCCTCCAAGGAGACAAGCTCTCCTTGATAGCTCTTGCCTTGCTCACAAACTACTAATACTACTTTAAAGATACAAGTGAGAGGTGTGAGGTGAATGACTCCAAAATGATGTGTGTGTTTAGAATGGGGGAGATCCCTCTCTTTTATAGCCAAACTAGGACAGTTCGGCCTCCACAAATATGGAAGGAGGTGAAACCGCCTTGGGGGAATCGCCATGAGCACCGCCTGAGAAGGCTGGGGCCGGGAGGGCCCACCGTGGGTGCGGCCGCCCCCTGGTGGGGCCAACTGGCCACCGCCTTCGGGTGGTCGGTTCCTCCCTGGGCCTAGACTTCTCCCATGGTTACGATCAGGCCCAGGTATGTACCGAAGGTGGGATCCTTTGTATTTCTTGTATGTACATTTGCTGAATTCGTCTTTTGCCTTTTGCGCTTTCTCCATTATGTTGCGTATTTCCACTTGTTGCACCTTAAACCTGTAAAATATGAATACTAGAGGTACAAGTGGAACTTGTCAGTAGTAAAGGCAAATGTGCTAGAATATGTTTGTCTTTCTTCTTTTTAGTCTAAATTGGTGGGTTAGAAATGATCCGTAAGGACCGCCAACAGTTGTCTATAATGGATATTCAATGAACACTTAATGCATGTCATAGATACAATTGGAATATCAATCTCTATGATTACCTCTAGGGCATATTCCCAACACACAGTCCGGTCTGCGGTGCACCGGCGCTCTCTGGCCCTAATTGTAGTGACTCTGGTCCACGTAAACCGCATCCATGGCCTTCAGGTCGAGTCGATCCCCTCCTCTGTTTCTTTTCCTCCCGACGGCAAGGCTCGTCGGCGGTGGGGATTCGTCAATTCCCAGCGATCCGATGCTCCATCGACTACATCTCCTTGCGCTTGTGCTTCGGGACGGTATGGCGAGCACGATGATAGGGTTTCCAGGTAGCAGCTTGGCCTCTGGCAAGGCTGTCCATGGCGCACGGTGGCTCGATGGCGATGGCGTACAGTAGCAGCTCAACTGCGTCCGAATCCAAACCAAAGCAGGGCACGGGAATGTGATTGGGGTCACCCAACGCCCTCCCGACGCGCTGACGATGACCATCTTCCACGGCGGAGTCCATGTGGGTAGCAACTCCCATGGCGGAGTCTGATGTGGCCATGGTGCATGGCACAGCTCCAAGGGAGGCTACTCGGCCTTCCTCCTCTCCATGGCTCGAGGCAATGCTTCAAGTGGAGCTCGTCGACATTTTCATGTCCTTCGAGGTGGTCGGAGGCGACGGGAGACAGTGCGGCATGACGGCGACATGGCGGCGCATAGATGATCCTCCGGTGCAGCATCCAAATAGTTAGCATGCGCACGGGGTGCTCCTTGATGAGGCGGCCACAGATCTTGAGTCGATGAAACTCGGACACCATCGGCTAGCCGGCAAGATGGCTTCATCACGGCGGCTCTTGGCGCGCGGCGACAGGCAGTGTGGTAAGTCTGTTCCAGCATCCTCCTGACGCCGTGGAGTCCAGGGGCCTAGCTAGTCGGTGTCTGCGTGTGTGCAGGTGTCTAAGATGGCCGGCTATGGCCCTGGCCTACGCGCTCATGGTGTGAAGCGCCATGGCCGTAGCAAAAGGTGGGGTTGGAAGAGGGGCTCATGGCGGCACTCACCGGTGTTTGACGAGGAAGGGGAGTTGCTGTACACATCCAAGCAGCAACGGCTCGCGGTACAGCTCTGGCTCCTCGATCCTGACGCACAGCCCAACAGCAGCTCTGGCATGGCAGCGATCTCCTTCTTGTCTGGTGGCGGTGACTCCTTTCCCACCCCCTTCTTTTCCTTCCTCCCCTTTCTCCTCCAAATTGCGGTGGCTGGTGATCAATTGAGAAGCCACCAAGCGGCGGTGGCGAGCGATCAAAACCTAGAGCGCCGGGGTCTCGCTTATATAGAGGGGCAGCAGGGCGGTTGGCCGACGAACGGTGCTTGGTCGCTGGAGCTCGATCAGATGGCCAGGAAGAGGTCCAGGTCAGCGGTGAGGGCTTGACTAGGTCCAGGGCGTCAGTGAGAGGGGGCTAGCTGGGTCTATGTGTGTCTAAGCATTACAACGGCAGAATTCCACGACGGCGGTAGCGCATTCTAGGGTTATGAGGGTGCTATGCTAGCTAGAAAATAAAACTTTTCTACCTCATCAACTAGGATCTACTGCTAGATATAGCTCATAGAATTACCACTAGATGCGCAGGTGCAGCGGAAGACTCGATGTAGTCGAACGCATCGCAGCAGTGTCATGCAGTTGCGTGGTCGTCCGTCAAGTACACCCTTCGCTTGCGGATCATCCGAGCACATTCCCGACCAGTCCAACTAGTTGTCGACCAGTTGCCGACCATCGTGATCGACCAGGTCCGTCCTTGTGCCACAGATGCAGCACCTTTGAGGTATCACACACGTGCTAGGTCCGCGAGGAGCAAAGGTGTGAGTGTGGGGTGGGCGACGGTGGCTGAATAGATCGATCAGATCACCGTTGCCTCGCCCCTACCCCTTGCTTATATAGGCGTCCCTATGCGACCCGGACCTGGAGGCCCATCAGGAACCCTAAGCCTTGTCTAATTCGGATCCATCCCGAATTAGGCTTCCAACCCTTAAGCGTGCGACCCTATGGGTTCACGCACACATAGAAATGGATCGAGTACTCCTACTTGTGACAACTCCTATGCATACGCAAAGATCATATCATACGAACCACTATGACCAGTTGACAGCGGCCATGCATTTGTTGATCCAATCACTTGAGTGATCCAGTGATATCTCTCTCATGCAAAGAGGGGCAAATTCCATCTTGACTGTCTATATCTCATAGCATGCTTCCCGACTACCCGAAGACCACCTTTATAACTACCCAGTTACTGAGCAGTGTTTAATAATCCCTAAGTAGGCCATTTTACATCTTGAGTACATACCACAATCTCAAGTCTAAGGACATAATGTACATGACATGAGTAGAGAAAATCTCAAGTTGGATCAGTCCAACCTACATGTCTCACATGTGCCCACATTATAAGTTTGACATCTCCATGTCCATGACTTGTGAAACATAGCCATCAACTAATACATATGCTGGTCTAATATTCAAGTGTGTTCTCACAAGAACATCGACCAGGGACAACTTTAGAATAACCATTCAAGTAATTTGAGTTCCACAAATAATTCACATAATTGCCAATCAGTATAAGTTGTCTATAATGGATATTCAATGAACACTTAATACATGTCATAGATACAATCGAAATATCATCATATCTATGATTACCTCTAGGGCATATTCCCAACACGCATGTGCACGCGCACAAGAGGAATTCACCCGTGCCGCGGGTGTTTTGCTGTCGGTTGGTTGGCCCAGGTGGCAAGCCGGTGCACGTTGATAAGGCAGAGGGCTGGATCGAGTGGTCGCGAATCCTTGCGTAGCGGTGACGCAGGGGACAGGGCCTGACACCGGTGATGTCGGGCGCGAACGGCTTGGTGGGGGACCTGGGGGAGAGGTATGACAGGCGGGTCCTGCAGCGGGGCCCGTTGGTCAGTAGCTTGAAGTGAGGGCAGCAGGTCCATGTTGGCCCGTGGCCGTTGGGCCGGCTGGTGAGGGAAAGAAAGGAAGGGAAAGAAGAGCTAGGCTTGGGCCGACTTCAGTTCACGGGCCAGATAGCTTTTTCCTTTTATCTTTTTTATACTTCCTCCTTTCTATTTCTATTTTTTCAAAATACTTTATATATATAACAGTGTGGCATGATGTAAAATAATTCTCTAGTGGACACACTTGGTCCTTGCTAGGTTGGGTATTATTCCCATAGTGGATATTTATTTATTATATAAATAGATATTGTTGGTATTTTATTTAGCACACATAAATCCAAATAAAAACCAAATCACAAGGTAATTAAAAATACAACATGGATATATGGCTAATGCAACATTGTGACAAAACATATGAAACATGGAGCTTAAGCTAAACACATAGAAGCTAATGCATAGCATGTATGGTTGGTGCATGATTATGGTATGGTAGATGACATGTCACACTCATCACTCATAGGTTTTGAGAAAAAATTTATAGTTCGGATTTTTGGGTTGTTACACCTGTGGTGTGGATTTGAGCCCCAAATTGGCGTACCCATGCGTTGTTTTTGGGGAGTTTTTTAAGCGGGTTAAAGAACTCTCTTGTCTGCTCCACGTCAAAGCACAGGTGTAAGGCCAGTCTAGTCTCACGGGAGCTGTGGTGCCACGGTCTATAGATAGGGCCATAGGTTAGAGGGTTTTCTTGACCTGCATGAGAAAATTTTCTAAAGTACAGTGTCCAAGAGATGTCTTAACCCTCGCGGGCAATAGCGAACCTGGTGCTCCAACCGAGCTCGGGCAAAATTCAAGATGCCTATAAATTATGTGTTTCTAGCTTCTTTGTACGTCGCAAAGTGATCTAACTTCTGTATATACAGCAGCATTGGAGCTCGGGTGGCGCCCCAGGGTCATCGAGCCCTGGGTCCACCAGTGCCCACGGGTCCAGTTATTTTTATAATAATAATAAGTATTAGATCTATTCTATTTTCTAAATAATTCTCCTGCTCTGCCACCGTGAAAAACAATATAGATTAACAGCTGTACATAAATTACCTCAATGCCACTATAACCTTTGGTGCAGTGACCATTTGTATTTAATAATCGTGGGTGCAAGACGTACGAGGAGTGAGCAGTGAATGAGCAACACATGCAGTCACTGAGCTGAAAGGATCAAGATGCCTAAGAAATGGGGTGAATTAGGCTATTGTAAAAAATTCTTCTTGTGATAGTTAAACCTAAACTTGCCCATTTCACCTCTTGTGGATAAAAGTGTTTCTATTGTTCTATCGTACAAAAGTTTTGCATCTTAAGTTCAAAACCTACTCTAACATGGTAATTCTAAGAATATAAAGACATAAAATGAATCGCATGAAAGTAAATACTCAAAGTAAATAGAGGAAGAAAACCACAGTGATGTTTTTCTGAAGCATTGGAGAGTCGCCACTCCCCACTAGTCTTCGTTAGAGCACCCACGCCTTGTAAGGACCAAGTGCTCTCTACAGGCTGATTCTTTGACACTCTGTCATGGTGAATCACCCACAACCGCTTACACCATGAATTGGGTCATCCACAAGCTCCACCGGATGATCACCAAGCTCCCAATCACTATCGAGCCATCTAGGTGATGAATATCACCAAAAGTAACAAGCACAAGACTCTTACTTGACCATGACAAGCCTAATAAGATGGGTGGATGTACACTTGCTACTCCCTATGCACTAATAATGTCTTTAACCTTGGATTGACGAATCTCACAACCTCACTAGGCTATTACTCTCCTATGCACTCTCAAAGATTTCTTCAGCTGAACAAATAGACAAGAGAGCCTTCATAGACGAGTTACGCAAGTATAAATACTCTCCACGCAAACCCATAGCAGTTCGAGGCAATTCCGACTTCTCTGCAGGGCGTCGGATGGAAAAATGCATAGCATCGAACGCAAAAACCTCCGTCCGACTCGCATAGGCAGCCGTATTTGTGACTGTTGGAGGTGTCGGACTGAAATCTTAGTCTGACAACCACCGTCAGACACAGTCTGACACCCAAAACCCTCTTTGGTGACCGTCGGACGAAAAGCATCTGCGTCTGACGCCCACCGTTGTACATCGTCCGATGCTCAAAGTTCCTCTCTAGTCACTCTCTGGTCACTGTCGGACAGAGAGCACATCGGATGGAAGTGCCTCAGACGCTCAAGCCCTTATCTTCTGCTCGCGTGCAGACACGTGGGTCCGACGCTCATGTCAATTTTAGTCCGACGCTCCTTGACCACTCCCTTCACTTCCAATTCAAACACTCTGTGAACGGGAATTGATCCACACGATCTTGTGGGTAATTTTTGAGTTACCTAGTGCTAAGTTTGACAAATATGTATCACACCTAACCATTAGACTCACCTAGGTCAAGCTAACCATCCATGCCCTCTTAATAGTACGGCCAAAGCAAAAAAACAAAGTCCTAAACTACTCTAAGTCTCACTCAATGCAAATCGACGCTTAGAACTAGCCGTCCTTAACCTTGTTATTCATCCTTTGAAAACCAAAATAATTTCCATTATAGGGGCATGAAACCATTGATTACCCAACCATCTCATTACCAAGACCTAACTCAAATTATTTCTACCAAACACATGCTAGTCATAGTAATTCAACGTTGTCATTAATCACCAAAACCCACTATGGGCCTAGATGCTTTCAGGAGCAATAAATGCTCAGTGAGTATGAGGGGTTCCTGGCACTCGGGGAGTTGCACAACCCGTGGTCTCAACCTAATATGATGGAGATTTTTAAAAACAAATTACTTAGTGCACTCTCCATGCAGAAATCATCATAGTTTCTATAAACATTAATTGCACTGTCACCTAAGCATTTTGATGATGTGGTAATGTATTTATTGAGAAGAGAGAGAGCAAAAGTTATAGAAATTAGGTCTAATAAGATAGAAATCAAGTTCACACGAGAGCCAAGACACGGTGGTATATGATTGGTAGAGAATGGAGAGAGAATATATATGATTGGATAAAAAATATCACATAGAAACTATTCATTTGGACCATGGTTTCTATATGTAGTGCCTATAAAAATTAATAGGTCTAGAATCTACACATAGCTTCTAGCATTGGGAGTACCCTTAGATGATGGAGATTTATGATTAGAGGGAGTATACATTAAATCAGACCGTGTGGAACTTGTGGTTAGCAGCCTCAAAATATACATTAAATTAACCCATAAACTTGCATGTAACTACCCACCTACCATTACGATAGATAATCTAAGTTACCCGTTATATTTGCATCTAAACTACCATTAATTTAAATTTTAAATAAAAATAAATATGCCCTCATCTTACCAACATTTGGTATCATAAAAAATGATCATGGATTACCCACTTCCATTTTACTAATAAATTAAAAACTGGCTAAAACATCCTCAATTTTCCATGAAGAGAAAATACAAAGAATAAAGGATAATACGATAGTCCGAAAGATCCAAACCCTCGTAATATCCATTATCAGTTGATACAAAGCCATACTTTGAATAAAAGAGTACAATAGAGGGGTTTACATAGATTATTACATCGCCACTTGGCGGAATCATAAGACTATCTAGCATCCAAAACAGCTGTGGAAGCAAAAGAGATATCGCGGAAGCATCGTCTTGAATCATCTTGAGCATAGGCACAAGACCATTTAATCGATCCGTCCTCCAAGGACGTCGGCGAAGCCGTTATCCAAACCTGATTCCAAAGTATCAGTACGATTTGTACTGGTCATTGGCTCCCACCCTATGCTTTGCTTATGCATTGTGAAAAGTGGATGCACAGGGAAATATCAAGAGGACCTATATATGGTTGTAGTTTTACTCTGCAAGCATAATATTAAATAATAATATTCATCAAGTTTTATTCCATTCCCATCCCACAAACACACTTCATCACCCACACCGTCCACTCATCTCACTCAGCAAACCACACTCACACATGGGCAGCATGGACAACTCCCTCTCGCCCATGCCTAATCGGCCATCATGTCATAGGGTAAACAACACAAACTCTCGGGGGAAGGTAGAGGAACTCTTCTCACTACTCAAGAGAAGCATGGTCACGGAATGTCCATATCCGAGGACGCGGCTATACGTATAGATCAACAACTCTATAGAGCGTGTACACCTGTAACCGGCTAGTGCCAACCATCCACAAGATAACCGTCATCGGTGCTCTCGAATGCCTAGGCAGATGCTGAATGAGCTCCTAAATAAGAACAATGCCACCCTACCTCTCAACCCTAGAACACCCCAAGTACTGTCTGGAGTGGCTGAAACTGTGAAGTCATGCACCCACGCTCGGAGGGGCCGAGTCTCGGAGGGGATGTCATGATCATCTTGAAAGGGTGTGAGCTCCCCCGTACCTTCCTACACTACTTGCTACTTGCGCCTAGCAGTAGTGGCACTACCTTAGATAGTCGAACATCTGCCCCTGGTCCATCTAGGGCAAGTGATGTGCACGAAGGGTCCGTGGTTCCTGTCCTCAAGAGACAACAGGTCCTAGGGGGAACCAGAAAGGATATCTCCTCAAGTAGGGCCTCAGCGCCCTGTGCCTCGACGGCACCTCCTTCCTGGGGCTTCGCTCCACAAAGGCTCTTGTTGGCGGTCCTTATGGATCATTTCTAAACCGCCAATTTAGACTAAAAAGAAGAAAGATAAACATATTCTAGCACATATGCCTTTACTACTAACAAGTTTCACTTGTACCTTTAGTATTCATGTTCTATAGGTTTAAGGTGCAACAAGTGGAAATACGCAACATAATGGAGAAAACGCAAAAAAGCAAAAGTCGAATTCAGTAAATGCGTAAACAAGAAATACAAAGGAGCCCACCTTTGGTACATACCTGGGCCTGATCGTAACCACGGGAGAGGTCCAGGCCCAGGGAGGAACCGACCACCTAAAGGCGGTGGCCAGATGGCCCCACCAGGGGGCAGCCGGTCCTGGGGGCGGCCGCACCCCCAATGGGCCCTCCTAGCCCTAGCCTTTTGCGGCGGTTCATAGGACGGTTTTCCCATGATGGTCCCACTTATGATCAACACAAATGGAAAGTGGAAACCGCCCTTTGAAGGTCAGTTTGGGTCCTTCCATGTGGGGATAGCCCTTTTTCATAGAGCCCCCTCCTCTCAAGCTATAAAAGGAGGCCTCCTCTCTTCACAATTGAGGAATTCACCAACACAAAGAGGTCACATTGTAGAGAGGAAGAGCAAGCTCCATTCCATTAGCTTCTAGCTAAATTAGTATAGGGAGTGAGAGAGGAAAAGAGCTGGAGAAAGAGCGGAGTCAAAGCAGTTCCACCTCTGGGTGGACGAAGTGCCAGGCTTGTCGGCTCTCACTCCAACTTGTACCTCTACGATCGTCTTTCTACTTGAAGTAAGAAGTTCGTATTCAACTTTGGTTTGATTCATTAAGCATGTTTCTTTCATAAAGCAACTTGTTTGTGGGATCGTCGTTCGTCCTTTGGACGGATGCTCTAGTAAGAGGACTCCTGATAGAGACGGATGTTCCTGATCACCGCTAGAGTAGTAGTCGCCTTCGTACACATGGTGTCTAGGTTGGGGTCTACCTTTGTATGTTGCGCGCGCCCACAGGCAGAGGGGTAGGTGGCAGGTGGTGATAGCCCTGTCCACTCGTACCAGCATTCCCCCATGTTCGACCGCGGAATAGCGCTGATGCTAATATCGCTTGGCAGACCAAGTGCGTCAGTGGGCCTGAAGCAAGCAAGTAGTGGAAAAGTTACCATCGCTTATATGCTTTTGATCTTTGAAGAACCTTTCTACCCAAGTTACTCTTCATCTTATCATTCTAGGAGAACTAGTTAGAGATCTCTTACACTTTCGTTGCTTGTGGAAATACGATACCCTGAATACTTCTGGGTGAAGGCTACAACGGTACATCCGTGCGCTTGCGGACTTTTCTGCTAATGCTAAGAAGTGCCAACAGCTCTCCACCCTAGGATCTCCTCAAGTCACCATTTACCTGCCACAGGTACTTAGAAAACAGGGGTGCCTAGGAAGCACCCCCCGGCAAGACTCGCTCCAAAAGCTCATCGTAGATCCTGCCCAGTCGACTCAACCCTCACCAGACAAACCACCAATTTTATATTACCCAGGGACACCCATACGATCACCAAGTCTGGTATCCCTAGCCGAACCCTCCCAGAGTCCATCTCCAGCATCACATCACAGATATAATGCAAGTGGAGTAAAAATAACAAGTATCAAGCATATGGATAAGCGGGTCTATCCAATAAGCGGGTGATCAGGGTAAAGGTTACGACAAGGAATAGGCATACAAGTAATCTACCATGCAATCCTATCATAGCATCTCATAGCACAATTGCATAAAGTAGAGCACTAGCATTCTATCATGTTGCATGCGTAATAGGATCTACGAGGTTGGGTGGGATGTGGCACCTGAACAGCTATCGCTCAAGTCCTTGGCGTGCTCCTAGTCCTCCGCCTCGGGCAACTCCTTCGCAGGATCTGAAATCGAGACATAATGGTCGCGGAAGCGACCCCTATAGATTAACACAAAGAACCAAATGAAATCAAATAACTCCAAATGCAATCATACATAAGCCTATGACTTAGAGCTTATTTTTCTAAAAATTTGGATGCTTGGTTCATATTTTTTGGAGTTCATATAAATTAGTTATGAATTTTTGAAGTTTAAATTATTTTCTAAAAAAGAAAAAGGACTGGATTACTCTGGGCTTGACACATGGCATGATCTGGTTGGTCCACATGGCACTGCTGCTCCAGCAGTGGTGGCTCAGGGCTGACGTCATGCTGACGTCAGCACTGGTCGGTGGACCGGTCAACCAGTGGCTTACAGGTGGGTCCAGGTGGTCCAGTCACTGACACGTGGGGCCAAGTGATACAGTCAATGACATGTGGGACCGGTTGGCTTAGTCACCGATAGGTGGGGCTGGGTCAACAGTCAACGTTGACCGATAACGGGCGACACTAACTGGGCCTAAACTGGGCCTCAGCGGGCCTAGACAGCTCCAGTCTTGGGCCAGGTTGGGCCGGCCCGGCCCGGACATGTATCGAGCTAGGACGTGGCCACGTGGCAGGCTAGATTTCAACTAGGCCGAGTCCATGGCTCTTGCAGTGTGGACATGGTCTAAGGTGGACCGTAGACAAGCGGCCCATGTGGCTTGCTACTACTTGTCCGGCTGGCCCACGTGGTGGGCGCGGTCCACCTAGGGCAAATTCCCCTTCTTCCATCGCACGTGCGCCGTGGTCAGTGTGGCATGTCGCCGGCGGCGAGCGAGCGCGTGGCTAGGCGTCACGAGTGAGAGGTGGAGGTGGCTGTGGGATCGCGGTGCGCCCGTGGCACTCCGGCTGACCGGCGTGCGCGCACGGTGGCGTCGGTCGGCAACCACAGTGGTGGCAAAGCGCGATAGCGGCGATTAGAGGTCTTGGACTAGAGCGTATTCTAATCGAACCGGTGCCCTCTAATCGACCAACGGCGATGGCGACAGTGGACGACGAAACTCTAGCAAGGCTTCATCTCGGGCACCATCTTCACCTCCTCTTCACGATTGGAACAGCTCAGAGCTCCAAATCCTACCTAACATCAGTAAACGGGGCATGGCGGGGCGTGCGCAGCCGTGATGGCCACAGCGAACACTCCGGCAGTCGGGTTGCCTCGGTGACTGAGGTCGGCAAAGGTGCCGGCCTCACTAGGGTCGAACCGAGCTCCCAAAACATGTCAGCGAGGTGTTCTAGATCTTCGCGAATGCCGTCAAGTGGTAAAAGAGGCCTAACTCGCTACGGGTCAGGGGGAACACGATAGTGCTCTGGCGATGGCCATGGCGGGTTAGGGGCGAGCTCACCTCGGTCATGGCGGCGCTGGCGACCCTCGGTGTGGTTGCGGTTGTCGGCGGAGGGGAGGCAGAATGGCACAGTGGCGACACAAACGAGCAGGGCCTTCGGGTCCTCGTTTGGTGCGCACGGACGTCGACGCTCTCGGGTCTGGCTCCTCTACTCTGGCAGGTCCTCCTTCCCGTCTTTTTCTTCTCCCCTCCTCTCCTCTTCTCCACGGCAGCGGCTTAGGCATGCAAGGCGAGGCGGCTGGTGCCCAGGAAACCCTAGCGTGCGGCGAGCCCCTTTTATAGCCAGCGCCGGCCATGGCGGCCGCAACGGACAACGGAGGGCGGAGCAGGGGTATTGGGCGGCTAGGCGAGCCCCGAGCTTAGGGTTAGGGTTTCTGGCGCGGCGCGTGCGCTGGCGAGGAAATCGAACAGCGGGCGCGGCCATGGACGGATTTGGTGCAGCGGACGTGACAGGGAAGCTCCCCGAAGTGGAAATGGAGCAGCTAACAGAGGGGGCCCACTCGTCAGCGGCCGCGGGGGCGGGATCACGGGCGCGCGTGGTCTGCTGGCGTGGGGCAGCCTTGTTGGGCCAGTCCGTCCAGTTGGGCCACGGGGACGCGGGGCGTTCGCGGGCAGTGCGTGCCCATGTTGGGCTGGTTGGCCGACTGGGCCGGCTACATGGGGGGAAAGGCAGGCCGGGCCGCCTTGCTGGCTTGCTGGGCTGCACGGGGTGAGGGGCAGCAAGGCGAGCTGGGCTTCGTCTCCGGCTTGGGTTGCTTTGCCTTCTCCTTTCCTTTTCCTTTTTCTTTCCCTTTTCTATTTCTATTTCTTAGCCACTAACTAAACTTATGTCATGATCATGTTAGTAAAGATGTTAGTGACCATGACATACATACTTGGTGGGTCCACTAGGGTCTCATGCGGCATGTGGGGTCCATGTCCAAGGTTAGTTGGACATATATACACATATGATATTATAGTGTTGTTGATTTTATTAACAAGAAGCAAATCATACTCTAGGATTTAAATGCAATGCTCATGCTAACACTAGGTGCTACTTGTGTAACTATTGGATCTCTTCCTACATGACACTCACCAACTAAAGGTTATTTAAGAAAAAAATTTGTTGTGATTTTTGGTGTTTTGATTTTTAGGGATGTTACACTGGCTATATGAAATAAGTGTTATGCCATCACATAGATCAAGTACTTACATGAGTGATAAATATATGGAAAAATCTATCACTCATTTACCCACCTTCCTCTCCCCTCAATTGCTGGAAATGAATAAAATAGGGGACACAATGTCCAGCAGCATAATTGTTAACGTTACAAACCTTGAGATTTCAGCAGGTGGACAGGACTATATAGAGAGAGAGTCTCATAGGCTATATGGGCTTATAGACACTACTACAGATACGATTTTTAGGGGCGGTTGGATATTGAGCCGCCCCTACAAATCGATTTCCGAAAACCAAACAAAAATTAAAAAAATAGTAAAACATTTTTTTAATCCGGGAAGACCCTCACTAGCTAGTGCCCGTCCGTCTCCGTCGACGGAGACGGGCGAGCGCTAGATGGTGGCGGCCTCCCTACATTTGAAAAAAAATCCTGTTTTTCACGTTTTTCGGGATTCTAAAAAAATACATAAGTGGCGGGTCGAAAGATCTGACACAGATGCCAACCCAGCATCAGTGCTGGCGTGCTAGTGTCGGTTCAAAATCCGGTACTGACGTGGCCTCTGGAACCGGCACTAATAGCCAAATCTGAGGTAGTGTCCGTTGCCGGCCACCGCGGGAAAGCCACCTCCCATCAAGAGCAACCAACCACCGCACAACACCACCTTGTGCAAACTCCAGCCACTATACAGGGCCACAACCACAGCCCAGCATAGAAGGTCAGCACGCAACAGGCACAGCCCATGCGCCCAGTGGCGGAGCCAGGCTGGCCGGCAAGGGCCTTGGCCCCCCAACATATGACATCAAATTTTTTTTGTTGGTATAATTTTTATTTATATTCAGTGAAAGAATATAACAAAATTATTGTTATATATATCTATTAATATCTTCTACTCCCTTCGTCTAATAAAAATTCTCATTTTTAAGAAGTCAACTTTTCAACTTTGACCAAATATATAAGAAAAATATATATAGCATATAATTAGTATCATTTGATAGATTGTTCAATATATTTTTATAATAAAATTATTTATAGATATAAATATTACTAATATTTTTAAGAAACCTAGTCAAACTTAAGACTAACAGAAGTAGTGTGACAAGGTTTTCCACGTAGCACCAATGCATGTGGTGCAATTATATTATTTTATCATACCAGCGGGACTGGCACGACCAAAAAAAGGTTAGATCTACAAATATATTTTTCAGACGTGGTTATTATTAAAATATTAAGTCAAAAGGATTAAAAATTAGAAAAAAAATCCTCCCGGTGACAAGGACGATCGAATCACTACGTGAGCACGAGGGATAGTTATGACAAGCTCAGCCACTTCAACCGTGACGACGTCTACGTTGTCGGCCACCATACACCATAGTACCGTACCTTGATAGCGGAAGTTGACGATGAAGTAACACTGATTATTGGATGATGCATCATCCATTGTAATGCAACGCAATGTGCAATGGAGTGGCGCTGTGGCAGCAATGCAATTATTGGATGATGCATCATCCATTTGTAGTAGGTGTGGGTCATCATGTCCTTTCCTAGTTGTCTGTTCCGCTGACTGAGCCTCACTCTCTCTCGCGGCGCACGCAGTCACACTGATTGTTGAGCGACGATGACGTGTGAGGACTAGCTAGATCCAGCGGCCACCATACACCTTGCAAGTTGTTTCGCGTGGTTGTGTGACACTGCGCCTGTGACGCGCTGCGCGGGTCTCCTCCATTCACACCCAGCAAGCGGATCCCTGTTTGGATTATTCGGTGCTGACGGGCTGCCATATATGATGAATTCAGGTTACAACTTAATAACAACCACGCAATCGATCATCAATTCCACTGATGAGCTAGATATTTGGCATGCTTCTATATATGATTAGTTCGGGTTACAACTTAGTACAACCATAGTAGAAAGAAATTAGCAGGAGAGGGTCGGAAAAAAAATAGCAGGAGAGAGTATCGATCTCCGGTTAAGTACTCACTTGATAACTCTATCAATGAGCCTAAATAGAACCATGCTCACGATGCCCCCACATGGTATCCTGTCGTGTCGTGGCATGGCCCACACACATTCTCATGCCATAGCTCGGTTTGGCAGCAGCTCCAACCGAGACCGGCCACGTTAATACTCACTAGACGTAATAAAAAAATATAAATCTTAAAAATATTCAAAAGAATCATAAATATTTAGCCTTTAAAATATTATACTCTAGTCATCATTGATAACACTATTGGATGTATTCTAAGTTACAAAAAGAATTTATCCATCTCTGCTATTATGAAAAAAATACATAACGTAAGCTCCTGTTTTTGCATCTAGATTACCCACCTCCATCATTATGAAAGATATTTCAAAATAAACCTTTAAAATTTGATATAAATGTCCCACATCTACTATTATGAAAAATAATTCAAACTAATTGTCTAAATTTGCATCTAAATAACCCACTATCTCTATTATTAAAGACAATTCAAAATTACTCGTAATTATTAACAAATAATTCCATTATAAATGTAATTCAAAAACTCTAGCTTTGCATCAAAGTTACACACGTCTATCATTACGAATGATAATTTAGAATACCACAAATGATTTTATAAAGTTTTTTGAGTGAAATCAATTGGGGAAACTCCAACCCCAACCTATTTTTTTCTTTTTGTTGACCCGTTTTATCTACTCCCATGGGTTAGAGACCTGCTGGATGCTACTCTGGAGCTGTAACCACTAGACTAGAGACTCTTTCACAATGATTTTATAAAGTACCGGCCTTTGTAATCTTTTGCTTTCAACCTACTCATATATGTCATTATGATAATGTTGGCAGTCGTTAACAATGATTTTATATGGCCAACTTAAAAACAAAAAGGGAGGAATTATATATTTTTACACACATATACCTTTCCTACTAATCGAATTCCACTTTTACTAGAAGTAGTCACACTGTGCAGGAAATAAACCAAGTACATAAAATATTTGTACCAAAAGGCGCCTTCCGGGAAAGCACAATTGCCAAAGGGGGAGAGAAACAGCCCAACCGAAGCAACTCTAGGCCAAACCCACAACACCACAGCAGTCCAGGCCCACTCCATGACCCACCTGCCAAAGTCAGTCGCAAAACGACCCAGGAGTGGGCCAGCCGGCGTAGGGGGGCGGCCGGCGCACCCCGAGCTCGCCTCGGGCCCAGCCTCCTGGTGTTGGTATATTGATGGCAGAGGAGGGCGGTGCGCTGCTGGGTTTTCCAATTCTACCGCCGAACCGTCTGTAGGCAGCTATAAGAGGAGGGGAGGAGGCATACTCTACACACACTATTTGGAGTCACTCTACCTCACTCTCTGTATTTGTTCTTTAGAATTAGCCACTTAGAATATTTTGGATCAGGGTTGAGCTAGCAAGCAGGGCTTGTCTCCTATAAAGAAGTGCTACTCTCTTGGTAATATACTGTGAAGAGTTCTTCCTTATTCAAGTTTCCTATTCTTATTTACATTCTTGTATATGAATATGAGCTAGAATATAGTTCATATGAGAATTGCTTAACATATTGATCTTTGTTCTTCATTGTTCATATGATTTGCAAAACTAGAGATGATGATAGGAATGGAGTAGTGGTTTGATGTACCTTCGGGTTTGCCTATGTTCTAGCTCATCCATCCGTAGGGCGGGAGTCCTAGGGGTTGTAGGTAGTTTCTTAGTATGCAAACGTGGTGTCTAAATATGAGGGAGCCTTCGGATGTGACGGCATGCCACGGTTGAGGGGTAGGCGACAGGGAGTGACCTTGTCCTGTCTGTCCCTCGTAATCCCTCATGTTTGCATGTTGTGTAGGAGTTTGTAAATGTCCCCATCGGCTAACAGATTAGCTGCCAAGATCTTCGTATTGCTCCTGACCTTGACCTGTTTCTTAACCTGTATATCATGTGACATTAACTTGTTTTATGCACCTATGTATGTGATGTACTTGCTCCGCTTAGAATTATTCTTTTATTCTTTATTTTATCTTTTATCAAACTCTGCCTATGGTGGGGTACTTTGGTGTCCCAACATAGCAGGTCCTTGATAAAGGAGGAGGGTTGTGTTAGGTTTGGTGAGCCAACGTAAAAACTTAGCCACTCTTATGGAGATGAAACCTAAAAGAATCCAGTTGGGGCATAACCCTTTTAGAGACACGCCATGCTGGAACCCGGATATGGTGTTAAATATGCAAGGGATGGGTCACCCCCGAGACGCGCCGTGTCGTGATCTGGACACGGTGTCAAGAGAGCAAGGATCAGGTCATCACATCCTAAGTGGCGCGCTACATCAACGCCTGGGTGTGGTGCAAAATGAGTAAGGGTCTTCGCACTTCCTTCGACGGGTGTGAAGGGTAAGGAAGCTAGCCAAGCCAACTAGGATTCATCTATGTAGCTGGAACGTAGGGTCCCTAATGGGTAAGTTGAGAGAGCTAGTTGATGCAGCAATTAGGAGGAGTGTAAATATTCTATGCTTGCAGGAGACTAAATGGAAGGGTCAGAAGGTGAAGGAGGTGGAGCATACGGGCTTCAAACTTTAGTACATGGGTACAACATCGGGTAGGAATGGTGTAGGCATCCTGATCGATAGGAGCCTTAAGGATGGGGTCGTTGATGTAAGGAGGCAAGGCAACCAGATTATCCTAGTCTGGCTGGTAGTTGGAGATTCGACTCTGAATGTGATCAGTGCCTATGCCCCTCAGGTAGGTCTTAGCGAGAGCACTAAGAAGAAGTTTTGGGAAGATCTAGATATCTAGGTTAGTACCGTGCCTGCCAGCCATGTGGGTGCGACTAATGTAGGTTTTGAGCGGATGCATGTTGGGTTTGGGTACGGTAGTAGGAATCAAGAGGGAGAGGACGTTTTGAATTTCACATTGTCCTATGACTTGTTGATAGCGAACACCCTCTTTAGGAAGAGGAAATCTCACCTAGTAGCCTTTCATAGTGGACATCACTCAAGCCAGATCGACTTTATCCTTATGAGGAGGAAGGATACACGTGCTTGCCTAGATTGTAAGGTGATAATTGGGGAGTGTGTTGTCCCTCAACACAAGCTTTGGTGGCAGACTTTCACTTTCGAGTACGTGTCCATCGGGACAATCAAGCCAAGATTACGAGAATGAAGTGGTAGAACCTTATAGATCACGCGGTGTAGAAGTTTAAGGAAAGGATGCTAAGCGAGGAGCCTTGGAATGAAGGAAAAGATGCAAATGACATATGGATAAAGATGGCAACATAAGTGTGGAAGGTGGCTTCAGAAGTGTTGGGCGTGAGTAGGGGAGGCAAACGGAAAGCGAAAGACACTTGGTGGTGGAATGACGAGGTGCAAGGGGCTATTAGGGAGAAGAAGGAGTGTTTCAAGAACCTCCACTAGGACAAGAGTGCAACCAACAATGAGGGCTATAAAATAGCAAAGAGGGCTGCAAAGCGAGCTGTGAGTGTGGCAAAAGGTTAGCGTATGATAACCTTTATCAGTGGTTAGGCACGAAGGAAGGAGATAAGGACATTTATAGGATAGCTAGAATCCACGAGAGGAAGACAAGGGACATCAACCAAATCAAATGCATCAAGGATGGAATAGACCGGCTTCTAGTGAAGGATGAGGAGATCAAGGAGAGATAGAGAGAGTACTTTGATAAGTTGTTCAATGAGGAGAAGGAGGGTCCTACCCTTGAGTTGGACGACTCCTTTAATGATACCAACAGACGCTTTGTGAGGAGATTCCAGGAGGCAGAGATCGGGAAAGCTTTGAAGAAGATGAAGGGAGGTAAAGTAATGGGCTCTGATGGTTTCCCCTTTGAGGTGTGGAGATGCCTATGTGCCAGAGTGGTAGATTGGTTAACTAAGCTTTTTAACCTTATTTTTTGGTCCAACAAGATGCCTGAAGAATGGAGGAGAAGTATATTACTACCGATCTTCAAAAATAAGAGAGATGTTCAAAGTTGTACCAACTACCATGGGATCAAGCTGATCAGCCATATGATGAAGCTTTGGGAGAAGGTTGTTGAGCATCGCCTAAGAAGAGGGACATGTGTAACCCAAAACCAGTTTGGGTTTATGCCTAGTAGGTCGACCATGGAGGCGATCATCTTAATACGTCAACTGATGGAGAGATACAGGGAGCAGAAGAAGGACTTGCACATGGTCTTTATTGACCTCGAGAAGGCATATGATAAAGTTCCAAAAAAATTCATGTGGTGGGCCTTGGAAAAGCACAAAGTCCCAACTAAGTACATTACCCTCATCAAGGATGTGTACAGGGATGCCCTAACGTGTGTCCGAACATGTGATGGCCACACCGGTTACTTTCCAATTAAGATAGGACTACATCAAGGTCAGCATTGAGCTCTTATCTATTTGCTTTGGTGATGGATGAGGTCTCAAGAGACATACTAGGGGATATGCCTTGGTGTATTCTCTTTGCTGATGATGTGGTACTAGTTGATGAGAGTAGAGCAGGGGTTAAAATGAAGTTAGAACTATGGAGGCACACGTTAGAGTCGAAAGGTTTCAAACTTAGTAGGACCAAGACCGAGTATATGAGGAGTGATTTTGGCACGACTAGGCGCAAGGAGGGAGACGTTAGTCTTGATGGGCAAGTGGTGGCCAAGAAGGATACCTTTCGGTATCTAGGATCAATGCTACAAAAGGATGGAGATATTGATGAGGATGTTAGACATAAAATTTTCAGCTGGTTCGTTGAAATGGCGTCAAGCTTCTAGCGTCCTCTATGACAAAAGGGTGCCTAACAAGCTAAAAGGTAAGTTCTATAGGATGGCGATTCGTCCGATGATGTTATACGGTGCGAAATATTGGCCTACAAAAAGATGACATGTCCAACAACTAAGTATAGCGGAGATGCGTATGTTGCGTTGGGTTTGTGGGCACACTAGGAGAGATAGAGTCCAAAACGGTGATATTCAGGATAGGGTTAGGGTAGCACAAATTGAGAAAAAGTTGATTCAACATCGGTTGAGATGGTTTGGGCATGTTCAACGAAGGCCTCCTGAGGCGCCGGTGTGTAGTGGGATTCTAAAGCGGAACAAAAATGTAAAGAACGACAGAGGTTGACCTAAATTGACTTGGGACGAGTCGGTTAAGAGAGACCTTAAAGAGTGGGATATCTCGAAGGATTTAGCTATGGATAGGAGAGCTTGGAGACTAGCCATCTACGTGCCTGAACCATGACTTTTATGTGTTACTCTGTGACCTGTTTCTTCCGGGTTTCATCTCTAGGGAAAAAGGGCTATGTTGATGTTGATGTTGATGTATCCTTGAGGTTCACCCAAGTGTGTGTCCACTATCTACAAATCATATTGTTTTACCCCTACATAGCTCTTGGGCTTATTCAATGATATGAAGTCATAACCATATCTATGCTAGAGGTATTTACACTAAGCCTTCCTACAGAAAAATATAAATAATGATACCCTGATAATACTTCCGGGTGAAATGCTATAATGATAAATCTGTGTGCTTACAGATATTATCTCTAAATGATTACAATCTATCACCACAGCACATCTTGCAGTGTTGCTAGAGATACAATTCTAGTAGCGATGCTAAGAAACGCTAACAGGCATTTCTGGCGTAGTTCCCAAAATAGTCTCCCTACATATTTTTAGTGATTGCGCTAAGAAATGCCACTTGATACATAATAAAAATTAACACCGTTAAGCTGTTACAAAAGAAATAAACAAAAATACCACACAAATCTATACATAAATATTAATATATACGATTGCAAATATTAGTTCAAAACATCCATAAAGTATGATATATGTTCTAAACATCCTTAAAGTATGATATATGCTATTACAAAAAATTAGTCAAAAACATCCATACTTGTAGAGCTGTGAAGTTAAAAGTAAGCATATGATACTATTTTCCGCCATATAATCAAATTCAACATGTATACATCATGTTACATTTTTATTTTAATAGCTTATGTAATATGAAAAGAAAATTGTTCACTTAACAAACCACGTAGAGATTACACCGACAGTTCACATATTGTTTTTGCGACTATGCAGTACAAATTAACTCACAATGCATGCACACTCACCATATGAACACACGTAGGCAAACCTTATATTAACACTCTCCATAGTAATTAATTTTACTTCAAATAAATTTATACATTTTGGTTGAAAAACAATATTAATATCAATATTGATAGTTTAATTTTGAGCAGCCTATGTTATATAAATCAATCTTACTTGTCATAATGAGAATTCTATATGTTAATTGCAAGGATACAAAGCTATGTTTCAACTTAACGGGTGGAAACACTACATGCACTACCGAAAACTGGCTGTTTGCCAAGTGTCTGTAAGTTTGCGGAGTGTATACTATCGGGCACTTACCAAACAACCCCTTTGGCGAGTGCTGCACGCAAAACACTCTGCAAACAAGAAACACTCGGTAAATAGAACTTTGCCGAGTGCCTGAAAATTAACACTCGACAAATAGCTGCTTTGCCGAGTGCTGAGAACAAAACACTCGGCAAATGTGGAACACCAGATTCTTGTCCCCTTGTGCTACTCGATTTCTATTTTTGATCTTTGGTTAAAACTTCTAACTAGTTTTTCTCCATCATACAAACTCCAAATTTGATCATTTTTTCTAAATTTTCTAACATGGTCTATTCTTACTAAGTTTGAATTTCAGCAAACTACTCCCATCTTGCTGCTATTCATTGAGTCATCTTTTATTGTGTATATGTTAATGCGAATTCAATATATTTTAACCAGCTACAGTTTCGGCAAACAACTCCAATCTTACTACTATTCATTTTGTCATATTTTATTTTATATATTTCAAAATTTGAATTTGAAAAATGATGACTTCTAACAATATTTTGAAACATAAAACGATTTCGGCTGTAGAAGTCATGAACAGTTTGTTTTTGTCATTT
>CM041646.1:14307624-14350953 GCA_023333625.1 Bothriochloa decipiens | reverse complement strand
TCTCTCTTGAACTATGTTAGAACCACTATGCCAGACGAATAAATGACCAAACAACTAAAATAAACTTTATAGATCTTGATAAGTTATAGAATTTTATAGTTGATAACTTTTTTATTTAAATTCATTTTGTTATGTAAAACTATGTTTGAATTTATCCTATTTAAATTTGAATTTTTCAAACAACCTCCGATGAAGAAACAACTAAAATAAACTTTATAGATCTTTAGAAGTTATAAAACTTTATAGATGGCCACTTTTTGTTTAAAATCATCTTGTTATGCAAAACTATATTCACACAAAGCACAGAAAAGGTGGCGTGACGCCGTGGCCAAGCTAGATCCGATAAGATGCAACTTGACCATTCCATCACGACGAGCTCGGGTCAGCCAAAGCACTCCACCGGTAATGTTTCAAAAGAATTAATCTTCATCATCCACGGTTCCTGGAGCACGAAAGCCTTACTTTCTATGTGTCACCTTGGTGTGAGTGTTTCTGATCGGTGCAATAGGCATCAAGCACCAGAGGACATTGTACAAAAAATATGATGCGGTCTGGTCCAACTGTCCTAGTCTCCAAGACCACAGACTGTACCTGTAGCTAGCTAGCCACCAGTCGAGTGACGCTCTGGCAGCAATTATTTGATGATGTATCTATATCGTAGTAGCCGTGGGCTGTGACACAGTCGCACTGATTGTTGATCGACGTGTCAGGAAACTGGGTAGATCCAGCAGCCACCATATACACAATATACAGTGTGGCACACTAATTGTTGATCGAGGCGTGGTTATGACACTGCTGTCCTCACCCTCTGCTGGGGTCTTCATTCACACCTAGCAAGCATCCCCGTTTGGATTGGTTGCTGCCAGCAGGTGGGAAAGACGAAATCCTAGACACAATCATCAATTCCATTAATTAGCATATGGCGACTCCCTTGTCTTGGTGCAGTAGCAAGCGGTGACTGCGTTGTTGCCGGTGTCATGCAGGACGGAGGAGGCTCTTACGGGGCGGCGTGACCGCTACAGGTCACGTATGCCTGTGACCTCATCGGTGCCTCAACGATCTCCCTGCTGGTGGCAGTTTACTACGGTTCTGCGTAGTTACAAAGGTTCCTCGTTGTGACAGGATTTGGGTCTTGATGTTGGTTTTCGAGCGAAAGCCCTGCCGTGGATTTCACTATGGCCAACAATGGTGACGCCTTTGGCGTCATTTTCCTTTGTTGGAGGCATATTGCAGTGATGACTAGTTTGGGTTGTTAAAAAACCGTGGTTTTCTCAATTGGTTTTGTGGTACCTGTAGGTGTCGTTCCCCTCATTGGTGGACTCGTTGTGAAAACCTCTCTCTCCTACGATGCTTGTTTCATGTGGCGTTTCATGGTGGCTTGGTGGCCGTTGATTTGGTGGTTTCGTTGGTGTCACTACCGGACTCAGCTTCTTTGCCAACTGCTGGAAGCAGTCAGCAAAGGGTTAAAGGCAGTCAGCAAAACCTTTGCCGACTGTTTTCCACATCGGTTGTCGGCAAAGGGTACTCGGTAAAGGATTTGACGACAAAGAGTTCTTTGCCGACACCCAGACCAAAGCCAGTCGACAAAGATTTTGCCGGCTGCCATGTCAGCAGTCGGCATAGTTTAACGGCTTCAGTCATCTGATGCCTATTTTGCCGACTGCTGACGTGGCAGTCGGCAAAGATTTTTTTTATTTTTTTAAATTATTTCCTTTGCCGAGTGTCTTCCACACAAGCAGTTGGCAAAGTTTTTTCTTCATTTTTAATTGAAAAATCTTTGCCGAGTGCTGATCTGGCACTCGGCAAAGAACTTTTATTTTTTTAAAAAAGCTTTGCCGAGTGCCAGGTCAGCAGGCACTCGGCAAAGCTGGGAAAAACTATTTTTTTTATTTTTTATACATATGACAGTAGACCAATCCACATATATATATATCACAAATCCACGTATATAACATAAATCCACGTATATAACACAAATTCACATATATAATCACAAATCCACATATATAGTCACAAATCCATATTCACATATATAGTCACAAATCCAACAATTGTCCAACATATCCAACATCCATAACAAGTTCAACATCCATCAATGGTACATAACAAATTTAACATGTCCAACATAAAGGCCTCAGTCCATCACTTCTCGTGCTGCGACCCATCGACCCCATGCCCCGCAGAGTGTGAAGAGCCCTCACCTTGCCACCCCTGCGGTATAAAGGAGTACGTCCAGTCTCCGAGCTGCTGACGCGGAGGAGCGCCACCTGACCACCCGTGCTGCTGAGGCGGGGGAGGAGCGCCACCTGACCAAGGAGACCACCCCTGCTGCGGAGGCGGAGGAGGAACGCCACCGGGCCACGTGTGAGGTGGACTCGGGCCAACCGGCCACCCATGGCCCGGAGAAGGGCCGTCTCCAGGAGTCGGGTTCGAACCCGTCGACTGTGGCTGCACAAAGGAGAAGCGATCTCATTAGTATCTACTGGATGGCCGCACAAGCCAAAGTAATAGACAAACATATATACTCACCGGAGCCCCTATAGGGCTAGAAAGAGGGGGTGGAGCGAACAACGAGGTAGCCAACGGAGGCAAGACAACACCAGGGATCCGAATGCTCTGAACGAAGCTGGCAAAGTCCTGCATCTAACGCTGCGAGTGCAACCGGGCAGCCTCCATCTGGCGCTTAATCTCCTGCCGATGGGCCTGCTATTGGGCCGCCATCAACCGCTGATGGGCCTCCTGCGTGGCCTCCTGCGCGGCCCACAACTCGGCCAGCTCAGACTGCAGTATTACATCCGCGATGTTTAAACAATGCAAAAGGAAAGGTACATATGTAAGACCAATGAACGACGAATAAAATTATAGTTACCTGAACCATCGCCAACATCTGTGCGAAGCTCGGCTGCCAAGGTTGTATGGGGACGTCGAAGGAGGTCGTGCTGCTCCCCTCTCGAACCTGGCAGAGCATGTGAACGGTGGCCAGGTCGATTGCACTGTGGGCAATATAGTACCGACCGTGCTGCTTTCCTCCTACCGTCCTCATCCGGATGTCCGTATCCAGAGGCTGGGTGGCCAGATCAAAGTCCTCCCCATGGTGCGCGCAAGCCGCCATGGTGTACTCGGCCATCTTCTCGTAGGCGTTCGGGTTGGTGTACGGCTCCGGCCCGTCCGCTGGGTTGTAGACGTTGGTCGGATCTATAGCTTTGCCCTTGTGAGCCAGGGCGTACCCCGTGAACTCGTTGATCACCTGGCCATCATCCGCCTTGGTTTGCGAAGAAAACACAAAGGTGATTACACGTAATGAGAACTAACAGCTAGAATAACTAAATAAATAAAAATATCAACATAAGCGTACTCATCTGTTCATGGACCTTGGGAGGGACTGGCTCCCTTGGTGGTGTGCCGGCCCTGGCATCGCTAGGCGTTCCCCCTGTTTCTTTCTGCACCACTCGTACGCCTTAGGCTTGAGCCATGCGTCCATAATGTCCTCCCAACAGTCCATGTACAACTTGCACCATCGTGACTTGCACCATTCAGGATGGTGCTGCATGAAAACGTGCATTTGTCATGTGAGAAGATGTATCAGAATGAATGTTTTCTACTTATTTTTCATGGAATGAATCAGAATTGATGTTTCCTACTTACCTGGAGGTATACCTTCTTGGGGAGGTCGGTCTCGGGGTACAGGATCATATCCCTGGCTACCGACTTCGTCAGCTTTCTGAGAAGCACGTTGGCGTGGTAGGTGATGAGGACCTGGAGGTGCGCCTCCTGGTACATGTCCTTGAGTTGGGCTTTGCAGACCTTGTCCTGCACTCATGCCGCCTTCTCCTCTTTCCCCGACGCACACGTGAACCGCAACTACATACATACATCATGTATCATTTCATTATTTCATTATTTCATACCACAACTACAATGAAGACTCACCCAGAAGTCACTCTTGATCCTCATTGCAAGAGGGACCCCATTATCGTTGTTGGCGCTCATGAAGTACGGCCACTTCCAGGGCGGCCCCGTTACCCCCTTGTGGGTGACCCTACTGTCGGTTACCGAGAGAAGGGGTAACCTGAACCTTTCTTGTTTTCGGTTGAACCCCGAGTTTACCCTCAGATTAATCTCGCGGGACCCTCGAAAAAACACGTGCAAAACCATACCGTACATCCTCGGCCCACCAGGGCCCACCGGCAAATACACACTGGGCCAGCCCACAACAGAGTACCTAGCTTCTGCCGCAACCCTCGACAAATCACTGACGTCACCAGCCGATGATCACTCAAGGGGGGACCCTGTGTCAAGTGTCGAGGCCCCAACAGGACGGACACCTCGATACGACAAGGGTCGAGCCCCCCTCGATCCACCAACTCCAGATGCGTTCGATAGCGCATTTAATACAAAACTACCTAACCTCGTCAAATCGTATGGCTATAGTGTCCGCACAGTGGTCCGTACAGCAGTCGAATCCCACTTTACTGCCCATACTGAGGACGTGCATCGGTCTACATGGCACTATTACGCCGTACTCAGCGCTGTTAGGCAGCTCGAGGCCCTCTTCGACGCACTACGTGACAAACAACCGATATCGGATTCCCTAAATTCAATCTTATCCGCTCAACCACTACGCTCGAGGCTACCCCTCGACTAGGCCTCGAGTACGCATCAACGCCCTTCGGTAAACCTACATCGACTTCGAAAGCTGCGCCAACAACTCCTGATGCGACCCCAACAGGAACTCGCATGTCCTCTACAGGGGATCGCATCTTTCGCCGATCAGCAACCACGTCTCCGAAGGACGCCTGTCAACTCTGAGCCACGCTGCTACAGAACAAGCCATGCTCAGCGCACGTCTCTACAGAGGCCTCGAGTTGACCACCACAACCCACGACGTCACCACCGCGTCATCGAACCAGGACATCTGTACCCCTGTGCCTCCCCTTGGCCTATAAAAGGGGATGCCAGGAGATCCAATATGGACAGGAGAACCGACTCCAAACAATGATCTCACGACAACCGAACACACGCCTAGGCAGACTCCTAGACTCCGAATAACTCTTTCGCACTATACTCGACCCCCCTTGAATTCCCTCCTTCACTTGTATTCGCCCCTATACAAGCACTTAGGTGCAAGATAATACAAATCTTCTCCCCCCGCTGGACGTAGGGCCTTCTTTGCCTGAACCAGGAAAAATCGCTATGTTCTTCTTGCATCACCATCCGGACGGGTTACACACACATACGATTACTCGTTGGCTTAGGACGCCCCCGGGTTCCTAACGCCGACAGTTGGCGCGCCAGGTAGGGGCCCTGTGTGTCAAACCGCTTTGTCCGGATGGCGGACCTCGTATCATCGCTCCCTTTCGGCTCAGTGATCTGGTTTGGGAGTCTGGAGTTCATGTCGCTCAGCACGAGCCATGACATGGTCCTGCTCTCAATCAGGCACCCGAGCGGGGGCGCTTCAGGGACTCCGCGAGGAGCCCCGTGTCATCCTCACCACCACGCTTCCCAATCAAGAAGGAGATGTGGATCGCAGGGCGGGCGGTGCCGCCGTGCGACCACAGTCGTCACACCTTCCTCGTCTTCGACGGATGACTTGAGCTCTCTGGCCTGGAGGCTCCCGCGACTACGCGTAAGGCCCGACGTGGGGCAGCGCTCGCCAGGGTTGAACGCTTCTCCCAAGGCGAATGCTCCCTTCACATCTACGGCTCTCTTGCCCCATGAGCAGTTTGCCGCCCGACCGGCACTGCCATTTGGGCTCGACAATGCCGCTTCGACGTACTCCACTATCATGCGCTCGGGTTTCGAGGCGGACAGGGAATGGACCGGCCCCCCCTCGCGTGCAGCAGCGCGCTAGGAGGTACCGGTACTGGCCCTCGAACGCCCGATTAACCCTCGCCCACGCGGCGCTTGCCCTCGCGCGCTTCAAAGGTGGCTGGAAGTGGAACAATTTGGGTGGACCGTCGTGCCTTGCCCGCTCTATTCCGACTCCGACTCCGACTATGACCCCAGCTACTATGATCCCACGTGAGAGTGTTTCCATGTCGACATAGTCGCCGCGTCGGACGACGACGACGCCGATCCCGCAGAGACGTCCACACCACCGGCTGCAACAGGTGGGCCCCTCCTGGCGGGACAGGAGGAAGGGCCCCCTGCCATGACCAATGACCCGTACGATTCGCAGGGTGCTCGCGTCGCCCAGCTCGTGCAGGTCCGGGAGCTTCGAGCCAAGCTCGACGAAGACAAAAAGTGTTTGTGCCAGCTCGAGCGTACCCACGAGCAAGACAACCGCAATCCCCCAGGCGGAGGAGCTCGGGCTCGAGCGCGGCAAGTACAGCGACAGATTGTGGGCGTGGATACGATTGCATGTCCCGCCTTCAATCGAGCCAGCCAGAATATCATCGCGGCAACCATGCTTCTCCGCAACATGCCGGCCCCCTCGAATCCTGAAGCCCAACGAGTCCAACAGGAGATCAAGGGCCTTCTCAAGGTGGCCGCCATTCAGTAGGCCGAAAGTTCTGCCTCGAGGTGTCGAGGTGCGGCCTCAGGGCAACACCACGAACCCTCGTGGCATGAGAGGCAGGCCTCGACCCAGCCGGTAGACTCCCCCCGCTCGAAGGGGGCGGTCCCGGACCACGATCGTGTTCGTGACAACCGCGAGCCCCACGATGCGCGTCACGACATCAACGAACACCGTAGACGCAAGTGCGGTGACGCCGAGGCGCGAGGCTACAGCGTTCATCAGGGCGGACGCTACGACAGCGACAAGGACCGATGTCGATCCCCGGATCCGCTGAGACCTCGAGTCTTCAGCCGTGCGATTCGCAGCACGCCGCTGCCTAGCCCCTTTAGACCCCCGACATGTCTCGTCAAATATGACGGTGAGACAAAGCCTGAGCTCTGGCTTGCTGACTTCAAACTAGCGTGCCAGCTTGGTGGGGCCCGTGACGACAGCGCCATCATTCGACAACTCCCACTCTTCCTCTCCGACACCGCACGACGGTGGCTCGAGGAGCTTCCCCCTAACCAAATCTGTGACTGGTCCGACCTGGTCAGGGTTTTCAAGGGGAACTTCAAGGGCACCTATGTGCGTTCGGGCAACAGGTGGGAACTCCGAGGCTGCAAACAGAAGCCCGGGGAATCTCTCCGCGACTTCACTCGACGTTTCTCCAAGCAGCGCACCGAGCTTCCCCACGTCACCGACGAAGAGGTGATCCAGGCTTTCATTGCTGGGACCACCTGCAAGGAACTGGTCTGGGAGCTCGGGCGTACTCCCCCAAAGACCATCGACGAATTGATGGATGTCGTGGCAAACTTTGCCGCCGGAGAAGAGGCCGTCGGTGCCTTCTTCGACGGTGGCAAAGGCTAGACGCAAGCCAAGGCGGCCAACCCCGAGGGTTCAAACCAGGGTGGCAAGAAAGGGGGCAAGCAGAAGAAGAACCCACGAGGCAAGCACGAAGACGCCCCCGACGATGACCTCGTGGCGGCTGTCGAGCGCAAGAAGCCTTGAGGCCCTCCTGAAAAGGGCCTCTTCGACGAGATGCTCAAGAAACCGTGCCCATATCACAAGGGCCAGGCCAATCACACCCTCGAAAACTACCGGAAGCTCAAAAGGCATTTCGAGGGTACAGTTCGAGGGAAGGAAGAGGAAAAGGAAGAGCCCGACGACAAGAATGATGACAAGGTTGATGGGTTCCCTGAGGTGCAGGACTGCTACATGATCTACGGGGGACCTACCGCCTGGCTCACCCCTCAACAGCGTAAGAGGGAGCGTCGGGAGGTATTCTCCACTCAAGTTGCCACTCCTCGATTCTTGGACTAGTCCAAGACGGCTATCACATTTGACCGTGACGACCATCCGAGCCACGTCCCGAACCCGGGGCTCTACCCGCTTGTTGTCGACCCTGTCATCGTCAACACCCGCTTCTCCAAAGTCTTGATGGACGGAGGCAGCAGCCTCAACATCATCTACTCCGAGACCCTTGACCTTCTCGGAATCCCAAGGGAAAAGCTAAAACTCAGCGCTGGGGGCTTCCACGGTGTCGTGCCAGGCAAAAAGGCTATTCCCATCGGGTGCATCGACCTGCCGGTGTATTTCGGTACTCTCGCAAACTTTCGAAAGGAGACCCTCATATTCGAGGTAGTCCCGTTCTGAGGCACATACCATGCGATCATTGGGTGACCGGGCTATGCCAAGTTCATGGCAGTTCCCAACTACACTTATCTCAAGCTCAAGATGCCGGGCCCCAACGGCATCATCACCATCGGCCCCTCCTTCGAGCACGCATACGACTGCGATGTCGAGTGCGTCGAACACGCGGAAGCCCTCGAGGAGACGGCGATGCTTGCAGCCACTCTCGAGGCCCTCGCTGACGAGATCCCTGAACCCAAGTGACATGCCGGCAGCTTTGAGCCTGCCGAGGACACGAAGAAGATCCCCCTCCACCCGAGTTGCTCCGAGGGGAAGGCGCTGCTCATCAGCACCTCGCTCGACGCCAAATAAGAAGCAGTGCTCGTCAACTTTCTCCACGTGAACGCCGACATGTTTGCATGGAGTCCCTCGGATATGCCGGGCATACCGAGGGAAGTCGCCGAGAACGCCTTGGAGATCCACCCCGAGTCTAAGCTGGTGAAGCAACGCCTGCGCCGCTTCGACGAGGAGAAGCGCAGGATCATCGGGGAAGAAGTCAACAAGCTCTTGGCGGCTAGATTTATCAAGGAGGTCCACCATCCTAAGTGGTTAGCTAACCCTGTAATAGTCAAAAAGAAAAATGGGAAATATAGGATGTGTGTAGATTACACTGGCTTGAATAAAGCATATCCTAAAGTCCCATTTCCCTTGCCACGCATCGATCAAATTGTTGACTCGACGGCGGGATGTGAGACCCTCTCCTTTCTCGACGCCTATTCCGGCTACCATCAGATCCGGATGAAGGAGTCCGACCAGCTCACGACTTCCTTCATTACCCCCTTCAGCATGTACTGCTATATTACTATGCCCTTCGGCCTTCGAAACACCGGGGCAACGTACCAGTGATGCATGCTCCACGATTTCGGAGAACACATCAGCTCGACGGTCGAGGCCTATGTCGACGACATCGTGGTCAAGACCAAAAAAGTCAAGGATCTCGTCTCTGACCTCGATGCCACGTTCAAATGCCTCCGGGCAAAGAGCATCAAGCTGAACCCCGAGAAGTGTGTCTTCGGTGTCCCCCGAGGCATGCTCTTAGGGTACATAGTCTCTCAGCGCGGCATCGAGGCTAACCCGGAGAAAATCTCGACGATCATCAAGATGGGGCCCATTTGAGACCTCAAAGGCGTTCAGAGGGTCACAGGATGCTTGGCAGCCCTGAGCCGCTTCATCTCCCGTCTCGGGGAAAAGGCGTTGCCGCTCTACCGCCTTTTGAAGAAATCATGGCACTTCGAATGGAACCTCAAAGCCGAGGAAGCCCTCTCAAAGCTTAAGTCTATGCTAGCCTCGCCCTCGATCCTAGTACCTCCTCATCCAGCCGAGCCCCTCCTCCTCTATGTCGCCGCAACCACCCAGGTGGTCAGTGCAGCTATAGTGGTCGAGAGGGCAGAAGAAGGGCACACCCTGCCCATTCAAAGGCCAGTCTACTTTGTCAGTGAAGTGCTCTCGGAGACCAAGGCCCGCTACCCTCAGATTCAGAAACTGTTGTACGCTCTAGTCCTTACGTGGCGCAATCTCCAACATTACTTCCAAAGCCACCTGATAACCGTGGTCTCGTCCTTCACCCTCGGGGAGATAATCCAGAATCGGGAGGTCACAGGGAGAGTCGCTAAGTGGGCAGTCGAGCTCATGGGCGAGACCCTTCACATGCGTTACGTAATTCGACTCCACTTTGCAGCCTCGAACAACGTCGTGGAATACGAGGCCCTCGTGACCGAACTACGTATCGCTATCGAGCTCGGGGTTCGACGCCTCCAAGCTCAGGGCGACTTGCAGTTAGTCATCGATCAAGTCATGAAGGCCTCGAGCTGCCGCGAACCTAAAATGGAAGTGTACTATCAAGAGGTTCGCAAATTGGAAGACAAATTCTACGGCCTTGAATTAACACACATTGCTCGATGCTACAACGAGGCCACCGACGAGCTCGCAAAGATCGCGTCAACCCGAGGCACCGTGCCACCCGACGTCTTCGTAAAAGATCTCTACAAGCCATCAGTTGACTTCATGGGTGAACATGAACATCCGTCCAAGGGGGTCGAGCCTCAACCAACCCCGGCCCTCTCGACCGGGGCTGAGGTCATGGACCTCGAGGTATCATCCCCTCGAGCAAGCGACGAAGCCGATTGGCGTAAGCCCTTCCTCGAATACCTTACTCAAGGGGAGCTGCCAGACGACCGAAACGAGGCTCGACGCATTGCGCGAAGGGCCAAAACCTATGTCCTCTTCAGTCCAGACAAGGAGCTCTATCGACGGAGCCCGACTGGAGTTTTGCAGCGTTGCATCACCGTCGAGGAAGGCAAAAGGTTACTCAACAACCTACACTCGGGGGCTTGCGGTCATCATGCTGCGCCCAGGACCCTCGTCGGGAATGCTTTCCGACAAGGCTTTTACTGGCCGACCGCTGTCTCTGACGCCATCAGCCTCGTCCGCTCATGTGAGGGTTGCCAGTTCTATGCCAAGCAGACGCACCTCCCTGCGCATGCTTTGCAAATGATCCCCCTCACATGGCCGTTCGCTGTATGGGGGCTCGACCTCGTTGGTCCCCTCAAAAGGACAACTGGAGGCTTCACCCACCTACTCGTTGCCATCGATAAGTTTACCAAGTGGATCGAGGCCCGGCCTATCAGCAATATCCGCTCCGAGCGGGCGGTCGATTTCTTCACCGACATCATTTATCGCTTCGGGGTCCCGAACGTCATCATCACTGACAACGGCACACAGTTCACTGCCAAGAAGTTTTTGGATTTCTACGATCGCCATCACATCCGCGTGAACTGGTCCGCGGTTGCTCATCCTCGAACTAATGGCTAGGTCGAGCACGCCAATGGCATGATTTTGCAGGGACTCAAGCCGAGAATCTTCAACCGCCTTAACAAGCATGGCAAGAAGTGGGCCATCGAGCTGCCCTCGATCATATGGAGCTTAAGGACAACACCTAGTCGAGCCACGGGGTTCACCCCATTCTTCTTGGTCTATGGGTCCGAGGCCGTCCTCCCCACTGACCTCGAGTATGGTTCCCCTCGACTAAAGGTGTACAACGAGCAAAGCAACGAGGAAGCCCTCGCAAACGCCGTCGACCAACTCAAAGAAGCTTGAAACATGGCCCTCCTCAACTCTGCAAGATACATGCAGAAGCTTCGACGCTACCACGACAAGCATGTGCGCAAAAGGGACCTTCGAGTGGGCGACCTTGTCCTACGACGGCGACAGAGCAATAAGGGACGGCACAAGTTAACTCCACCGTGGGAAGGCCCCTTCATCATAGCAGAGGTGTTGAAGCCTAGAACCTACAAGCTCGCTAACAACAAAGGCGAAATCTTCAACAACACGTGGAACATCGACCAGCTACGTCGCTTCTATCCCTAGTCGATGCCTTCTTCTAACATTTTCGCATAATGGAATGCTTTCGATCACAAGCTTAATTTCCTTATACATGTAAGAGGTAGCCTCGACTCTGCTCCCTCAGAGTCGAACCTCCCTCGGGGGCTATAAAGGGGGGGAACCCCCCGGAGTCCCCAAAAAACTCGATTTTTCAAAACTCAAAAAGTCTATTTTCTCCCACGCACCTCGATACGTTCTAATACTTAGTCGAAAACACCATGCGAATGTCCTAAGCGTCGAAGGGCTGTCGAGCCAGGAGACCACCTACGCCCCAGGGCTACGGTACCTCCACTCGCTCCCCGACGAGGGGCACGAACATGCGTCGAATTCACTAAGTAAGAAATGCTATCAGGAATGCGAGAAAGAAAAAGACTTAAAAATCATACACATTCTAAGTTTCGAGGTCCACTCTGCCTCGATATGCCTCGACATGGGTTGATACTAAGTCGAAGACGACACGAGAAGGTCCGAAAGGTCGAGGGATGTTGGGTCAGGAGACCGCCAATGCCCCAGGGTTATGGCACCTCCACTCACTCCCCCCTTCGAAGGGCACGATCGTGTGACAAAATCGATAAAAGTAGAGACCCGATCAGGCAGTAGAGACAGGAAAGACCTAGAGCACACTTAGACATATATGTATGAATATAAATGTACATTGGCTCAAGGCTTCACGACCTCGAGAACAAAAGATTACAAAATTTCTTACAAAGGCCTCTTTGCCCAGGCTTGGCTCACAGGCCATCATCCTTAGGAGGAGGCGGAAGCACCTCACGCTCAAAGAGGTCGCAAGACGACCGCCAGGTTCCTCGGTGGCCTTGACCAACCCCATGAAGATGGCCTCGTTCTCCTCGTCAGTCTTCGAAGGGTCGCTGACGAAGCCGTGGGAGACGACCTCCATGTCGTAGATGTAGCCGGATCCGATGACCGCCATCGCCCGCTTCACGCCGACATGAAGAGCGCCCCGCACCTTCTCCTTAACCACGCGGCCAAGCTCGAACAGCCGGTCAAGGAGAGGGGCCCCATGGACGTCATCCACGGCCGATTCAGGACGAGGGACGCCGAGGCTGTCGTAGACCATATCGAGCATACCGCCAAGCTCGCCGGTCAGCTTCACCTCGGCCGTGTACGATTTTTGAAGCAGGCCGAGGTCGCGATGAGCCCGATCCAGCTCCTCCTCCAAGGCTAAAAATAAACAAACGGAGTCAGTAACGCTTAAGAAAGAAGACTAAGGCAAAAAACTCTTTGAGAGAAGAAGGAAGACTCACCGACGACGTGGGTCTTGAGCATCCTGTGCGTGTCTTGCAGAACGAGATACTCGTTCGCAAACGCCTCACCAGCGCGGACCATCGACGCGTTCTCCTCCTTGAGCTTTTCGAGGGCCTCGCCTGCCGAAATGGCATTTCGCCTTTGCTCTTGCCAGGCTTCAGAAAGCCTGGTGTTTTCGGAGACCGAGACCTCGAGCTCCTTCTGCACCGCTTCGAGGGCCCTGTCGACCCTTGCAAGCTCGCTGCTGGCCTCGGACCTCGCCTGCTCAAGGGCCCTCCCTGCTTCCTCCTTCGCCTTGGCCTCGGCCCCCTTGGCTTGGGCGGCCACCTCTCGGGCCAAGGCGGTCTAGGACTTTGCCTTCTCAAGCTCACTCCGAGCGGCGGTGGCCTCCTCCTTCGCCTTCACGGCCTCGACCCGGGCAGCCTCGAGCGCTGCTTCTAGCTTGGGGATCTGGTTCCACTTATCCTTGGCACCGTGGATAAGATAGGACTTGATGTTCGAGCGCTTTCTCAGATCCTAAGAGCAAGAAGAACAAAGGACATCATCGACAAAGAAAACACACCTCGAGTTCCATAACTTCGAAGAAGGACGCTTACCCCGAGGCGCTGGTGAAGGTTGTTGCTGATGAGACCAAACATTGCCTTCAGCGAGCTCTGAAGGCAAGAATGCTCCTCCTCGACGGCCCTCCAGCACTCGAGCTCCGCGGGGTCATCCACCTCCCATGAAGGAGCGTCGTGACTCGTGGGGTCGTGGACGCGGATAGGCTCCGAGCCCCATCCCGAAGTCTCTGCCTTGGAGCGCCGCCGCGCCGCCGCGCTACCTCGGCTCCGGCACCCTCCGTGTCGATGGCCACGCCAGCCGCAGGCCGTTGCTCGGGAACCGCAGGGGGAGACTAACCCGCCCACGGCACGATTGCCAGCAAGCCGGCCTGCGGCTCCTCCCGCTCGACAAAAAGGTCCACCGGGGCAGACACGGCGACGCTCGCCTCCTCGACGAATCACCCACGCGGGCCTCGCCTGACGAGGCCGCTTCGGCACTCGACGACCCCCGACCTCGGTGGTGACAGGGGGCGCGGCGTCTTTCTCCTTCCCTCCATCGATGGAGGCCTCGCCCTCCTCGGCCTCGAGGACGATGGGCGCCGCCTCCGAAAACCCCAGCCGCGAGTCATCCGAGGGGCCCTCCGGCGCGCTTCTTCTCGGCGCCTCGACGGCCATCCCGGCTTGGGGCTCGATGCCGCAGCCACCGCAGGCCCGGTGGCCGCTTCGCCGATAACCGAATCAGCTCCCCGGGCCAACGCCGCGCGTGCGGCCTTGACCCAAGCGACGACCCCCACGTTCGAAATCGACAGAGGAGTCGAGGCGGCGCCCGTCGCCAAAGGAACCAGGCCCGTAACCGGAGCCGCCGCGACCGCCATCACCTCTGCCGCAGCCTCCGTCCGAAGGCGCTTGGCCAGAGCGGGCCCCGCCAGTGCTCGCTCACGCTTCAGTCTATAAGAAAAGAAAAATTAGATGCGAGGAATCGAGACACGAAATATGAAGCTGCTCCAGGGTAAAGGACTTACCCCACCAGGAACCTTCCCGGGGTTCGTGAGGCCCCCGTTGACGGTTGCAGGCTTGAAGTCGCTGCCGGCGGCGTCACGCTCCGAGGCCCCACAGCACCATGAGCCGAGGCCGTCGTCGATGCGGCTAAGGCCAGCGCCTGGCCCCAAGGGCCAGGTGACTTTCACGGGGCCCCTCCGTGGGCCCCTCAGGACCAGCGGCGCCCTGCGTTGAAGGGTCACCAGCTGCAACCCTCCGGGTCAAGAGGTGCTCCTCTTCTCCGCTCCACTCCTCCCCCAATTCCTCAGAGGAGGACCTTCCGACGGGCCCCACCTCTCATCTCCGCTTAGCCGAGCGCTGCTCGCCCACAGAGAGATCAAGGCTATGGGTCCGCCTCTTCTTACCCTCCTCCTCCTTCGTCTTCTTTGCCGACGAGGCCCCGAGAAGCCCCGTCGGACAAGCCCCGAAATCTTCCCTAACGGGGGGCAGCGACAACTCGTAGTCGAGCTCCCCCTACATGCAAAGCCCAAAAAATGTAAGGTGAAAATAAACAAAAAGAAGGGCTCGATGAAGTAATACACTCACCAGTTCGGGGCAATCGGGATCCGGCCGCATCGGAAGATGGTTGACATCCTGCACCGTGAAGGGGCCCAACACCGTGCCTCGAACCCTCTTGGTGACGCTCTCCGGCGTAATAGCCTCGGCAACCATCCGGCTCCCCCCGAGCTCCGCTCCAACGAACATTTGGCTCATGCGAAGCGAGCGCCGCATCAGGGGGAGCACCCGTCGATGATGGAAGGCCGAGGCAACGACCCCGGCAGTTAACCCCTGCCCTCGAAGGGTCGCCAGGGCGTCGAGGAGGTCTTCGAGCCTCCCTTGATGGTCCCGCACTGGGGCGCCCCAGTTGTGGGGACGCGACTCGATGACGCACCCCGTGTACTGAGGCAGCAGCCCCTCGTCGTTCCTGATGTAGAACCACTTCAAAGGCCAGGCACCATGGCTTGAAGTCAGGCCGATAGGGATGAAGTCGTCGGCCTTCCTCACGACGAAGTTGCAGCACCCAGCCTGCACCAGCCTCCTCACCCCCAGCGACGTGCTCTTGGAGAAGTACTCCGCCCAAAAAAGATGGAGCCAGAGCTCCCAGTGCGCCTCCACCCCGAGGTAACCCTCGCAGACTGTGGTGAAGATGGCTGCGTAGGAGATCGCGTTGGGGGAGAGATGCTAAAGCTCAATCCCGTAGTAGTGAGTGAGGGCACGCATGAACCGGCTCGGCGGGGCATCGAAGCCTAGCCGGTGGAACTTGACGAAGCTGACCACGTAGCCCTCCGGTGGGTTCAGCTCGTGGTCCCCCTTTGGCGGAACAAGCCATTCGGGCTCGGCCCTGTTGGTGATGGGGCGAAGAAGCCCCTCCGCCACGAACCCCTCCAGCTCCTTCCTTGTCACATCCAAGGCGAGCCACACCGCGGGCTGAAGAATCTCCAATGACGCCATGGCAAGAACACGGAGCTCTTCGGTGGACGAACGACCCGGAAGATTTCCTATGTCCGCAGGCAGGCGAGCGCGAGGAAGGAAAGCGTAGGGAGGCGAGCGCAAGAAACGCAAACGAGCGCAAGGAAGGCGAATGCGAAAACGGCAGGAAAGCAAGTGAAGAGCAACGGTGCGCGGAGTGCCCCCTTTTATAGGGGCAGAAGACCGACGGACGGCCGACGTTTGCCCGACCAGTAAGTCCCCGCATTAAATGCACCCAAAGCACCCTCCTCTCGATTCCAGTGCATCATGGACAGGGCCGTTTTGCATTCACCCCCTCGACTGCCATCGACCATGGAGACACGTCAAGCATCCACGAATCAGGCATTATGTCGGCTCCACCACAATCACGCTGTTCTGACTCCCGTGATATTGCGGCCGCCCCGCTTCGAATCTTTTCTTGAAAAACGAGAACTGACAGTTATCCTCCTCGTAATGCGCTTCAAGTACAGGAATCACCCATTACCGCGCCGCTCCGGCTTCTACATGAAAAGGCACGCGTGATGGATAGGAGGAGTTATCCCCAGACGGATCTTCCCACGATACGGGATACGGGCCCAGGCCCTCGAAACCTCCAGGGAGCGAAGGCTAGCCCTCGAAAAGGGTTCGACAGCCACCCTCGAGTACCGGAGTTAGGGGTGACCGAGGGGGGCCGACGCGAGTCCCTTGCTCGAGAATGAATTCTCGAGGCCCCCTCGGACACATTCAAGGCAAAACTAAGGGACCATGATGGAATCCCCTCGAGGGGAGGCATCGAGCCACCGGATCCGATCGAAAGGGTTTGGCATCCGCGGGACCCATTGTTTTGCTCGAATAAGAGCGCCTCAGGGCCACTAGTCGACCCCTATCGAACAGGGCACGAGCTCTTACTTGAATTTCCCGATAGTAGCTCACCTGAGACGTTGATGCTCGCCCGAGCATGGGTAGCACAACGCTTCTCCCCCTCCACCTGATCGAAAGGGTTCGTGAGGATCGAACGAAAAAGTCGAGCTCGCATCCGACCGGCTTCGAAGAAAGAAGCTAAGGAGTGGACTCGCACCGGGTGGCCTCGACGAAAGAGGTCCCAACCGCCCGGGGGCTCGACCATTCGAGCACGCATCGACCAAATGAAAAATAAAAGACCTCGGGCGAGTATTCTACTCACCTGAGGCCTTGGGGGCTACACCCGAAGGGTGCACTCGTGCGCACCCTTTGAAATACGACCAACACTCTGAGTCCATTCAACTGAGCCTCCGTGTAAGTATCAACACTTACACGAAGCCTCGGGGGCTACTGTTGGTTACCGAGAGAAGGGGTAACCTAAACCTTCCTCGTTTTCGGTTGAACCCCGAGTTTACCCTCAGATTAATCTCGCGGGACCCTCGAAAAAACACGTGCAAAACCAGATCGTACATCCTCGGCCCACCGGGGCCCATCGGCAAATACACACTGGGCCGGCCCACAACAGAGTACCTAGCTTCTGCCGCAACCCTCGACAAATCACTGACGTCACCAACCGATGATCACTCGAGGGGGGACCCCGTGTCAAGTGTCGAGGCCCCGGCGGGACGAACACCTCGATACGACAAGGGTTGAGCCCCCCTCAATCCATCAACTCCAGATGCGTTTGATAGCACATTTAATACAAAACTACCTAACCTCGTCAAATCGTATGGCTATAGTGTCCGCACAGTGGTCCGTACAGCGGTCGAATCCCACTTTACTGCCCATACTGAGGACGTGCATCGGTCTGCACGGCACTATTACGCCATACTTAGCGCTGCTAGACAGCTCGAGGCCCCCTTTGATGCACTACGCGACAAACAACCGACGTCGGATTCCCTAAATTCAATCTTATCCGCTCAACCACTATGCTCAAGGCTACCCCTCGACTAGGCCTCGAGTATGCATTAACGTCCTCCGGTCAACCTACACCGACTTCGAAAGCTGCGCCAACAACTCCTGATGCGACCCCAACAGGAACTCGCACGTCCTCTATAGGGGATCGCGTCTTTCGCTAGTCAGCAACCACATCTCCGAAGGACGCCTGTCAACTCCGAGGCACGCTGCTACAGAACAAGCCATGCTCAGCGCACGTCTCTACAGAGGCCTCGAGTTGACCACCACAACCCGCGACGTCACCATCGCGTCATCGAACCAGGACATCTGTACCCCTGTGCCTCCCCTTGGCCTATAAAAGGGGACGCCAGGAGATCCAATAGGGATAGGAGAACCGACTCCAGACAACGATCTCACGACAACCGAACACACGCCTAGGCAGACTCCTAGACTCTGAATAACTCTTTCGCACTATACTCGACCCCCCTCGAATTCCCTCCTTCGCTTGTATTCGCCCCTGTACAAGCACTTAGGTGCAAGATAATACAAATCTTCTCCCCCGCTGGACGTAGGGCCTTCTTTGCCCGAACCAGGATAAATCGCTGTGTTCTTCTTGCATCACCATCCGGACGGGTTACACACACATGCGATTACTCGTTGGCTTAGGACGCCCCCGGGTTCCTAACGCCGACACCTACCAAGGTAGTGCTCTCTTAAGTCCACATCATCTCCATTGTCCTCACCATCTCCATCGTCCTCAACAACTCTATTGCACTGAGCCCTCCATCACTCAAGCATCATTACGTCCTTAGGATCTTGCACCACTTCACCATCATCCTCATCAATGTCGTTGTCTACATCCATTCCCATCAGCGAATGAATGTCTATCTCGAAATGCCCTTCTAGCCCTTCAGGTTGATAGAACTCTCCGCTATCTGCTGAAGTGTCAAAGTTGTAATCATCATCATTTGGGACAACATATATACGGCACGAAAGCCACACATCAACAAACTCTGCACGAAGGCCGTCAACGACACATATGACACGACGGCCGACAACCTGGGGCTTTACCTTCTTCTTCGGTGATGGGCGAGAATGACGGCGTGGATGAATGTCTTCAATGAACGGAGTGGACGGTCATCAAACCAAGGTCCTTCTCCTCCTCCCTTCTCCCTTCTCTTCTCCCCCTCCCTTCTCCTTCTTCTTCTTCCTCCTTCTACTTCTTCTTCCTCCTCCTCCCCTTCTTTTTTTCCTCCTCCTCCTTCCTCCCTTCTCCTCCTTCTTCTTCTTCCTCCTCCTCTTTCTTCTTCTTCTTCCTCCTCTTCTTCTTCTTCTTCCTCCTCCTCCTCTTTCTTCTTTTTCTTCTTCCTCCTCCCCTTTCTTCTTCTTCTTCCTCCTCCCCTTCTTCTTCTTCCTCCTTCCTCCCTCCTTCTTCTTCCTTCTCTTTCTTCTTCCTCTTCTTCTTCTTCCTCCTCCCATTATTCTTCTTCCTCCTTCCTCCCTCCTCTTCCTTCTACTACCTGCCGACGAGGAGCGGGCAGGGCGCGCCGGCGGCGCTGGCTGGGCCGGCCGCCTCCGCAGCGACGAGCAGGGTGGCGGGGCCGGGCCCGGGCGGCCGAGCTCCCCTGCTCGCCTGAGACGGGGATGGTAGGCGGGGCTCCGACCAAGCTCCCCTGAGCTCCGACGGGCCGCGACGGAAGAGCGGGGCCGCGGCGGCGCGTGGATCAGGCCGCAACGGCGCAGAGGGGCCGCGGCGGGGGCGCGGGGCAGCGGAGGGGCATCGGGGCTGCGGTGGGGGTGCGGACAGCGACTCTCTAGTCACGGCGACGGTGCTCCGGTCAGCATGGCGGCACCGGCGGCGGCGGCGGGTCGTGGCTGGCATGTGTGAGTGTGTGTGCATGAGTGTGTGTGCGTTTATGTGCGTGTGTGGGCCGGGCGGCTGGCCCGTTAGGCTTAGTGTAGTGTAGTTTTCATTTTTTTCACATATTAAACCTTTGCCGAGTGCCAGGCGGCACTCGGCAAAGCTAGACCCTTTGCCGACTGCCACGTCAAAGGCAGTCGGCAAAGAGCCCCTTTGCCGAGTGCCAAAGTTTTCGTTTTTTTTAATTTTGAGTTCAAACTTTTTATTTAGCCCAGGCATATTGTATTCAAGCATATTTTTTAAATTTGGGACCTTTTTATAATATTTTTGTATATTTTATTTATTTATTTCATTTACTTGAATTTTTTAGGATAATCCAGATTTGAACCGCAGGTGCATGAAATACCAAAACATAGCCGTTTAAAAAATGATATTCATGTTGGAGAATGTATTTTGAGGCCGTGTCCATAAAATCATCTAGAACTTTGAAAACCTTGCCCACGAAACATGACCATCCAGATTATATAAAATCCAAACGAAGTCTGAAAATCATGAAACTTGACGAGGTGTCATATTATCGCATGTAGAGGTTATAATAAAAAATTGAGAATGATTGGAGTAAGTTGCGACGTTAGATGTCCAAAACCCAGACATCTCTGTCCAAAACCCAGACATCTTACATGTGATCACAAATGGGTTTTAGACAGAGATGTCTGGGTTTTAGACATCTAATGTCAATTAGCCGATTATTAGGCATAGTCCTATGTAGTGAGTTTGGGTTACAATAGTACATATAGAGAAAGAAATTACGAGATTGATGCACCCGTTCATCGCTTGTCAAGCCTAATAAAATTTTTAATTAACCAACAGCAATATCTAATCCGTATTGGGGTCTAGCTATATGTCCGACCACATCAGGGGCTCAGGGCAATGCAACGGTCAGTATCTTGTGCTGTCGTGCTTTCACATGCTCTCCCAAAATTATCATGTTCGATCATTGTTAATTTTCTTGGAATAATTTTCACACAAATTTTTATGAATTATTTTGGAGTGGGTGCTCCGTACATGAATTTATGGACCATGCCACGACTATCAACGATCCCGGTTGTAGGGATGGGTGTGCATGTCCAGATATTCTAAAGATCCTATATCCGTATATGTTTTTGCATATATACGATATCTATATTCGAATTCAATTTAAATATGGATGTTAAAAGGATGTATCTGTATTTGTTTTCAATATTATTCTGATTCCATGTCCGATTCAATTAAAAAATAAAATATCTGATATTATCCATATCTGTGAAATACAAATATCTCGAAACCGTCTAAGTCTTATAATTATGACTAATTAACTATATAAATGAAAATAACTCAATATAATAATGTGTGGCGTTATTTGAAATTTATCTACAGCTAATAAATTTTTAATATTGTTAATGATATATAAATCTTAAACTGAATTAATTTGAATACGAATAATCATATTAGTTTGTATTTTATTTTATTTAAATAATTCAAGAATATTTTTAATTTAGTAATTAATATATATTATCTACAATTTCTTATTCATTATATATTTAATTACTTGAATGTTTGTTAAATATTTAATTTTCATTAGTTGTCTTTTATCCAAGGTGTTTCCGTGAGGATATTAACTCACACAACCGGCGTATTAGAGACTAGGGAAGTTATCTTAGGTTTAAGGGATTAGTGTTCGATTTTGCTCGGATACTAAAATATTTATCCACTTTTTCTAAAAAGCAGGCGCCTAAAATCTGTCTTTGGTTTAGACGATGACGTGAACCGTTAGATCTTCGTCTCATGGCTCACATTTGTTCTCTGAACAAATGCTGTTTTGAGGCATATGAAAAATAACAAATCCCATATCTATCTCATTCTATTGCATGCTGGGATCGGATTAGAGAACTGTTCTTGCGACAATTTGTCTCAAACTATAGTTTTTCTTACTGGAGACAAGGAAATGATCTCAGAAATCGACACCACCCGGGACCTGCAGGCTCATCACTTGTGCCTACCCGCGTCAGCCTTCAATGCCATACATGATATGCCAACAGCCTTTCCTGATCGACTTCCTTCCTCAGCTCCTGATGATCACCTTTCTTTTGTTTTATTTTGACCTCAGTGTATATATATATATATATGAGTAAATTACGTCGGGAGTATAACAACTATATGTATATGTTCAAATTACCATCAACAACTTTTAATATGCTCAATTGAGAGTAAGAACTTATTATCTTGGTGCGTAGACGGTTCAAAAACCATTCTGTTGCGTTCCTGACGGTATAGGCTACGGTCTAATATCGTGTATATGACTCGGGCGTGCAGGCTTACGCGACATTCCGAAAAGCAACTATTGGCTCCTCAGGATGGAAAGTGCAGCTAGCTTATCAGAAAAGCTTCAAAAGCTGCAGCCCAAACAGACCAGCCCCTAACTATTTTGAAAATTATTTGAGCTAAAAATAGAATGAAAACAACTAGGACCAGAAAGTCAATATGCTTTGTAAAAAATGTCTATTTTTCCTTACCATCTCAAATCAAGCCCCAAGTTAAAATAATTTTCCCAAAATACCATGTAAAGGGAATTTACCAAAAGGCCCATTTGAAAAGATCAGGTCATGAGGGTTCAAGAAGCGAGGGAGAGAGGCACGTCACTGCATGTACCATTGAAGTCGATTAAGGGACTGGGACACCTTTGCAAACACGTAAGCATTGCCATTAATTAATCAGCCCCACGCTCTACCCTAGAGCGGTCCATCCCTACTGAAAGGATCAAGATGTCCAAGAGGAGGGTGAATTGGGCTAATTCTAAATTTTCTTGCGAAATTAAACTCTATAAGCCCAACTTCACCCTTTGTGCCTATAAGTGCTTTGTAAAATCTATCTTAAATTTAGCACCCTAGTTCCAATCCTATTCTAGCATGGCAATTCTATGAATGTAAATTGCAAGAATATAAATGCTAGAAAGTAAATGCGGAATGTAAAGACAAAGGATCTCGGCGATGTTTTCCCGAGGTATCGGAGAGTCGCCACTCCCCACTAGTCCTCGTTGGAGCACCCGCGCAAGGGTATCACTCCCCCTTGATCCGCGCAAGGATCAAGTGCTCTCTAAGGGCTGATTCTTCGTCGCTCCGACGCGGTGAATCGCCAAGTACCGCTCACAACTTGAGTTGGGTCATCCACAAGCTTCGCCAGATAATCACCAAACTCCCAATCACCACTAAGCCGTCTAGGTGATGGCGATCACCAAGAGTAATAAGCACAAGCTCTCACTTGACCTCGCAAAGCCTAATGAGACGATGGATGCACACTTGCTACTCTTGATTCACTAATGAGTGCTAATCAATGGATTCTCAAATCACTAGCACCTCACTAGGGCTCTTGCTCTCTTTTGACACTAAAGAAGTTGTTCAGCTGAAGAAATAGGCAAGTCCTCTGGTATGGAGGGGTAGAAGATGTATTTATAGCCCCACGGGCCAAATCCAACCGTTACCTTCCAAACCACGATTTTCGGGGTCACCGGACGCGTCCGGTCCACAGCACCGGACGCGTCCGGTCCGTTCAATTTTTCAAATACGCGAACGAACTCAGCTAGCCGTTACGTACCCACCGGACGCGTCCGGTGCGTTACACCGGACGCGTCTGGTGTTTCGGTCTGCAAACATAGCTTCTGGACAGCGTCTGGTGTAGCACTGGACGCGTCCAGTCCGGCGTCCGGTCCGTTATCATTTTCGGCGTTGCACCATACGCGTCCGGTTCTTACCACCGGACTCACTGTCCCAGCGTCCAGTGCGTTCAAACATTCTGCTACACACGCAAATGAATAGACCGGACGCGTCCGGTCCTCTTCGGTCCAGCGTCCGGTGCAGCTAAAACAACCGTTCCACTTCGAATTCAACGATCTTTGTGAACGGCTTTAACTCCAACGTACCTTAGGGCCTTTTTGTAGTTACCTAGTGCTAAGATTCACAAGTGTGCATCACACCTAAACCATTAGACTTATCTAGGTCAAGCTACCCGTTTGCACCCCCCTTAATAGTACGGCCAAAGGAAAAACAAAGTCCTAACGACTAATCCGACGTCACCCAACACCATGGACGATCAGAACTAACCATTCTTGACCTTGTCGTCCATCCTTTAAAAACCGAAACGATTTCCATCGTCAAGGGAGCATGAAACCCATATTGCCTACGGTATCCATCACCATGACCTAACTTACCAATGTTTCTGCAAGACACACGTTAGTTATGGTAAATATTGTCATCAATCATCGAAACCACATTAAGGGGCCTAGATGCTTTCAATCTCCCCCTTTTTTGGTGATTGATGACAACCTCTTGAGTATGGAGATTTTTAGTGAGGTTTTCAACTATGCTTGGTTCACATGAGCCTTTGAGAATAAGAACAAAGGATTAGAGTGACTCATGTGACACCAAGCCAACATAGTGTACTCATATTGTCTGCATGAAGAGTTAGTACAACATATATATCGCTAGCTCATATGGAATCGGAGTACAAACGCGGAAGCAAAAACACATATGAGTCAAGCACAACGAGTGACATATATAAATATCATGAGAAAGTCATAACCATGTCACATATATCATAAACAAATGCATAAGAAAATATGATGCAGATGGGAGTATGACATATATAAATATCATGAGAAAGTCATAACCATGTCACATATATCATAAACAAATGCATAAGCAAATATGATGCAGATGGGAGTATCACACAAACAACCAGAAACATAAAGAGTGCAAGAATACATAATTATATAACTAACTCCCCCTGAAACTCGACATACTCTCTCTCTCCCCCTTTGGCATCAAGTACCAAAAACTAAAGATCTGAGGAAGGAGGAGGAGAAGACGTGCCAGTTGCCGGAGGTCGAGGTGTCACAATGTACTGATCGGGATTATCGGAACTCGACGCGGGACTCAGCTGACCTGTAGCACCTTGACCCTCTGACAGTGTAGCTAACGGAGAAGCGGTCTGGGTCGGTGCTATGGCCTCGGGGGAAGGGTCAGCAGCTGACTGAGAAGAAGGCTCTAGAATGCCTGGAAGCTGCTGTACTGAAGGCACTGGGGGAGCCTCTGAGGAAGCTATCGACGAAAGTACCGTCTCAGTGGTACCTGCCCCTGTCACTGGCACTGGCTGGGTCAGGAGCTGAGGAACAGATACTGTAGAAGTCGACGGGCCCAGAGAAGTGAATGTTGGTGAAGGGTGGCCTGTGATCTCACTGAAGGTAGCCTGTAGAGTGTCTGACCCTGTAGCTGGAGTGAAGAGCTGTCCAGACCCTGTCGGTGAAAAGCCCTGGTGCAGGGGTGAGAGCTGGAACTGCTGCGGCACCTGTATAGCTGGAGAAGAAGGTCTGGGTGCCTGAGACTGTGGTGGCGGCTATAAAGTCTGAGCCTGTGGCAGCTGAGCTCCAGTGTGCTGAAACAGATGGGCTATCAAACCAAACATCTGCTGCTGAGAGAGTATCGTCTGTCTCTAGGTCTCAGCCTGCTGCCTCTGAAACTCAGCCTGCGGCCTCTGGAAGTCAAGCTGCTCCCTCTGAATCCGCAGCTGCTCCTGCTGGAAGGCATCCTGTCGGCCACGGATCTCTACGATAGTTGCATTCTGTTGGGCCATGGCTGCCTCAAACCGCTGATCAGCACGCTCCTGGTGTGCAGTCAGACGCTCAAGTAGTGAAGCTACAGCTGACCCAGATCCACTGTCCTCTGTGTCATGACGGCGGGGGACGTACTCAGGAATCGTGAAGTCCTCGTCATCTGAGTCATCAGAGTCAAACTCGACCCCCGCTGCCTCCTGTGCTGCCATCTGTGCCTCCTCTGCAGCTCCAACCTCTGCAATCATAGCGTCCTGCTCTACGGCTGTCTCTGGCACTGGTGGCCTATGGCTTTGCCGGATAGGTGGCACTGCAGTAGCTGACCTGAGGAGCTGGGTAGCGTCGTACCTCAGGAAAGCGCTGGTGGAGGTCTGGTATGTCTCAACTGCTGTAGGAGGAGTGGGCCTGATGCCGTGGTAGACCAAGAAGGTAAGCCAGTGTGCATAGTGCATGTTCCTCTTGGTCTTGAAACCCTCATAGATCACATCCTCGATCTCATAGAGTATAAAGTCCCAGAGGTCAAAAGGAATCTTCCGAATAAGATGGGACAGAACCCACTGCTGAAGACGTGTGAGTGACTCTCTCTGTCCGTCTCTGGGTAAAACAGTCCTCCTGACTATCGACTCAAGGACCCGAGCTGTAGGGGTGAGGTTCTTGGTCATCCTGCTGGATCCCTCACCAAAGTCTCCCCTAAAGATATCTCGGACATCTGCGGCTGAGGAGAGTACACCGACGTGTGGTCGACGAGGAGGGTCCAGATCAGGAAAGCAGATCTGGTGCAGGCGGACAGGCTGGTACTCTAGCCTGAGAATCCGACGGGCCTCTGCACTACTGAGCTCTCGCCTCTCACCCAAGTAACTGAAGTGAATAGCTGTATGATCTGGTGCATACCGTGGCGTAGAACTCTCTGACCCACTCTGGTACGTAGTGGCCAGTCCTGCCAATGAGGTCAAGAAGCCTGGGCTGCGCTGAGAGGTACTCAAGAAACTGGTCACCGACAACCCTGGCAAAGTCCTGAACTGAAATCTCTCTCATGGCAGTGAAGGGTGCACGAGTGTCGACGTAGGCCCTATAGAAGTCCTCGTGCAGGGTAGTGTGGAAGTACTCGACTCCATGCTGCCTCTCCCTGGGGAACCACTCGCTCAGAGGGACACATCGTAGGCTTTTGATCTTCCTGGTGCCCTGATGTGTAAGGTCCAGATGCCTGACTGCAGGGACTCTAATTGAATGCCCCCCACGTCCCTGAGGTGAAACTGAGGGGACTGACTCCTGTCGCTGATGAGATGTACCTGAAGCAGGTCGATCATACTGCCAGCGACGACGAGTAGGGTACCGTCTCGGAACTGACTCCTCTGGCTGCTCTAGCTATGACTGTGGAGAAACTGATGGTTCCTGAATCATAACTCCTCCACGCCTGCCACCCAGGCGAGCTCTGTCAGCTGCATCTGCCACTACCTCTGCTGACTGTGCTTCACTCTCTTCTCTGGTCCTCTTCTTCTTCTTGGTGGCAAGCATCTTTGACTTGCCTTTTACCATCGCAGGGATGCGAGAAGGACGAGGAGGACTGTCATCTCTACCATCACCACTGGGACCGACTCTTTTGCAACGAGCCATGTCGAGAGGGCGGGCAGTGACGCGGTGGTCGTGGGAGCTCGGGCAACGGTGGCACGAGAGGATGGCGTGGCGCCACGACAAGGGGAAGAAGACCACGGCGGCGCGAGGAGGTGCGCGGGCACGGAGAGCACGGCGCGGCGTACGGCGGTGCGAGGCGATGCGCGGGCGCGGAGCAGTGCGCGGGTGCGGCGTGGGGCAGTGCACAGGCACGGCGAGCGCGGTGCGCGGGCGAGCGTGGTGCGCAGCGAGCGGTGAGCGCGTGGCAGAGCGTGGGCGCGGACGAGCGCGGCGAGGTGGGGCGCAGGCGAGAGGTGAGTGAGGGCGACGCGAGGCGAGGAGGATGGCGTGGCGGCGCGGTGCGGCGGACGCGGCGGAGTGGGCGCGGCGAAAGAAACCCTAGCGCGAAGGGGCCCACTTGTTGGGTTTAAATCCGCCCGTCAACTCCTATGCACCGGACGCAGGTCCGGGCACTGGACGTGGTCTAGAGAACCCCACAAAGTCTCGATAGCACCGGACGCGTCGGGTCTGAGGCACCGGACGCGGGGTGCCAGCGTTCGGTGCGTTAAAAAAATTTTCAACTATTGCCCGACCACACCGGACGCGTCCTGTCATCCGGAACCGGACGCGGCTGGGTTACTGTGTGGCGTCCAGTCTTTAGATTCAGAAAACGCTGGCCGCTGAACTGACCGGACGCCGGGGGCAGCGTTCGGTGCATTGGGTCTCAGCGTCCGGTGCTCAATTTTTGCGGATTTTGAGCCCCAAACTTCGCGACGCTTTCTCCCAACTTTGTTCCAACTCAAATAAGAATCAAATAAACACTAGTTGGAACAAGTATGAGAACCTCACTCGAAAACCCTCAATTTTTCATTTATTTTGCCATAGGCTTACCATATACTTAGGTTTTTATGAAAATAGGCAATAAGATCGAGCGAGGAACCAAACGACAAATAACAATCATGCATATGCAATGCGATAAGAATTTGAATCTAGTCAACTTGTCAAGTTTGAACCAAGGGTAAGCTTCTTCACACCTCTAAAGAGGGTTATCTTAACCATGTTAGACAAGTCCTATGTGCATTACAAGTATTTAAATATGCACTATATCACAATGCAATGCAAATTGACGACACATTTATCTTTTAATGAAATTGCTTAGATCAAGAATATTTAGCTCATTTCTCAACCTACAAAAGGTTGATTCATCCAAGGGCTTAGTGAAGATATCCGCAAGTTGATCTTCCGTTCTCACACCAACTAGAGATATATCCCTTTTAGAGACATGATCTCTAAGAAAGTGGTGGCGGATATCTATGTGCTTAGTAGTGAGTGTTGAACCGGATTATTAGCAATTTTAATGGCACTTTCATTGTCGCACAATAGTGTTACTTGACCGAGGTTGACTCCATAGTCAAGGAGGGTTTGCTTCATATATAAAATTTGTGCACAACAAGCCCCCGTGGCAATGTATTCCGCCTCGGCGGTGGACAAAGCAACACTATTTTGCTTCTTAGATGACCAAGAGACAAGTGACCTCCCAAGCAAATGGCACCCTCCGAATGTGCTTTTTCTATCAATTTTGCAACCGGCATAGTCCGAATCGGAATAGCCAACAAGTTAGAATCTTGCTCCTTTGGAATACCATAGGCTAATGCTTGGGATTAGCTTAAGATACCTAAGGATTCTTTTTATGGCACTTAAATGAGCTTCCTTAGGATCGGCTTGAAAGCGAGCACACATACATACACTAAACATGATGTCAGGCCTAGATGCGGTAAGGTACAATAAACTACCGATCATAGAACGGTAGAGAGTTTGATCAACCGAGTTACCTCCCTCATCAAGATCGAGATGCCCATTTGATGCCATGGGTGTGTTGATTGGCTTGCAATCCTTCATATCAAACCTCTTTAGAAGGTCCTTGGTGTATTTCTCTTGAGATATGAAGGTTCCTTCTCTCAATTGCTTGATTTGAAAGCCAAGGAAGAAGGTGAGCTCACCAATCATAGACATCTCGAACTCTTTTGACATTATGTCACCAAATCTCTTGCATTCTTCTTCATTTGTTGAGCCAAAGATGATGTCATCAACGTACACTTGACAAATGAAGATTTCTCCATTGTGCTTCTTGGTGAATAGTGTGGTATCAACCTTCCCGATGATGAACCCCATCTCAATTAGGAAGTCCCAAAGGCGCTCATACCAAGCTCTTAGGGATTGCTTAAGTCCATATAGTGCCTTCGACAACCTATAAACATGATTAGGATATCTAGGGTCCTCAAACCCGGGAGGTTGATCAACATAGACAAGCTCATTTATGAAACTATTTAAGAATGCACTCTTCACATCCATTTGAAATAGTTTCATCTCATGGTGTGAAGCATATGCAAGGAGGATACGGATGGCTTCAAGTCTTGCAACCGGCGCAAAAGTTTCTCCAAAATCTAAGCCTTCAACTTGAGAGAAACCTTTGGCCACAAGCCTTGCCTTGTTTCTTACTACATTGCCTTGATACAAAACAAACCTCTAATTAGTAATAGTATGATAGCCATGAGATCTAATATCTTTACTAAAAAAAATGACTCAAAATACCATGATACATACTTGTAATTTACTCATATCGGTTATTTGATATCTAATTTCAAACACAACCTACCATTATAACAAAATTACCCTAAAGAGTTGCTTCTTGCAACGTTCTCTGTGTTTTTCACCAAAACATAAATCTAAAAATGTATATCTCTCACTCAATTATGTGTTGAGACTTCAAAGAACAAACGAAAAAGAAATAGTATAATACACCATCATGAATGATTGCTATTCAAATGTTTTTTTATTTTTGATTGCCTCAACCTTCCGATACAAGTTGCATTATCTGAACTCACGCACTAACTCACACCACCTACACCATACTCACACACACACCCCAATGCATAAACTAAATCTACCACCTATACCTATGTTCTAAAACACGGCTAAGAGATATGAACTCATGCACTAACGCACACCACCTGCACCACACTCATGCACACACCCCAATGTGCAAACTAAATGTACCACCTATACCTATGTTTTCAAACACGGCTGAGAGATATAACAGTTCTGGCGCATCCGTACGAGGCAACCAAATTTGCAAAGGGAGCCTATTGTTCCCTGGTGACTGGCAGCCTCCACAGCTGGAGGGCTAGCCACCTGAGCTACAGCTCGATGCTTCCTGTGAAGATTGTTTTATGACTTCGCCGAGGTTTCTTATTTGACCAGTGTTTTTTCTTTCTTTCTTAATATTCTCTTAATATTTTTGTGTATGATTCTGATGTTATTTCTTTTATAGATGTCTTCACAAGATCAGCAAGAGCAGTTGCACTCTCAAGAAAGATCAAAGGCTAATGATAGATCCTAGCATGAATCAGATGAAGAAAACTTAGAGGATGTTGACGCTTTGATTGAGGACATGATTAAAGATGATGAAGGTCGTACTTTAACTTTTGGCAGAAGCTTATTTGACAATGATGAGCTTGACGAGATGCTGAGAAAGAAGATTGTTTCTCATGAACTCATGAGGGTTCTGGATCCAGAAGACACAAATCCACACCCGAAGCCAAATGAATGTGTTGTGTACCAGTATCCCTTTTCTTCTAGGCTTTGCTTTCGTTGCCAGGATTTTGTTGAAGATGTGCTAAAAGCTTCAATATTGAAATGCACTATTTGACTCCAAATGGAATAGTCAGATTGTCACGGTTTGTTTGGGCAGTAAAGGCTTTGAAGGCTAGTGCTGATATTGCTGCCTTTTGTGAGCTGTTTGAAATGCATAATCAATATAAGACATTTATGCTGGACAATCAAGTGATTACCAAGTATTTTGGTTGCTGTAGTTTCAAGATGGCCCGTAATGCTGTATAGATTTCCCCTGCCGTGGAGAACAAATGGAGTGATGGTGAATGGTCTCAGTACTGGTTTTACCATGAGGTGCCTATGGTTGAGGAAAAAAATCCTAGGATGAAGAAGATGGTAAAAAGGTTTCCCTTAGCTGCAAGGATGTCTATTGAGGATTTTGTTTGCAATCCTTCTTTTCCAGCTTCTATGATTTCAAAGACTACAGTGAAAGCATATAAGATTACAGCTTTGCTAAAATATGCAAGAAATCTTGCAGAGGAATATGTGGCTGCTAGAATTTGGCCATTGAAAAGAGGTTGGGCTTTCCTATGCTTTCATTCTAGGAAAGTTCGTGGAATTTCTTATAAGTATCCAGACAGGGATTTTTGTCGTCCGATAGCGTTTTCTTCTGATAAAGAATTTGTTTTGTCTGTAGAGAGCAGAGTGGATGACTTTCTTGGGAAGTATTTGAAAAGTGAGAAGGATAACATTGATAAAATTCTTGGGTCAGAGTATAAACGCTTAGTTTTTTCTTCTAGTGGTTCAACTCCGCCGTTGCTTAGAGAATCTGCACTAGTTCCTCAATAAACCTCAACCAATAAATTGGTAATGGGGTAGCCTAATACTATATTTTAGGTTATTGGGGAGAGGTGCTACAGTAGCTCACCAATAATGGCCCCCAAAACATGGGACCCACCTATCAGTTATATTTTCTATTTATTTTCTATTTTCCTTTTCTTTTATCTTCTCCTCCCTCGAGCATCCGATGCCGCCAATCACCGCGAGACCACATTTCCCTACCATGGCCTCCACCATGCGCCCATCCGTCCCCATCGCGGCCTTTACCGCGCGCCCACCGCTCCCCACCGTGGCCTCTATCGCGCGCCCGTCCTCCCCTCCATGGCCCAAACCGGCTTCGCTGGATCCCACGGCCATGGCTGCCACCTGCAAGCTCCAAGATGGAGTCGCCAGATCGGGGCCTGGGCACGAAAACAAGGAGCGTGGAGCTCACCCGCTAGATGGCTAGGCAGGATTTGTCGTCTCGGCCACGCGGAGCTACTGTGTGACATGGCGGGGCAGGGCTCGTCGGCTCGGCTGTGCGCTCGCTCGCGTGGTAGTGGGCGGGGCGTGGCGGTGGGCCAAGCTCACCCGTGAAGTAGCGAAGGGCCAAGCTCACCTGTGCAGCGGCTGGCCGGAGCTCCGACCGCTTCTTCCTTAGGTCCGACGAGTGGCCTAGCTTGTCATGGCAGAGAGAGGCGAGATGAAGGAAGAAAAGCAGCAGTGGGAGGTGGGCCCTAGCTATTGGGGGAGATGCAACTCCCCCTTCATTTGAGGGGAGATGGGCAAGATATTGGTGGCCACCAAAAATTGGGAGGATTATTAGGGGACTACTGAGAAGAAAAAGTGAGCCATCTCTCCTAATATGACAGTTTTATGGGGATGAGGGGTGTGATTGGGGGACTGCTGGAGATGCTCTTACTCCACTTGGTGATTGTTTACAGAATTTGCAAGCTCGTGATGGTGACAGTGTTTGTCCTAGTGGTGATGCTGCTGGCACAAGTGTGGTGCCTGAGCGAGAAGTTGGTGTTGGTGATTCTCAGAAGGTTGCTAAACCGGCTGCTAGGTCAGCTTCGCCATGTCCTGACTCTGAAATTCTAGGTCTTGCAAAAAGTATTCAAGATGTTGGAAAAGTTGATGAAAAGTCACCTTCGCGTGAAGGCCCCTCTACTTCTGTTGCTGGCGAAGGTGAAAATATTGTTGCAGGTAAGAAAGTTTTTGGGACCAAAGTTTGGTCCTTCAATTTTGATGATAGTGATGAAGAGGTTTTTGATGATGAAGCCAATGAGGAGCATTGGCTCGTTTATCCGGCTCAACTATTAATGTTGAGACTAGTGAAAAGGTTAAATGTGATTCTTTCCTGATTCATGTTCTGCTCCTGCTTTCTATTTCTTGATTTATTTGTCTTATTTTTTAGAAACTATCTTTCCTGATGCACCAACTTCTCCATGCAAAAATGTTGATGTTGGAAAAATGAAGAGTGTGCTTCAAGATCCAGCTACTCTAGTTGGGCCTGTCGAAGTTGTTTGCCAGGGGATGTGTCTGATGCGTTGAAGCGTTCTTTTGATTTTTTCCAGCATCATGGTATAGGCTTGGATTCTTTTAAATTTATTGGGTTTGGAGCTAACAAACTTTGGGTTATGCCTCGGAGCTCAAAGATTAAAGGATAGTATGAGACGCTTGGAAAGAAAGATGGTTGAAAAGGTTGAAGCCTTTTTTAATAATTGCAGTCATATTTAGGAGCATTGTTTTTAATGCTATGACAAGTTTGGGGCTAGACCAGGTGATAAATGCTGGGAACTTGGTGACTGAGATAGTTTCTTTAGTTGGCTGTGCCGCCAATATGATGATTTATCTTAGGTTATTGAGACTACTGCTGATATCAGTGTTTTCTATTCTGCCCGGGCTCTTTTCCATTTGATGAAGCAAAGTCAAGATCCCTTGTATGATGTATTGAGTAATGATCAGTATAAATTCCCCAAAGTTGGAACTTTGACGAATGTCATGAAGTCGACGCAAGTTCTTTGTAACAAATTTTGCGAAGAATATTGGAGATCTGGTGATCGCACCCACTATTTTGATAGTGCTAAAGAAAAACTACAGAAGGTTCATTCCGATTTTCCTTGTTCTTGTTTTTTCTTGATATTGTTTTTCTGCTTGTGCTAACTTCTTTCTTTCTTGTAGCAAATTGCAAAAGAGGCCGCTTAGAAGAAAAATGAAGGGTCTGCGTGGAGGGAGACTAAAGCCAAGAATCAAAGTGATGCAGGAACTAGCAATGTTAGTAGAAGAAATGTTTAGGCTTTAGTTTGGTCTTAGTGAGGAGGAGTTGAAACTTATGGTTTTTAAATTAATGTCTTGTAAGATATATGTTTAAAGTTGATTGACTGTTGCCCATCCTGTGCAGGTTCCTCGTCCTGAGCCTGTGCACGATGAAGTAATTCCTTTGATGATGTGTAAGAATTACTTTGTGTTTGAGCCATGCAAGTTTTATGAATTTCGTGCGAAGAACAATGAGTGCGATGTTGATGACTTTCTTTCTCGTAAGTTTTTGTTTCGTGATTGATCAAAACCTTTCAAGCTTTATGCTTTCATTTACGTTTGCCATTTCATTTTGTAGGTGTGAATAATCGATATTGTAGTATTAAACTACCTGTTCGTTGGGTTTTCGATTTTACAAACTTTGCGTAGGTAAACACAACTTATTTGCATGATCAAAGTTTGTTACTCTGATTGGTCGTGATGATATTTTTGTCTTGGTTTTAGTCTTTAGGATCAAGTGCTTCTCCTACATATGTTGACGAGGAATTCCTGCGTCACGAAGTTGATGATATTATCAATGAAGTTGTTAGTGACATTCTTGAGAATGCTGCTGATGTAGTTAATTCTAAAGACAATTGATTGTAAATTTTTCTTAGGCTTGTAAGCAACTGTTGAGAAATAAGTTGTAGAGCGTATGTTTTTTAGTGCAAAGTGTAAATGTTTTGCTTCGCTTATTTGAGATATTCTAGTTGAATAAATGTTTGATGAATTCATTTGAGTTTATCTTGATGAGTTCTGTATATGTTGTTTTCTCCTTGTTGCGAAGTGAACGCATAAACTTTTCTTTGAAATTTAAAAAAAATTTCACCTTAGTGAAATTAAGTCAAAAAATTTGCCTTATCAAATTTTGAAACGTCGTCCCTTCTTTTTCGTTGCGAAGTGAACGCGTAAACTTATTTTTGAAGTTTAAAAACTTTTTCAACTTAGTGAAATTAAGTCAAAAAATTTGCCTTAACAAATTTTAAAATGTTGTCCCTTCTTTTTTGTTGCGAAGTGAACGCGTAAACTTTGTTCTGAAGTTTAAAAACTTTTCACCTTAGTAAAATTAAGTCAAAAATTTGTCTTAGCAAATTTTGAAATGTCGTCCCTTCTTTTTCGTTGTGAAGTGAACACGTAAACTTCACTTTGAAGTTTAAAAACTTTTTCACCTTAGTGAAATTAAGTCAAAAAATTTGCCTTAGCAAATTTTGAAACGCTGTCCCTTCTTTTTCATTGCAAAGTGAACGTGTAAACATCGCTTAAAAGTATAAAAACATTCACTTTTGTTAGATAAGTTAGCATTTTTTAAGTTTATTAAAATGTTAATGCTAACTTACGTTTCGAAATTGCTTTTGCCGATGTATGAGTATATTTTGGATATACTCTTCGACAAGTTTTGACTTTTTTAATTGAATGCCAAAAGAATTTTCTAGGGAAAGCTACTTTCTCATTTATACATCATGAGATTTACAAATGAGACTGCCTCGTTATAAAACCACTCACCCTGCGAAGGGCTTCCCCCGAGTGGAAAAAGCGTGCAGCTCGTTTACAATTTGAATACATGTTTACTGAAAGATAAAGCTACTTCTACTTTGCAGTAAGAAATAAGCTACTCTTCTACTTTGCCAAATGTAACTTACGGTTCTGGATAGTATTTGTGAAGTGCTTCTATGTTCCTAGTGTGGTTGAGTTCTTCACCTTCCAAATTTGCTAAGTGGTATGCTCCTTCTTTATTTGTTCTCATGATGATGAAAGGCCTTCCCACTTTTACTGAAATTTTCCGACAGTGTCTTCATTTCTCTTTCTTTTGAGGACAAAATCTCCTGGGGCTAGCTTTCTTGGTTTGAGTTTCTTGTTGTACCACTTATTTATTCAAGTTGATATTTCTTGGTGTTTTTGAGTGCTTCATTTCTTTCTTCTTCGAGCAAATCTTTACTTGTTGCCTGATCTTCCTCTGTAATTATTTGGACATTTGTTCTTGGTCCTTCAAACTTTATTTCTTCTGGAGTCATGGCTTCATCTTCGTACAGTAGCTTGAATGGAGAAAAATCTATTGGTCTTGGCTTTGAATTATTGTGGGACCAGATTATTCTTTGTAATTCATCTACCCATTTTCCTTTCTTTAGTCCAGCCAAGCATTTTGATATTCCTGTGCAAATTATGTTGTTTGCTCTTTCTACTGCTCCATTTGATTAGGGATGCCATACTGATGTAAAGCAAAGTTTGATTCCCATTGAGTGGCAGTATTGTCTAAAATCTTCACTGTCAAATTGAGTTTCATTATCCACTGTTATGTGTCTTGGGACTCCATATCTGCATATGATATTTTGCCATAGGAATTTTTCATTGTGTGTCAAGACATATTTGTGAAATATTCATTTTATGAAATATTCAACCGCCACACTACATATTTGTAGTTACCTTAAGCTACAGGTAGTTTTCCAATGATATCGATGCCCCATCTTGCTAATGGCCATGTTGGTTCAATAGGTTGTAATGAGGTCCCGAGTGCACTAATTTTGTTCTTGCCATTTGGCAATTATGACAAGTTGATTATTTCTTTGCTGTCACATTGAGTTGTTGGCTAGTACAAACCTTGTCTGAAGGCTTGTCCAACTATTGATCTAGACCTAGCATGGCTTCCACAGGTCCCCTCATGAATTTCTTTCAACAAATTTTTTCATATTCTTTTGAGATGCACTTTAGTAATGGCTGGCAGATTCCTTGTTTGTACAATTCTACATTGATAATTTTGTAACTTCTTGTCTTTTGCTTCATTCTGATTTCATCAACTTCATTTTCTGGCGCATAGAATCTTAGGAATGCCATGATGGGTGCTCTCTAGTCTTCACTTTCAATGATATGCACTTCCTTTGCTTGTTCAATCTTTGACTTTGTTGAGGCCTCGAATATTGTTTGGAAGAATACTTCTGGAGGTAACTCTAATTTTTGCGCCACACCTTTTGCAATTTCGTCTGCATCGGTGTTATCATTTCTTGATATGTTTCTCACTGTGAATCTCGCGAAGTGTTTTTCTTGGTCTCTTAGGAGTTGGAGATATTTTGCTAACTCCGGATCCCTTGCTTTTTAGTTTTTTCCAATGTGTCCTTCTATGACTTGGGAATCTATCTTTATTATCAGCTTTTGTATTCCCATTGCTTTTGCTTTGTGAAGCCCCAGTAGCACTGCTTCATATTCTACCTTGTTATTTGTGTACTAAAATTCAAGTCTTGCTGCGTATTTTAGTCTGACTCTAGAGGGTGAAGTTATGATCGCTGCTACTCCTGCCCCCGCGAAGCCCCATGCACCATCGCAATATATTATCCATTCTGGTTGTTCTATTTCTTCTTGTTGATATCTTGCTGGTGTCCAATCTGCCATGAAATCAGCTAGCACTAGGGATTTTATTGTTGTTCTTTTCTCAAACTGGATAAAGTATTCTGATAATTCAACTACCCATTTTCCTAGTCTTTCTGAGGACTTGCATCCTTGCTTGTTGGAACTCTGATTTTGTGGGCTTGGAAATAATGCTTCAGCTTCCTTGATGCCATAATCACTGCGTATGCGATCTTTTCGATTTCTGAGTAAAACATTTTTGAGCCTGATAGAGCTTCGGATGTGAAATATACTGGTACTTGTTTATTTGATTGGTCAGATTCTTCTTCCTATATCAAAACTACGCTGACTGTACTTTCATTTGCTGATACAAATAGTAGCAAATCTACTCCAGGATTTGGTGTTTCTAGAGTTGTTGGATTCGACAAATGCTTTTTCATTTTTTCAAATGCTTCTTGCTGAGGAGGTCCCCATTTGAAATTATCTTTCTTGCCTTTTAGGGCCTGGAATATTGGTAAGCTTGGCTCGGCTAATTTTGATATGAATATATTAAGTGAAGCCAAACTTCCTGTTAACTTTTGAATGTCCTTGATATTTCTGGGGACTTGCATGCTTAGTATTGCTTTCACCTTCTCTAGATTTGGGTCAATGCCCTTTGCTGAAACGATGTAGCCTAGGATTTTACTTGTTTGGACTCCAAATATGCATTTTTCTGGGTTGATCTTTAAGTTTGTTTTTCTGAGGTTTAAAAAAGTTTCTTGCAGGTCCTCTATATGGTTGTTCCTTTTCTTGCTTTTTACTACCAGATCATCAACATATGCCAATAAATTTTTGGGTATTTGGTCTTTTAGGACTGTTGAAGTCATTCTGATAAAAGTTGTGCCTGCGTTACGAAGCCCCTCTGGCATTGTTTGGAAGCAATAAGTTCCAAATGGACTTATAAAACTTGTGAATTCTTCATCTTCTTTCTTCATCCAGATTTGACGATAGCCTGAATAGCAGTCGATGAAATTGAGAATTTCACTGCTTGTTGCTTGGTCTACCAGTGTGTCTATTCTTGGTAATGGGAAGTTGTTTTTTGGACATGCTTTTTTGAGATCTGTGAAATCTATGGACATTCTCCATTTCTTGTTCTTTTTCTAGACCATCACTATCTTTGCGAGCCAAGATGTGAATTGTACTTCTCTTATGATTTTTGCATCCAATAATCTTTGGACTTCGGCCTTCGCGGCTTGTGTTCTTTCTTCGAACAACTTTCTGAGCTTTTGTTTCTTTGGTCTGAAGTTTGTGTGATATTTAGCTTGTGTCCTATGACATCTCTGCTTACTCCTAAGTCTTTTGCTGACCAAATGAAGACGTCTTTGTTGCTTCTCAGAAGTTGTAACATATTTTCTTCTTCTTCTTTTGTGAGATATATGCCAATTATAACTTGTGTTTCTGGTACCATTGGATCAAGTAGTAATCTTTTGGTGTTTTCACATGGTTGTGCCTTTTCCTGAGGCTTGGCATTTTCTGTTTTAGATTCTTCTTCATTTTCTTCTTCTATGACATGGATATTTTTTAGTGTTGGATTTGAGTCTCTTTCTATATTTCTTGCCTTAGTTTGATCCCAAAGATGGTGATTATGCCATTGATTGCCAGCATTTTCATGCACAAGTACGAGTAACTGATTATTGCTTTAAATGCGTTCAAACTTTCTCTGCCAAAAATTGTGTTGTATTGACTGTGCATTTCTACCACATCAAATGCAATCTGCTCTATTCTTGTGTTGTTTACTGTCCCAAAGGACACTGGAAGAACAATTCTGCCTATGGAGTTTATTCTTTTTCCATTGAAACCAATTAATGGGTGCACAGCTCAACCCAAGCTTTTCCTATCAATTTTCATGGCATCCAATGTTGAGGCGAATATGATATCCACCGAACTACCTCCATCAATTAAAATTTTGGAAACTGCTCAGCCTTCTATATTTGCTTCTATGACCATTGCGTCCCTATGTGGGTAATCTTTTAGCTTCATATCTTGCTCTGAAAATGTTATTGGCAGGTGGGACCACCTTGTCTTCTTGAATGGACCCTGAATTGCAATTGAGTTTACTCTTCGGAAGCAATTTCTTTTTTCATTCCTCGAGTCATACTCTACACTGTTTCCTCCAGATATTGTCAGAATTCTTCCTCTACTTGGGATTAGTGCGTTTCCATTGCTTGTCGATGCTGCAGGGCTGTTATTGACTTGTTGACCTAATTGATTACTATTTGCTATTGAACTTTCTGGTTGAAAGTTTTGTTGCTGATTTTGGCTCCACTGGTTTTATGGGCACATTGCTAATGGCTGGCAGTTGTAAATGGGCGGATGTGGTGGTAACATTTGTTTATGATAATTGATTGGCAGGTAGCCATACCTTTGTTGTGCCAAGTGGTTGACAACTTTCATCTGCGAAGACGCTCTGTTTTCTTCTTGTACTTCTTCTATGGTCTTTTTGACTCTTGGGCACATTTTTGATGTGTGACCAGCCCCTTTGCTGTGGATGATGTAATACATTTCTTCGGGCTTCAATAGTTTCCTTTTAAAATTTCTGCCTTGGTTATCGTAAGTTCGTATTTGCTAAAATTTTTCTTTGAAGTTCTTATTGCTCTGATAATTTCTCTGGTTGTTTGAGTGGTGGCTTGAATTGTTGGCTTCGTGATCCTTTGGAATGGTATTCTATCAAAATTTGCCATTTTTTGTGCTGGAATTTGTTGTTTGGCTTCGGGAAATTTCTTTCTCGATTTTCCTCTTCTATTCTCTTTCTGCAATCTTCATTTGACTTGCAATACTTCCTCATTTCTTCATATAATTTTTCTACAGTGGTTGGCCTTTCTCTTTTGAAGTGTGATGATAACTGACCTACCTGAAGTCCTTTAGTTGCTACGATGATGACAACCTCATCTGGGATGTTTGGAATTTATGCTTTTGCTTGTACAAATCTTTTGTAGTATTGACTCAGTGGCTCTTTTGGTTGTTGCTTGATGTTGAAGAGGTCATCACTTGTGAGCTCTATTCTTTGAAGACCTTGGAAATCGAGTAGCAAGTTTGTGCAGAGTTGGTCCCAAGATTTGATTGATCTTGGTTTCAGTGAAGAGTACCAATGTTGGGCTAGCCCTCCAACTGCTATAATTAGCGACTTCGCTAGTGTATTTGCGTCACCACCACTTGATCCAACTACTGCTTCAAAGCTCATCAGAAACTGTCTTGGGTCTGACGTGCCATTGTAGGTCGGAATGACGTTAAATTTGAACCCTGGCGGCCATTTGGCTAGCTGAATATCTATTGATAAAGGTGATTCGATGTCAATTGTCGTAATTTGGTTTTCAGTTTCTTTGAGCTGAGGACTTTTGCTTGCTGAATTTGGGTCTTGAATTGTGACTTCACTCTCATTTTCAATTTCTTCATTGAGCTTTCTTATTTCAACTTCGGCTTCTAGTATTCTCAGTCTGAGAGACTTCTCTCTTGTCTTTTCCTTGGCTTCTTCCAGTTGTTTCTTCTTAACAATGAGTTGTTCTTTGAGCTTGAGTCTTGCTTCTTCATTTTGGACCTCTTTGTTCTCTTAGGCACGTTCCATTTCAGCTTCTATCTCGTTTTCATGAATTGGTTCTTTTTCTTGTGTTCTTGTTTCTTCAGCCGGAGCTGTCTTTCTATTGGGTCTTCCCATTTTGTGTCAGTGTGGTGGTCATGAGCATCTTCAATCACACAAATGGACGGCGCCAGATGTTGGTTGAAATATTTCATACAAACATACAAAATAGAAACTTAACTGCAAATTGTAGTCTTATTTCAACATGGGTCATACAAAATGTGTCAGGGGGTATTTATAGCGCCCCCCAGCTTCAGGATTACAAAAGACTACATTCTTACCCTCTAATTTCCTATACAGTTGACTAAAAGGAAATGGGACGAAATGGTAAAACACACTTCACTGCATTAATCAGGTCTTCTTGCTTGATTTTGGTCTTAAGGTCCTTCAGGTGATTTTCAAACTTCTCATCTCAGTAGGTTTGAAGACCTCACTCAACCTCTTTCGCGAAGACGATTTGTTGCCTTCGTGAAGTCATTTCTGCCGAGCGAAGTCACTTTCAACACTTTATTTGAAAGAGCAAATGCTAGAGAGCGGAGCCCAAAATACTCCATGCGAAGCCGCCACGTCATCTTCACCAGTTATTTCTACTTATCTTACACCGTGATGACTTAAAACTTGTTTTTCTGTTCCAAAGTTTGGGCGTGAGTTTTTCCTAGCAAAGTTGTTCCCCAACAGGCTGCAAGGCGTCCCTATCGGCAAACACATTTTTAGGGCTTGCCACTACTGTAGAAGTGATCATGGTGAATAGTTTTTGTCTTTTAGCATTCTTTTTATCGAGAGATCGATAGTTTTTTATTGTAATTTATATATTTCTCAACAATTTTATCAAATCACCAACAATCTAATAATTGTCAACAAACGCATTACTCACGCCTTTGATGCGTATTTATCTTTTTTCTTGATACGCATGAGTGTGTGTATCATTATATTAGAAGAAGAAGCATTTTATGTATAGGATGTCGTTACTGGCCTGAGGTTACAAAGATTGATATTACAAAGAAAAAACACATTCAAAGTGGCTAGACGCATACAGATCAGCCATATGCGAGAGCGCTGAGCCCTGCTGCGCCTGCATCTTTCCGCCGATCAACTTCGGCCTTGATGAGCTGCAAGGTCTCGTTCATCGAAGCCGTCTCATTCCTGAAGTAGCGAGCATTCCGCTCCTTCCACAGTCGCCTAGACACTAGTCCAAACAAGGAGTCCATTCCTCATTTGCGTTCATTCGTAGTCGTCGCTCGAAGTCTTCTCCACCATCTCACGGTTGTTGAGGCTGCTTGCGGTAGTTGGATGTCGAGCGCATTGAGGACGAAGAACCATACCTCCTGGGTGAAGGGGCAGGTTGCCAGGATGTGGTAGATGGTTTCCTCCTGGTCACTGTTGATGGTCACTAACACTTGTTTTGACCCTCAACATTTCACCAAATTAGTGGCAATATAACCTGATAATGTATAAAAGTGCTTTGAATTTTACCTAGTTCCGCTTGTACTTGGGAATTCTATTTGTAAGCAGGCAAATTACCAAAAATATGTGTAAATGGACCATAGGGAGGCAATGGAATGTGAAAGGGATAGCAACCAAGCCAGGGCCATGGCACCCACCCTCACTTGGTGTAACACCTCTGGTGTTAAATTAACTAAAACCTGCCATGTCATCATATGCACTGCAAAGCATTCATGTTTAGGTCAACCTTAATGTGCATTAATTAAAACAAGTTTATATTTCACAGGTTGATTGAGTTTTTGTAATGTTTGGTCACATGAAATAATAAAACCCTATTTTCGAATGCCATCGCAAATGCTTAGTTTATACTCTATGTACTTGAGATGTAAACTGTGTTTACACTAGTATCAAGCATAGTGTATAAGTCTAAGTCCAACCCTAAAAATGATTTCCATATTTGGAGTTTAATTTGGATTTCTAAGCTTATTTCTAAGTTTGGCTATTCAAGTTTAAATTCAAATTGGAAATTCTATAAAAGGTTTTTCAAAAGTCAACTTGGTCAACCAAGTGTGTCATTGGGTCAATGACCTAAAAATGTCCTTGGATGATGTTTGTGATCACTAATAACCAACCAATTAAGTTAGAAACCAAATTGAGTTTAAACCCCATTTCAAAAACTCTTTATTTCCAACCCTAGTTTTATCCCGTTTTCTCTAATTCAAAATCTATAAGGAATTTGGAGATACTCTAAAAAGATAGTTTGTAGATCTTGAAAAGAGCTACAAAGTTGGTATAGAAAGTTTTTCAAGTTTCCAAAAGGAATTTCAAATTAATTTGAAAATACAGTTTCTAGCATTTATCCCCTTTTGATTTTAAAACTATAATTCAAAAATTATGCATAATTTGAGAAAACCTTGTACATGAAAAATGTTTGGATTGACAAACTCAACATTTCATAGTTTTGAAGATTTTCAAGTTTTATTGAAAAATCAAAAGTAATTTCAAATATTTATTTCTAGGGTTTTATCCCCTTTTTAAATCTGAATTCAAATTTCAAAATCTAGATAGAATTTGAGGATGCCAGTTAAAGGAAAAGCGTAGCTCTTGAAAAGTTATGCAAATGATATTTTTGGAAATTTTGAAGTTCTTATATAAATTTGGGAGTAATTTGTATTTTAAATCGAGTGGTAATTTTGTAAATAAACCGAACAGTATCTAACCCTATCGGCGCCCGCCATGGCCGGCTTCGCATCGCACGCCGCCGTCCACCGCCGCGCCTTCCCGGCCAACTGAGCACTCTCGGACACGAGAGTCTTCGTCGTCGTCGTGTCACCTGCTCCTTCATCAACTTCATGCTATAAATAGCCGCCGGCCGACGCC
>CM041646.1:14266854-14292624 GCA_023333625.1 Bothriochloa decipiens | reverse complement strand
CTACAGACCGCACCTTGTCCCTCTAGCCTGCATCTCTTAAGTCTCTACCCTTCTTTTCGTCGGGTCAGTCTTGTGGAGTACTGTTGTACTCAGGGTTTGTTAAACCCTTGTTGCAGGTGAGCCTCATGGGCAGAAGTGTTTTGCATCCTGCTGCCTGACAGTCGTCGAGGAAAGCGACGACGAATAAAGATGTTCAGCTCTTGGGCAGGGCTTTTGTTTAATAGTGTAATCTACTGCTACTCCACTACTATAATGGTTTGTATAATGCAAACTTGAGGTTGTAAATATTTGAAACTCAGAAGTTTGTAAACTTATGTTATTGTAAGTCTTCCGCTGTTTTACTCCGTGGTATTTTATTTATATGAAACTGTTGTAATACTGCAATGTCTCTTTACAATGATTGATCCTGCTCGGAAAATTGTGGATGATTCGGGATTTACCCGACAGACTTTTTAAGTCGTATGGAACATAGTCATGGTTATTTGGAGTCTGTTTAGACAATAATCATGCGTGTGGGCCATATGATTTAGGAGGTTCTGCCACACTTGGGGATGCCCGCCCTAGCCAGGAGGCTCGCCCTAGGGTTGCCAGCTCCCGAGCCCAGTCCCATCACCAATCCACGACAACACCTTCCCACGTCTCCCACACCATTGAATCAAGTTGGTTTGATCCAAGGGCTCCCGATTGATGTCACATGAATCCATGGGGCCATCGTCATACACCCAAGTGGGTCATACACCATCAAACCGACTTAACCACCATGCAACCAACTTGGGGAAGTGAGCCACCGTCAGATCAAAAGGATGTGCCAGGTGGACAGTGCCCGCCCTAGCACCACGGCGCCCGCCCTGGGCCCACAGTGCTCACCCACATGGCGATGCCCACGGACCTTCCCTACTACCTACAAGTAACCCTGGTGTCCCTAACACTATATAAAGGGCACCTCGGCCAAGGAGCAAAGCATCACAATATCACTTGCATCATTTGATCACTTGAAGGATGAGCTCAAGTCCACTCAAAGCTCTAGTGCTTAGTTACCCTCTCGCTCTAGCGCTCTAGCTCTAGCTCCAGCATATTTAGAGAAGCAGTTGCCTGCGAGAGGAGAGGAGTTGGGTGGAGTTTCCGCCTTGGAGCCTAAAAGAGTCTTCCGGAGTCTTCGAGTTCGGTATACTTCTTGTAATCATACAGTTTCTACTTAATATAAGTACTTTACTTCAAGTGTTTTATTAAGTATTTACTTTATGCCTTTACATTTAAGTCTTACTCTTCTACTATTTATTAGTAGTAAGGTTAAGCTTCTGTTATAGGCATAGGCTTATTAAGTTATCTTTGTAATAGTTATATTTGTCTGGTATTGCTCTGTCGTCTGGTTAAGGTGTCTCTGCTTCGAGCTCAAGTAGATATAGTAAGCTTGTAGATTAAGCGCGGTGCTTAGGCTATAACTTACCTTCAGATATAGCTAGACCCTCGGAGATGGTAGCAATAGGTGGTGACACCCCTATTCTCCTGTGTAGTCCATCACGCTAGGTCTAGTTCTTAAAGCGTAAGGCTCGTGGTACGTCGTGTCCAGTTTAATCGGGAACGTGTACGTCTCTTTACTAGATAAGATCTTTCGATTCACTTAGTTACCTTAGTTACTTAGATTACACCCACTTGCCTTCACTAGAGTTGAGTAGTGATCATAAACTTTAGGATTATCTTATAGCCTAAGTTATCCTTAGTTATCCTTCCACTTATCCATATACCCATCACCAACTAATTCGTCGTACTCTGCCCAAAGATTCACCTACTCTTTGGGAATAAATAAATTTGACAACTGGTACTCCCAGGCGAAGTGCTACACGATAGTTCGGTGCGCTTGCAGAATCCCTTCTAACCTGTAGAACCGTCATCACGTATTTTTAGTATTGGGATTGACAACTCTGTTAAGTGACGCTAACAAATACCAACGATCACGGAGGTAGCAGAGAATTCTCGCGTCGAGGCCGTGGCATCGCCCTCTATCCCCGGTTTAATGCCTGCGTTTGAACGCGAGCCATGGAAAAATTTTGATTTTCAGTGGCACCCATGATTTCCAAATCAACTTGTGTCCTGGCATCGTGGTGGATCCTGCGTGCAGCATGGAGCATGCCGATTTGGCAGTGTATTCCCCGTGCCGCGTCCATCTCCAGCGACCCTGTCCGGCTGATCGGACAGCTGGGTGTTGCTGACCACATTCCAAAGATGCAGGAAGTCGAGGATGGCTTGGGAAGACATGCCGCCGTCGACCGATCGCGCCCACTCCATGTTGTGCATCCCTTCCTTCACGGTTTGCCTCTTTTTGATTCTAGTGGGCACGAGCTCGTACAGGCATGGAGCTACGTCTCTTGCTGTCTCACCGTTGATCCACGGTCCTTCCCAGAAGAGTGTTTGGCTGCCATCGCCCAGAACTGTGTAGGTTGATGCCCTGAAAAACGCCTGCACCTGTGGACATTTTCGGATAGAACGCCTGCACCTGTGGACAGGTTCGGATCGGCAGCTGGCTCGCTGGCTCCATGCTCTGTCGCTGTCAGTTTTTGGAAGCCAAAGCCATCTCGTTTGAAGAGCGTACCCTGTCAGCTTGAGGTCCATGATGCCTAGCCCCCCAGCTCGGTTGGCCGACAACAGGTAGGCCATGTCACCATACATTTCCCTTGGACGGATTGATCTGCACCAGTCCAGAAGAATTTGCAGCATATTGACAGTTAGCCATTTGCGAATAAACCATGGGAAAATGTTAATAATCTTGTACTGTGCGCTCCGTTGTATGTCACCATCCAACACTAACCACTTAACATTTTTTACGCCACTAACCACTTACTCTCATTATGGTCTCTTGTTTATGCACACGTCCATGTGGAAGTGGATGGTGGCCCTCGTCTTGATGGACCATGGATGGACCATGGTCCATATATGTCCTCCCTAGGTCGCCCTCTTCTTGATAGCCATCGATGAACCATGGTCCATACATGTCCTCCCAAGGTCCGCCCTCTTCTTGACGGCTAGTGTTGCTTTCGCCTAGTCTGAGCTGCGTGGTTGACGGATCTGTGTATATGCATATACCCTTACCCCTACAGAGTCACCCTACCACCACATATTCTTTTAGCAGCAAGTCTAACCTTGTGCCAAAAAGGTGGAGACGAATCACGAGCTCTTGTTAGTGTAATCCTGTGTAATATCCCAAAATCTATGTTGTTTATTTACCCACTAATCATCATTAGTATAAGCTGCTAGCTTTATTTTCAAAATTTGAAACTTGTTTGAACTTTTGAATGCTTAACCCAAATCTTATGGAATTTTAAAAATGTATATATGGAATAGAGTGACAAAAGTACATATCATGAGTTTCACAGTTGTATTTCTTTTTTTTAAATAAACCAAGCAGGAGAGTTGCTGATTATATTAAACAGAAGAAAGCCCCAAATGGGCACGACGATACAACAAGCAACAAACACATCGACTGGAACCGCACAAAGCCAAGGCACAACCCCGAAAGAAAGAAAAAAAATACCACCACCAACTCCAACCCAACAGCTCGTCACCACAATGCACTGCCAAAACCTCAAACGACAAGAGCATCAGGACGAAGACACCATCATCACTACTCGCGCCGCCGTCACCAACGATGACCCACACCAGGCTAGTCATTGGTTTGAGCCGATATGATATCCAAAAACAAAGCTATAGAGTTATTTGAGCTTATAGGACAGAAACAAACTACTTCGATCCATCGTCATCGCATACATACATCATCTGATACATCATTAGTCAGTGATGATATCATTAGTTAGCATCTTTCTATCACTAATTGTGGCTCCTCAGAATCTCCACAGTGATCCAAGAGAAGATGCACTAGGAAAAAAGAGAAATCCTAGAAATTCCAAAATAAAAAAAAAGCATACCACCAATTTTGTTTGACTTAAATCCTAGAAATTACCCCAACACCAACTTATAATTAAATTATCCACATCTGTCATTATAAAAAATAACCCAATATCAGCTTCTAAACTGCACAAATTTACCAAAAGTGTTGCTATATTTCATCATTCTCTATATTTTTCACCAAAACATTAATCTAACTCACTCAATTGTGCGTCAGGGTTAAAAGACCAAACTGAAAAAAAAGAAGTAATATATTGAGTCAGGGATGACAGTAGCCTGTGCATGTGCACAGCATACATCATTTAACATCGAGTTGAAGGGTACAGAAATAAGCGTCCAGTACATGCCTAGCAGGCATACATATTTATACATGAAAATAATGCATAAACACATGGTAGGCATACATATTTATACTTCAAAATAATGCATAAATACATGGTGACAAGAGTCACATCCCAATCTGCTTCCATCCATCTGTAGTGATCGTTCGTGCCCGAAAACGGAAATATATGTGCGCTCTTTATGATACACAATTTTTTGTGCACCATTGCGAGTATACAATTTTGTTATATGAGGCCAAAGAGCATTGCACTGATGAAACAAGCACCTACATGATTTGGCCCCAAGGCCAATTTGGACGCGTCTGCCCAAAGAGTTCCTTTTAAAAAAATTATTAAATAGCAACAGATGAAACAACTGTTCTAATTTCCAGCCAAACCACTTTTGAAGAAAAATGGGGGCCCTTTTGATTCTATAATTTTTTAAAAAAAACAACACTACTGTTGAAATTATTTGAGCTCAAAACAAAAGGAAACAAACTAGGACGACCAAGTCAGTGCCCTGACAAAAATATGGATATTTTGCCTTACCATCTCAAGTCAAGCCTTCCAGTAGTAATAGTTTTGCCAAAATACCATTTAAAGGAAATTTACCAAAATGCCCATTTTGGAAAGATATAGGTCATGTGGTTTCAAGGAAATGACAAGAAGCTTCAAGGAGGCAGGCACTTCACAGCATGTACCGCTGAGGTCAATTAAGGGATTGGGACGCCTTTGCACACACGTTAGCATTGCCATTAATTAATGAGCCCCACATTCCCTACCTTACATCCTTCCTTCCATCCGAGTATAAAGATGAGGGCAGGGGAGCCACAAGGAAGCAACCGAGAAGCACAAGTACCTAGCCACAGCACAGCACCAGCTCTGGCCGAATCCAAATATAATAAGATTATTATTATATTATATTAGGGCAGGGGAGCCACGAGGAAGCACACCCAAGGAGCAACCAGCTCTGGCGGAGAGGAGGCAGCGGCTGAGAAAGAGAGAGAGAGGTGCACGGGAGAAGAAGAGGACAGCAGCAATAACCCATGCATACATAGGTTCATTTCACTAAGAGATATCCCATGCATGCATCCCGTTCCACAGTCGCACTTGCACCATAGGTTCTTTTACCAAGTCTGGCCTTTTTTTTACGTCAGGAAATAGATTAGACGGCACTAAGTCTCCATTGCGTGTAGAACTCGTAATCATCGAGGCTCATTCCAGGTGAAATACCCCTGGCTAGTCGATGCGGGATTCAACTTGCATGGGTGGGCTCCCGGCACTCCAACGCAGTTAGCCAACCAAGAGGCGAATCTCCATCTCATTTGAGGTTAAGGTAAGCATTTATTTCATTATTTCGATTAAATTGCAAATTCCCCCTACAAGTGACCTGCATTGGCGTTCCAAATACTCTCATACAAACTAAAGTAAAGTAGCTGCATTTACTACCCCACAAATTCTAATCCCTGTGCAAAAATCCCCCACAACGATCTCATATCAGCATATCTCCTGACGTGATCTTCAAGCTTGTATGTAGGCGTACAATATCTAAAGTAGGTGATAAAAGAATGTTGTTTAACAGCATAATAGTCCCAATCGGATTTCTCATCATTTAGTCAGTCCCTCGGATTCAGTTCTTTCTTAAATGTCATCGATATTATACCTGCCTACTTCCCAGCTTGGCAATCTACGTGCAGCACACAAAATCAAATCATGGAAGCATATGCTGACATGGCATAGTGTAAGCATCCTATAGGGGATTTCATACCAGGATTAGATTTTTGTCTGTGTTAAATGCAAACAACTAATGATGTACCCTCCGTTGCCGAAAAATATATTAACATCTGCAATACCAATATCAAAACAGAATATAAGAAACTAATTTGATGTTGCAAACATTGGTGTCACTACCGGAAACGCCATCTTTGTCGAGTGCCGAAATATTTGCCGAGAGCCGAAACACGGGCACTCGGCAAAGAGGCTCTTTGCCGAGTGTGAAAAACAGCACTCGGCAAAGACTTCTTTGCCGAGTGTCAAGCACTCGGCAAATAAAAGCACTCGGCAAAAGGGCTCTTTGCCGAGGGCCAGGCTCTCGGCAAAGAGGAGCACTCGGCAAAGTGGGGCCTGGACAAATGGCATGCGGGGCTGTCCCCTTTGCCGAGCGCCATGGCGTTAGGCACTCGGCAAAGGAGCCACCTTTGCCGAGTTCCGAGATGGCCAGCACTCGGCAAAGGTTTTTTAATAAAATCCTTTTTATGTTTTTTTAATAAAATCATTTGCCGAGTGCCACGTCGGGCAGCACTCGGCAAAGGCCTCTTTGCCGAGTGCCGCGTGGGCCAGCACTCGGCAAAGGCCTCTTTGCCGAGTGCCGGCTCTGGCTCTCAGCAAAGAATAATTTTTTTTTATTTTTTCTTCCTATTTTTTTGTGGGGCCTTGATACAGTAAACACAACTTTAAAAGTTTAGACAATTTTGACTTTTTTTGCTATATTTCTTCAATTACTTTTGTTTCTTTAAATTTTTTTGATAACTCTAAATTTGAACGGCAGGTACATGAAATAATAGAATTTAGTCATTCAAAAGATTGTATTCATAATATTCGGAGTATGTTGAGGCCGTATCCAGGACCTCGCATGAAGTTACGACCATGTTAGTGTCGTAACATGACGAGTTACGTGCGGAAACAGTGTTTTTAAATTATATAAAATGCAAACGAAGTCCGAAAATGACGAAACTTGTCGAGGTGTGTTGTCATCGCATGTGGAGGCTGTGGTAAAAAACTAAGAAAGTTTCAAGCAAGTTGTGACGTCGCGTGCCTAAAACCCACGCATCCGACATGTGATCACAAGGTGATCACATGTGGAGATGTCTAGGTTGTAGACATCCAACGTCTCAACTTGCTTCGAACATTCTTTAATTTTTATCACAGCCTCAACTTGCGCGATCCGTGCGCCTGCCGCTCCCCGCCGTGCGCGCTGAGTGAGGCGCGCGCTTCTGACCTGCGGTTCATGGAGCACGCCGTGGCCTGCCGGGCGACGAGGAGGTTGGAGCTGGTTAGCGTCAAGATGATGGTGGCGCCAGGGTTCCACGTCTACCTGGCCGGCGCGGGCGTGGTGAAGTGCAGGGTCGTGTGCAAGGAATTCGAGATGTGCCGTGTTCTTGGGCTTGTTGATCGTGTGCTCCAGGCTGTGAGCGTTAAGACTGACTGTGGCACCATCATATATGTGCTGAAGAAGAGGCTCAAGCGAATGCTCTGAGCCCCCGTGTTTGGCTAACAATTCGAATTAGTGCGGTGGCATGGCCGCCCGTTGCCCGGGAATCGCCGCCGGCGGGTATGTTCGAGGAGGAGGAGAAGAAATGGGATCTGGGAGGAGTATAATAACGATGTAGTGTCTCGATACGATGGCGGCGGACAGAGATGTACAGGAGACGGGACGTGAGACGTGAGCGACGGGCGTTTCCTCGTGTCTGAACTGGGCTGGTCTCGGGTTGGCTTTGGATGGGCTGAGGCTTAGCTGCTTTAATATTCGTGCAATTTTTTTTTTTTTTTAAGAAAAGAGTATCGAAGCAGTTGCCTTTTTTTACAAATTTGGTCAAAGTTAAAGAAATATGACTTAAAGACAAAATTGAAATACTTATATTTTAAAAACGGAGGGGTAGGATATTTGATATTTTACATTCCTGTCTTGTGTTTTAATTTTTTTTAATCATGTTTGATCGGTGGCCTAACTTAAAGCAACTGACGTATTGACTAACAGGTCATCCTGTACATATAGAAGACGTATGCCCGCAAGCCATGGCGGCTGTCCTGGTTGCTCTGGCATCCTATGTGACTGGCATGCTGACGAAGATGGCAAAAGAAGAAGTGTCCATGCTGCTTGGGGTTTCCAGCGAGATCGACAAAAGCTAGCGGGCAAGCTGCATGAGCTCAAGGACGTCCTGGCTGATGCCGAGAGGAGATGCATATCTGACAAGTTCGTCCTGCGGTGGGTGGGAATGCTCAAGGATGTCATGTATGAAGCAACTGATATCCTTGACCTCTGTCAGCTCAAGGCCGAGGAGCAGCAGGAGTCGTCCATGTGTGCTGACATCGGGTGCCTTAACCCCATGCTTTTTTGCATGCGGAGTCCCGTGTTTGCTCATGACATTGGCAGACGTATCAAGGAGCTCAACAAGAGGCTCCATAGCATCTGCGAAAGCAGTGAGAAGTTCAGCTTCATTAGAATGGCGGATGATCATGGTCAACGGGAAGTCCGTCGCCCTCCCGCCGCAGCCGGTGGTATGACGTCGCCTGTGATGGAGCGGTTCAGCTTAGTTGGGGCTAAGATCGAAGGGGATACAATAGCACTATTGGATATGCTGACAACGGAAGGGAGGGCAAGCCGTGCAGAGGACAACATAGTGGTCGTCGCCATTGGTGGCATTGGAGGGATTGGCAAGACCACACTTGCCCGGAATATTTACAATCATCCAACCATCACAGACAAGTTCAGCAAGAAGATCTGGTTGAGTGTCACCCAGAACGTCGCTGAAATTGAGTTGTTAAGTTCGGCCATCCATCAAGTTCAAGAAGGGCACTGTTGTCATAGTCGTGAGATCTCGAAGTCTCTGCTTGAGCCTACCCTCTTGGACACTGTCAGGGACAAGAAAATCTTTCTTGTGTTGGATGACATGTGGAGTTTTGCAGTGTGGGACAACGTGCTAAAGGCGCCATTCAGTTACGCTGCTCGAGGCAGCCGAGTACTTATCACAACTAGACATGATGTTGTCGCTCGTGCGATGAATGCTCGGTACCTCCATCATATTGACTTCTTAGGGCCGCAAGACGCCTGGTCCTTGCTCAAAAAACAGGTCTGCAATTTTCTTGCCTTTTTTACTGATCTCCTGCATTAAATGTTTTTATGAACTGATCTGTCAATACTGTAAAAGTTTGAACAACCATGTCACGCGGATTTTTCTTAGCGAAGCCCACACATTAAGCGCGTGTAGGAGCAAAATTTTCCTTTTGTTAACAGTGATACTTCTTTGAAATTTTGTAAGTCGCTATTCAAATTCTGTACCAAATTTTTTTCCCAAAAGCAGTAAATTATTACTAGATTTTTCTCCCATAGTTTTTACTTTCAAATTTTTGACTCTTTTAACTTCCACATTATCTGTTTCATTTGCCAAAGATTGATGATATATTTTTCCGTATCTTTTGATCTATCTGTATCAAATCAACCATATTAATTTTAATTAAGACTCACTATAATCTACCGTATATATATTTTCATTTTACTCATGATAATTTCAAGCCCCTAAATTTAAATGTGGAGGCTTCTTTTTTAGCCGATTATAAAGGTTTAAGAGAGAGATGTGTAATAGAGAAGTAGGGTATAGGGGTGTTTTGGGTTAATTATTTGCGTAATGGCAGTGGTACGTAACGTATCAACATGTATATGGGCACTTTGATTTTATTCTCTAATTAACGCGATAATGTTTAGGCTTTGAGAGTTAACATGAAGGCTAATTTTGTTGGCCAAATACTAAGATAATATTGGTGAAGACGGGGTAATGTAGATGCACATTTTTAGAGATTACTTTAGATTATTGCTCAAATTATCATAGGTGATATTTAGAGGAAGATTAATAGGTTACTTTATGTTACTTTTATAATGGTAGAGTTAAGTAATTTTAGATATAGTTTAGAGGGTTACTTTAGAGTATTTTCATAATAGTAGACGTGGGTAATTTTTTAAAAAAGAATGGTCCAATGGAAATTATTATCGATGATGATTAGAGTCTATCGAATTGATGGCTGGTTATTTTCTATTCTTATGAGAATTTCTAGTATTCATGATTTCTCTAGAGTATCTCATGAGGATTAACATGGATGCTTCAAAAGAAGTCGTTAATTTGTTTAGAGCTACCAGTCTACCACCAACAGCACATTAGTTTCTAATGGACTAGATTTGCCTGCAAATAACACAATGCAAATTTCTGCCCCATAAGGGTCTCCACCGACCCATTTTAAGTTCAATTATAAGTCCTAGTTTTCCAAATGTATCATGTTTTGAGAGGGTTGGGGAGACCCTTAGGGGCACCATTCGCACCCCTAACAATGTTGGCGCACTCTTAAGTGGTTAAAAGATGTTTGGTTACTACCTAAGTACCAGCTTTATCACCATGTCACACAAACGTTTCAATTTGATATGTTTTCCACTTTTTAAAACCTCTCGTATAATCACATCAATGCTCTACCTCATTTTTTTAATGTGAGAAATACCATTTGTTTTATGAAAATTAGAGCTCTAAGATTTAAATATATGTCTGTACATGATGTTGGTAGTAAATTTCAGTAATTTAACTTTTATAATCTTAAACTGCCTACAGATCGTAGCTACTGAGAGAGATAAGCTTGAAATTGAAACTCTAAAGCACATTGGTTTAGAGATTCTTGGCAGATGCGGTGGTCTACCTCTTGCTATCAAAGTAATTGGAGGACTCCTGCGGCAGAGAGGTATGAACATAGTTGAATGGGAGAGGGTATTGAATACTCCTGCATGGTCAATTGTTGGAATGCCCGAAGAATTACACCATGCAATATACTTAAGTTATGATGATCTGCCTCCTCATTTGAAGCAATGCTTGCTTTACTGCTCACTTTGCCCTATTCATTGTCGTGATCCACTGGTTCAAATGTGGATTAGTGAAGGATTGGTGAGCAGTAGTTGCTCAGATAATCTAGAAGAAATAGGAACAAATTACATCGAGCAGTTAACCATGAGGAACCTTATGGAACTATATAAGGAAGACTTGGGTAAACCACATTGCATAATACATGATGTTGTTCGCTTATTTTGTCGATATATGGCAAGGGATGAAGCACTGTTAGCTCAAAAGGGGGAGCTTGATATCGTTAGCAGACTTAATTCGCAAGAATTTCGCATGCTGTCCATTGAAGCCAAGGCAGGAGCAGGTGAATTGGAGTGGAGTGTTTTGCAAAAGCAAAAAACACTAAGAACACTGATAACATTTGGCCCAATCAAGTTTAAGCCCAGTGATTCATTGGGTAGATTGTCAAGTCTACGAACACTAGCTGTGAGCAATGTAGATTTTAGTCCATTAGTAGACTATCTGGGAGAACTCAAGCACCTGAGATACTTGAGTATAACTTGCCCTGAAACATCTAGACTGCCGGACAACATAGGGCAACTGAGGTTTTTGCAGCACATTTCCGTTTTTGGTTGTGCTAAAATGGTACGCCTTCCTAGTAGCATTGTAAAATTAAAGCAGCTGAGATATCTTAGCCTCATTGGAACAAATATAAATATTGTACCCAGGGGATTTGCTGCGCTGACAAACTTGAGGATAATTTCTGATTTTCCAGCCCACGTGGATGGTGATTCAAATGGCTGGTGCACTTTGGAAGAGCTTCGTTCTCTTTCTCAGCTAAGGAATCTTGAGCTGAAGGGTCTGGAGAATGTATATCCCAGCACTTTGGCTACAAAGGCCATGCTATGTACCAAGAAGCATCTTGTGGAGTTGAGATTGACCTGCAGCAGTAGACCAGGAGATGATGTCGCAGAGCAGGAGCAACGGCGCATTGAGGTGGTGTTTGATAAGCTCTGCCCTCCGGCCAGCATAAATTATCTGACTATCGAGAGATATTTTGGGCGTCGACTCCCAGATTGGATGATGTCAAAGAGAGCGGAAGTGCCCCTTGAGAGACTGAAGTTCCTGCATCTTAAAGATATTACTTTTTGTACAGAACTCCCAGATGGTTTGTGCCAGCTCCCTTGTTTGGAGGCGTTAGTGGTTCATCGTGCTCCAGCAGTCAAGCGCATTGGGACTGAATTCCTACTCTACAACCATCCTTCCCGGCCATTGGAAGCATTCCCAAGGTTGAACAAATTGGTCGTGGACCGAATGGTGCAATGGGAGGAGTGGGAGTGGGGCCAGAAGGTTGAAGCCATGCCTGTTCTTCATGAGCTTGTGCTCCACACATGCAAATTGACGCATCTTCCACCAGGCCTTGTCTTCCACGCCAGGGCTCTGAAAATATTGACTCTCCACGAGGTTCATCTCCTTGTCTCCCTGGAAAACTTGCCTTCTCTTGTTGAGCTTGATGTTTCGTGCTGCCACGCACTGAAGGGAATCGCTAATCTCCCAAGCTTGCACAAGCTGGTCATCAGCTGCTGCCCAGAGCTGAAAGTACTGGATGGCGTCGCAAAACTCCGACGACTTTTACTGCGGGGTGGTCGCGGGAGCGTCTTAAGGCTCCCACCCTACCTTCTCAATGTCAACCTCGCCCATTTGACGCTGTGCTGCAGCCTACCGCTGCTGTGTTCTATGGCTCTGGGGAATACCACCCCAGAGTGGGACAAGTTCTGGAATATCCCTCGCGTAGAGGCCTTTGATGAAAATGAACGGTTTAGAGTCTCTTACACAAGGGATCCTCGCTACCTTGAGACAAATATCAGCCCCCTACTCTTCGGGATCCAGCGGTGCGTAGTGCTAGTGCTAACTTGCCTTGGTAGTGTTGTTTTCATTTCACTTATGCTCCATCTATCATCCGCATGCAATTCAACACCAGTTTCTTTTTATTTCACTGCAACAGATGCAGATGTTGTGGATTGATACACCTGTAGGACCGGAGGTGGAGGCTGCAGCTTGGTTGGTACCATAGTGGGTATGTGTGTGTAGTCTTCCAGGTCTCAGCATTCCATTCCATGGTTTTTATTTAGTTATAGAAGTATAGAAGTAGCAAGTTGGCCCGTGCAATTGCCTGGTTCCTCTGTTGGCTAACTTGCTTGGTGCTTGTAATATTTGAACTGCTGAACCTGTTGGTTGTTGCTTCAAAGCTTGATTCTCTGCTGAACGCCTGTCGCCTAAACTGCTGATGAATCTGACATGAAGTTTGGTGGCACCAAAACACAAAACCGATTGAACCAACACTGAACTGGTCGTCTTTTGTTTCTGCCATAGTTTATTCTGTTGTCATTTTCTGGACACCGAAGTTCTTTAGAACCCAAGGCACTGGACCGATTACACCGATTTTCCAGAAGCTAATGCTGCTCGTAGAACATAAGATGCAGGCAGGCAGGCAGGCAAGCTTAAGCCACAGCGAACTTGGTTGTGTTTTCTAGCAGCCGTTTATGCTTGATCAATTAGGCTATGATAATGAGTGTTTTAAAAAAAGTTTGGATAGTACTTTTTCTCCTCCTGCTAATTGCATAACTTGCATGCCAATATTGCCCGAGGAATTCCACCACCTACTTTGAGCCTATGCTTCATCACACCATCTATTTATATAGGGATTCCTATTTATATTTATACTCACATTTCAGCAAAAATTTGTTCCTCACATTTTCGTCATGTCATGCTCTGTGCACTAGTACTGTACAAAGTTCATGCTTGTGGTGTACTGGCGTTAGCTCCATGTAGTTATTATAATTATCGATATTCAGCCTTGTACGTAGCCTGAGAACATTCTTACAGCTGATAGTAGTAGTTAGCGTCCTGATTGTTGGCTCATGGCATTACCACTGTAGCTACAAAGGGTTCAGCAGCAAACAACGCTTCTGCTCTTGCGTGCTCCGTAAATGCAAAGGGCTCAGCAGCAGCAAACAGTTCTGCTGCTGCTTACAGCTATGGAAAATTTTGTCAGTTTGATATTATTAAAATGCTTGTCTGAACATGGTGTGCAGACAGAGTACTGTACTGAAATGGTGAGGTTGTCTGTGAAATTGTATGGACACTGGCATAGCAGACGTGTTTGTGTGCTTGCTTGACCGGCTTGCTCTGCTCGCAGCGCATAGAAGACAAGGGGCAAGCGAGATTAGCGAGTGGCAAAAGCGGAAGATCAGGGCCATTTGTGCCCAAAGTAAAGTTTTCTTGTACTTTACAATCAGCTGGGAGTATTTGCTTTCTACAGCCTATCACATATTTGACGATTCCATATTTTTTTCAAAAAGCCACAGACGAGAGAATCGCTGGGCATATATTAATAGAGAGGAAGAGCAACATACAACAACATACACAAAAAAAAACACTCATGGTATAAGCGACAGCTTGACAATAAAAGGGCGTATCCAGTGCCGTAGGCTCCCGTACTGCGGAGTCTGAGAAAGGAAAAATAGCCAGCAATAAGCAACAGCTTGACAATACCACAACAAAAACAACCCACTAAACTACCAAAGCACATGTAGGCAGATACCACCAAGCACGCCGTTGCAAGAGCTTGAGGGGCTAGTAGGAGTTCACATCAGCGATGCCTCCAAGAAGAAAAACGACATTCACAAATGCCGCTAATGCAAGACAGAGAAATAAGGTTTTTCAACCAAGCCCTAGGAGGCAAGGGACCTCGCGACAATGCCTCCAACTAGGATTTTGGTGCCAAGGCATCACCATTGCCGGCCACGACTTAGAGCCAGGCAGGGCATTCGCCCAAAAGTTCCCCATCTCCAGAACCATCACACCCAAGCACCACAGGAAGCCACGGCCAGCATGTCGACACCGCACCGGCCCAAAAAAACCGCCTCCATCCCGCTCGACACCGACGACCACACTTGTTCCTACGCTCGGCAAGGAGCTCCACCAACACCAATGCATGTCGCCATCCAACAGGCTTCTAGACATGCCACAGGCAACTCTACATAGGCCGCCGTCTGCAAAAGGCCACCTTCCAATGGTTGACGCTGCAGCAACAAGCTGGAAACAGGCATGGGTAGGCCGTCATCGCCGCACCAGTCCGTGGACTGCAGTCACTCAATAGTCGCCAGCTCAATACAGACAACCCACAAGGGAAACCTGCAGCACCTCCACCCAGATAGCCACAAACCATAACCTTCCATCGAGACGCCAAGATTGGTAGAAGATGCGTCATCGCCGTGACTGTACCCACTTAGCCCAACCGAAGAGGCCACCATGGCCACACCAAACTGGCCACAAAAATGCGACCAACCACTGTGCCCACGACCGCAGTGAGCCACCTCTGCCTAGCTGTCACTGCAACACCTAGCCAGCACTGCCACGCAGTACTAGCCACGTTACTAATTTTTGACCCTATTGCACCGGCGATTATTTGATATAATAGGGCCAAAATTGATGTCATAGCTCGGTACCGCATTAATTTCGTGTTTGATGCAAGCCGATGCAATATCTCTTGATGCAATAGCTTGTGGCATCGGTTCACTATGACCGATGTAAGAGTTCACTATTGCATCGGCTATTTGTTGTCTCTTGCATCAAAATAGAGAGATGCAAAAGGGTTATTGCATCAAAATCATATAGATGTAATACATCTCATAAATTTGATACAATAAGAAGTTCTATTATAATGATTAACATTCGGTGCAACAAAACCAGTGGCGGACCCAGCCGAAAATATGAGCTAGGGCAAATCGCTATGTACAGATACATACCTCTTGATGCCGACCTTCTTGTGCACGACGTACTCACCGGGCTTAAGCTCCCTTGGGTCCTGCGCCAACCTTCTTTGAGGAATTTTATCGAACAGAGAACCTCGGCGAGCACAACAGCAGAGGGAGCACCCTCGATGGACTGTAGAGGGAACACGACCACGACATCAGAGGGACTAGGAGTCTAGGAAGGCACGTCCCGAGCGAGCAAAAGGTAGCCAGCACGACCTCGTCGCGAGCGAGCAGCACGGCAGCCGAACGTCGGCACGTGCTCGTCGCCTCCGTGCACGACTGCACGTGCTGCCTTTTGCTTGAGTGAAGGCCGGAGCGACTGCGAGCGAGCACGAACTTGAGCGAACGCCGGCTTAGGGGAAGCTGCAAGGACCGGAGGAGAGAGCACAGCTTGCCGGCCTGGCCGCCTGGAGCGTTCGCCGCGGAGCGCCAGAGCTGCGGAGTTACAGACTCGCGGTGCATGGTGCGCCCCTGCCCCATTCGCCTAGCCCAAATTGGACTAGAAAATGGGCCTTATTAGTTGTTGGCTAGACGGCCCACTGGCCCAGGCGCCCAGCCATCTATTCTTCAACCTCACGGACATGGCGGCATGCACGGCGGCGCTCTGCTCAACGGACGCTGTCGCTGGCCGAAGAACTGCGGGTAGTAGTGGTGCTCGCCAGCGAGGACCTAGGGCAGCCGTTCAAGCTCGCCCTATAGGTCGGTCCGCCTATGAACAAAACCTATCACATCGGCATTTCGTTCGATGCAAAACAACCTATTGCATCAATATTTGGTTCGATGTAACCTATTGCATCAACGTTACGTTCGATGCAATGCAAACTATTGCAACGACATTAGGTTCACTACTTTTTTATATTACATTTATTTTTATTTTCTAAATAAATAAGATTTATGACATAAATATTCACAAAATTACAATATCCAATTGCACAAAAGGGAAATGACATTGATAACTTTGATCATCCACATTCAGTAACATTTACAATAAGAAAATAAAAGAAGCTTGATAGTTCAAGAACTAAACAATGAAACTAAGGACTCTTAGCACAAATCATTAAAGGTCTGTTGCCATTCCATATTTCTTGACTCAGTTCATCCTTCCAAAGAGTCTGAGCAATATTTGATCCCTAGGTTCAGTCCTGCTCAATAGAAACAGTGCAAATGACATATTCATTAGTAATTCATTATTAATTAAAAATATTAATGATTGAAGAGTAGTTGATTAAGAACCAGTAGATACATAGTAATTAATTAATTGACCAACCGTTGTACATAAACTAGTTGATAAATATATCAGAAGTGTACTTCACAAATGAATAAACAATGTGCTCATATAGTCATATCATATAAGAATGTTTAGCATTTGCATAAAGGTACATGCTGTAGAGAAAGGGTTAACACACACACAAATCAGTCCACACATATGCATGCCATCGAAGGTGCAGGAGCTAACTGACGGCCTGATTTGATCAGGCAGCAGAAAAGCACACACAGCTCATCGCTTAGAACATCAAGCTTAGTCTCATCCAATCTCTGGCAAATAGTTACAGAACACTATCTATCTACAGAACAATAGTTCCTAGTAGTGCCATAGTGCCAGACTAGTGTATACTAGTTGGAGCAATGACAGGAAAAAAAATTTCCAACTAGTGTATACTAGTAGCGCAATAGTGCTGAACTGACCACCTTCAGTTAAAAAAATAAAATAAAATTCTGACTATTAGTTTGCAAAGAACCATAGCCTGGCAAAATAACTCGAAGGCAAAAAATGAATTGGTTGTTTAGGATTTTAATCAGTTGTTCAGTTCAGTTCACACAAGCAATAGGCTATAGAGGGCACATTGTTTTTCTTTCAAGTCAGTCTGATGCATCATGTATCTTCTATGGTTTTATATTTGAAAATAAAATTAGACTGATAACTTATATGATCATATCTTGTTATGTTTCCTAATAGGGAGATAATATATGCTCACTAATATATATCTAAACATGTATAGAAGAACACAACTCAAGTTCAGGTAAGAACACATTGATCCTTTGTAATCGTCAAAGAGTTCCCAGCTCGTATCTTTCCGCCTTTTTTTTCTCATCTCTCGCATTTTAGCTGCAGCAGTCCTCAGTGTATGTGATGAAATAAATTTATCTGGCACATTATTGTCTTTGTCATTTGGGAAAAGAGATCTATTGGCAGTGCGGCTAGTGAAGCGACCAGATTAAATTGTGTTTTGTGTGCTCAATACACTTTCTGTTACAGTCTGCAAAATCCAGGAGATTATTTGAATGAACCATCACCTCTAAGGAATATATAACTGCAGATGATATTTTGCAAATATAGTACCTGTTGCACATGTTCTTCTGCTTGGCTGGGAGTGGGAACAAAAGTAGGTCTATCAAAAGCTTTATTCTTTGTGGCCCCATTTGCGCACGGGACGTGCAGCAACATTGCTTGGCTTGCTGGTTATCTTAGGCTTGTGTGCACTACCGGACTCGCCTTCTTTGTCGACGGCCTCAAGCCGTCGGCAAAGACGACGTTACCATCGGCGAAGGCTTTGCCGACGGCCTGCCACGTCGGCCCTCGGCAAAGGACCGTCGGCAAAGAATTGGTCGGCAAAGACTTCTTCGCCGAGGGCCACCTGTCCGGCCGTCGGCAAAGCTTTGCCGACGGCCACACCACACGTCGGCGAAGGAGCCACGTCAGCGGCTGCGCCGTACCACTAACGGCGGTCTTTGTCGACGGCTGACGCGGCCGGCCGTCGGCAAAGGGCATTTTTTGTTTTTTTAAAAAAAATTGACGACTTTCTTTGCCGATGGCCGGCTGTCGGCAAATACTTGGTAAATTTGCCGAAGGCCAGGCCTAGCCGTCGGCAAAGCTGGGCTGTGCTGGAGAAATGAACCAGCCTTGCCGACGGCCAGCCGTCGGCAAAGCTGGGAAAAAAAATTTTCGCTTTTTTTTTGCTGTTTCCTTTCGTTCGTTCGTCTTTCAGCACATATATATCACATAATAAATATTTCATCACATATAAACCACAATTCAGCATGAAATTCAGTTTCAATATTAATCGACACATGATCGTGCTCAAATCCATCGATACAAGTCCATAATACTGTGGCGAAACCACAATACATACCATGGCCATAAGAGTCCATACATGGCCAATGTGCAACAATCCCATAGATAAAGGTCCAAATGCGAGAAGTAAGGCTATCTAGCTAGCAGCGTCGTCATCAGGTGTCCCAGATTCCCCACCTTGCTCCCACGGAGCCCAACCCGACTGCGCAGACGTACCGTAGTTCCACCTGTACTGTGGCGCTGGGACGCTTGCCGGCCCGGAGTGCCCCTGCTCCGTCGGCCCTTGTGGCCACGAGGAGTACCCGTGCTGCAACGCTGGAGGAGGCCACAGGTACTGCTGCGTGGGGTAGGTGGCGGGGTAGGTCGGGTAAGCCGGACTGCCCTGCGGTGGAGAAGGACCCAGTGGAGGGCTGGCACCTGGAGTTGGGTTCGAACCCGCCGACTGTGCCTGCACAAAGGCCAAGTGATGTAATTAGTACCTGCAGGATGGCCGCACAAGCTAAAGCAACATGCAATATACTCACCGATGAAATCTGTACAGGAAAAGGCACTGGAAGTGGAACTGGAACTGGTGGTGGAGCGAAGATCGAGGCAGGAGGTTCTTCCGTTCCTGGGATCTGGGAACGGATGTAGCCGGTCAGCTACGCTATCGAACGCTGGTAGTGCTGCGACATTGCCGCCATCTGCTGCTGATAGGCCGCCTCCTGCTGCTGACGCAGCGCCTCCTGCTGCCTTATCATCTCCTCATGCCTCGCTGACTGGGCCGCCTGGCTGGCCTGCAGCTGTTCGACCGTGGCCTGCAATATTACACCCGCAAGGTTGATTGTATGTGAAGGCAAGGTACATCATGTGTGAAACGAGTGAACGACGAATGAAACTGCACTTACCTGGAGTGACATCATCATCTACGCGCTGCTCGGCCTCCGAGGCACTATGGGGATTTCCGACCCGCCACTTTCCGCGTCTTCTTTTCGGATCTGGCTCAGTGTCGGAACAGAGGACGAGTCGATGGCGGCGTTGGCAATAGCGTACTGGCCGTGCTGCTTCCCTCCTCCTGTCTTCATCACGAGCCGCGTGTCCAGGGGGGCCGTGGTGGGGTCAAACGTCAGCCCATGCAGCGTGACACCCGCCTCGACGTACTTGGCGAGGTTGTTGTAGACGTTGATGCTGCCATAGACGTCGGGCCCATCCTCTGGGTTGTAGACGGTGGACGGCGCTGACGCTTTGCCCTTGCGAGAAAGGGCAAACCCCGTGAACTCATTGATTTGCTGCCCCTGATGGTACTCCTTCTGCAAGGATAACAGAAGCATGGTTAGAACTTACAAATAGTGACAATTGAGAGCTATAATAAATGGATCAACAGAAGCATACCCAGTCCTCCATGAACTCAGGGAGCGTCTTGTTCCCTTGGTGGTGTGTTGCCCGAGGATGCTCCAGGCGTTTTCTCCGATCTTCTTTGCGGTCCGCGTACGCCTTGTCCGTTTGCCACGCACGCACAATTTGAAGCCAGCAGTCGGGGAACTTATCACACCAGGTTGGACACACCTGCATGGCATTTAAGTATTTGATATTCCAGGCGATGAATTGAATGTACTGCTCCTCGAAGAGGAATCATAACGTTCGTACTTAATTAATTACCTGCATGTACTGCTCCTCGGTGAGGTCGGTCTCCCTCTCTAGTAGCAACTCCCTGACGTCCTCCTTCCTCACCACCTCGCATTTCACATCGGCGTAGTAGGTGATGACGGCCTGGAGATGCGCCTCGTGGTACATGTCCTTGAGACGGCTGCGGCAGACCGCATCCTGCCGCCGCGTCGCCTGCTGCTCGTCGTGCCCCTCCTCCAACTGGAAGTACAACTGCACACATGATTACAACATCATTTCATTGTTTCAAGAAAGAGCAATGAATGCGTGGTATTGAAATATGCGGTGCAATGCAAAGACTCACCCAAAACTCCCTCAAGATCTTGTGAGCAAGAACTTCACCAGATACGTCCTGCACCCGGTAGAAGTGGTCCCATTTGTATGGGACGATCTGCTGACCCTCGATGGTGACCAAGCCAGGGTAGTGCTTTTTAATGAGCAAGCCTTGGATGCCATTGACATGGCGTGAACTCTTCTTGTCGGTCACCTTTATCCAGCCGCTGCACGAGTCATTAACAACAATTGTTAGTCGAAAATTTCAATCTCAACATGTCATATGAACAACTAGTGAAATCAACAATGGTTACTTACATCTTGCCCGCGGGTCGAATCACTGGGCGGCGGTCGAGGGGCGGCGGGTCGGGGAGCGATGAGGCCCCGCGCTGGTAGGGCTTGCTCGAAGCTGTGGAACTTGACATGGCTGGTGTATCCTCGTTGCTGAGGTCGTCGCCACCGTCGCCGTCGCCGTCACCGTCGCCGTCGCCGTCACCGTCACCATCACCGGTCGTTGTCACCTCATCGTCGAATAGCCTCCTCGACAACGTGCCACGGCTGCTGCAGGGGTGCTCCACGTCAACGCCTGCCTCGTCGACGCCCGCCTCGTCCTCGCCGCCGGCGGCCGCTGCCTCCGCGTTGGCGTTGGTCGTCATGTACGTCGAGCGGACCCCTATCCTCCGCGACCTCCTTCCGCCCACCATCTTGTCGAGTGCCTGCATTGACAAAGATTAAAACCGTTAGTATGAAAATGACTAGTACTTGTAAAGAAACATAATTGCAAGGTAAAAATAATAACAATATAGTATTACATGAATTAGAAATTATCGTCTCCGCAAACGGCAATATGGCTGGTGTGTACTCGTCGCCATCACTACTGTCATCACCACTATCAATATTGTCGAGCTCGCGCAAGTGTTGGGCGAAATCTCCATCTTCATCAGGCTCTCCATCGTCATCAGGCTCTACATCATCCTCTTCAACTCTGTTGCGCTTCATCTGCCACTCCTCAAGGATTTGTAAGTCCTCAGGATCGTGCACCTCATCACCCTCATCCTCATCGATGTCGTTGTTTACTTCCATACCCATCAGCGATAGAATGTCTATCTCCAAACTGCCTTCTAGCCCCTCAGGTTGATAGAACTCATCTGTACTTGGGTCAAAGTTGTAATCATCATCGTTTGGGACAGGCGGTTTACTGTGCGGCGGTACCGACTGCACAAGGCTCCAACCCGCAAGATTCTCGTCTTTTTGGCATGCCCATGGGAGGTAATAAACCTGCGTGGCATCTCGGTTAGCCACAATATAGACATCGTCTTGTTCATATTTAGAATCTTGTCTAATTTTGACTTGGCCAATCTTAAGGTCCTTTCTCGTGTCATTAGGATCAAACCAATGGCATTTGAATACCACAGGCTTACAACCTAGGTCTTTGCCAAAGTCAAGCTCCAATATCTCTTCGACTATGCCATAATAGTCCTTCTCATCCGAGCCTGGTGTACGAACTCCGCTGCACGTGGTATTTAGGTTGCCACGATTCTCTTCGTAGCTTCTTGTGCGAAAGCGATAGCCATTCACATCATAAACATTGAATGACTTGACCTTTCGGGCGAAGCCATTGCCCACGTGTCTCAATTCATCACTCATTTCAGCATCATGAAGAGCCTTTGTACAGAACCAATTTACGAAACTAGGCACTCCATGTCTGAGAAGATGGTCTTCTTCTTGCTCGGTAGGAGCCGTTCTGCCTCTCCAGTGTTCATTAATATATTCCCTAGAAAGACAATAGGCAAGGGGGGTTATATCGATAGGTAAAGGATAGTGGCGTATGTAACAAGCTGGGCTAGAACTTACTTATGATAAGGAATGCATTCGTCAAGGTTCAACAACAAGCACATCATGATAGTGTGCCACTCCTCATGCCGCAAGTTCTTGTTGACCCCTGCGCCTCCTCTTCCGAGATCACCTCTGAAAAGGCTGAGGTTCGATGAATTCTCGTCGATGTTGTAACGAGGGGTTGGATCACGCGGCTTGCGTAGTTTTTCATTATAGTACGCCTGTGTGAATGTCGACACCTCCTCCAGCACGAATACCTCTGCCACGGAAGCCTCAATTTTGGCTTTATTTCTGCACTTTTTCTGAAGAAGCTTTAGACACCTCTCGATTGGATAGCACCAACGATGCTGCACGGGCCCCCCCCAACCGTGCCTCGGTCGGTAGGTGCAGTATCAGATGTTGCATGGACAGGAAGAAGCCGGGTGGAAATATCATCTCCAACTTGCTGAGCAACAGAGGTGCAGCCTTCTCCAGTTCAATACAAACATCCCGAGATAACTCCTTGGCACAAAGCTGGCGGAAGAAAAAGCTCAACTCTGCCAGGACGCGCCACACTGGCTCGGGGAGGTATCCCAGTGTCATCGCAGGAAGGATCCGCTGAATCCATATGTGGAAGTCATGACTCTTCATCCCTAAGACTTTCATAGTAACCAAGTTCACTCCTCTACTCAGATTCGCGGCATACCCATCAGGGAACTTTAACGTTGTGATCCACTGCAGTACTTCCTTCCTGTGTCCCCTTTTTAGGATGTAATTGGCCGGCGGCTTTTTCCATCTCTTGCCTTTGACAGGGGGCTTCATCACTAGATTTGGCCTATCACAAATCGTTTCAATGTCGAGTCTAGCCTTAACGTTGTCCTTTGACTTCTTGCCAATCTCCATGAGTGTTCCCCAGAGTGCCTCGGCGACATTCTTTTCTGTGTGCATTACATCGATGTTGTGTGGAAGAAGAAGGTGCTTGTAGTATGGGAGCCTAGTCAAGCCCGATATATGAGTCCACATGTGGTCGATGCCATAACCTTTAAAACCACCATTCTCTTCATCAATCTCGAGAGCCTCTATCTGGTCAAGGACGTCGGCTTGGGTCTTAGCCCGAGGGATGGGGCCAACGACTTCAACACCTTTCATGAAGAGCTTTTTATTTCGTCTCAGTTCATGGTCCTCAGGCAGGAATTGACGATGTTTGTCGAAAGAAGAATACTTCCCACCCTCGGCAAGCCAGGTGAACATCACATCTTCCTTGCATGTTGGGCAAGGGAACTTCCCGTGAACACACCACCCGCTGAATAAGCCATACGCCAGGAAGTCATGCATTGAGTACTGGTACCACACATGCATTGTGAAGTTCGTCTTTGTAGCTCAGTCGTACGTCAGTACCCCCTCTTCCCAAGCACATTGCAATTCATCCCACACTGGCTGCATGAACACACCCATATTGTTGCCCGGGTGTCCAGGTATTATCAACGTCAAGAACACGTTCCTCGGATCGAACATGATGCCTGGGGGAAGATTGAGGGGGATCACGAACACGGGCCAACAAGTGTACGGGGCCGCCATCATTCCAAACGGGTTGAACCCATCTGTTGCCAGCACTACGTGTACATTCCGAGCCTCCGTAGCCTTGCCAGGATTCATCTGATCATAGTACTTCCATGCATCACCATCCGCTGGGTGCTGCATCTTGTCATTGTATCGTTTGCCCTTCTTGTGCCACGTCATTTGTTTCATGGACTCCTCTGTCATGTACAGCCGTTGCAGCCTCGGTACGACAGGAAGGTGTCGTATGACCATCTTTGGGATCTTAGACTGTTTCTTAATGCCATCACTTCCTTCTACCTCCACGTACCTAGAGGCTTTGCACTTTGGACAGTACTTCAAGTTCTCGTGGTCTCCCCTGAACAGGACGCACCCATTCTTACAAGATTGGATCATGTCATACGGCATCTTGAGTGCACGAAGGAGCTTCTGTGACTCGTACGTGTTCTTCGGCAGGACGTGAACCTTCGAAAGCAGTTCGCCAACAGTCGCCAACACGAGATCAAAACCCTCTCGACTAATGCCCAGTGAAGACTTCAACGCTATTAGGCGTGAAATGGCATCCAGACGTGAGATCAAAGTGTTCTCGTGAAGGGCCTGCTTTGCCACCTCCATCATGGTGTAGTACGCGGCTACGGTCTCCTCTGGATCTTCTTCATCCACCTCCATTTCCTGAACCAACCCCGCATCGGTGACGTCTGCCATGAACTCTGCCATCCCGGCATCTTGATCAAACCCCTGGAGGTCATGTCTCACGTCCTCCCCCGTAATACGAGGGCGTTCACCATGGTAGATCCAGCGGGTATAGTTTGGAACGTATCCGTTCGTCCAAATATCTTTGTACATGTGAGTGAAGTCTTTCTTTTTCTTGTTCTTACACTTGCTGCAGGGACAAGGCATCCGACACGACCCTTTAGCAACTGGGCCAAATGCTTGCTTCAGGAATTCATCCGTCCCCCTAACAAATTCATAGCTCTTATTTGCGAAGCCCGTGTACATCCACTCACGGTCAGCCATCCTCTGTCATGAGCCAATGTAAGCGAGTAATAAAAGCAGCATATGCATCTACAAGGCGTTCCTACCATCTAATAGGTGAAGGATAGGTCCTAATCCCACCCGAGGATGCGTAGATGAGGTTAGCTTCCATGCTCCGCTCCCGTCCGAGACGGAAATTCAGCAGCACCTCCCCGCTGTTCTCCCGATACACGTCCCGACATGGAGGGTGTGTATCCGGAGAACAACGGGGAGGTGCTACCGAAACTCCGACTCAATCGGGGGCGGAACATGGAAGCTAACCCATCTACGCATTCTCGGGCTGTCCAAAAAACGCGGACAATCCAAAAGAGATACCGTCGCAGATATGCACTGATCCGCATACCAACGACCGCGTATCCCTTTCGGACGGGAGACGCCTAACTCGGTTACATGAATATATATACAGAGAGAGATAGAGAGAGGAAGAGATGTTATTTATACCTTGGGTGGCGGTGGAGAGAGGCTAGCGGGGCAGTGGCGAGCTGGGGCACCGCTCTACAAAAGAGGAAACACAACACTATTAGTAAAAAAATTCGACAGAACCTCCCCTGCACGGGAAGGTTTCCAAAACCTGCAAGAAAAAAGCCGGCTCGATGGCCAACATCACATATACGGCACGAAGGCACAAATGCACCTTAGGCTAGCTTGTAGGTTTCATCATGGGCCCAAAAAGATACACAAGAAAAAGAAAATTGGCCTCAGTCAGCTTGATAAGTTCATAGCAGCCATAAAGCATGTGA
>CM041646.1:14164414-14266454 GCA_023333625.1 Bothriochloa decipiens | reverse complement strand
ATTATTTCATGTACCTGCAGTTCAGATTTGGAGGTGTTGGAAAAATTTAAAGAAACAAAAAAAACTAACGAAATATAGAAAAAAAACTCAAAGTTGTCCCAACTTTTGAACTTAAGATGTACTTACTGTAGTAAAGCACCAGAAAAAAATTGGGAAGAAAAAAGCAAAAAAAATTCTTTGCCGACGGCCTAGGGTTAGCCGTCGGCAAAGAGCCTTTGTCGAGGGCCGGCCCACGTGGCCATCGGCAAAGAGGGTCGCCCAGGCCAGCCCTTAGGCGGCCACGTGTCCTTCTTTGCCGACGGCCTGGTTTTGCCCTTCGGCAAAGATCCTTTGCCGACCGCCAGCCGGTGGCCATCGGCAAAGCCGGTGGACCTGGCCAGCCGTGAGGCCGCCACGTGTCCGGCCTTTGCCGACGGCCTGACGGCCGGGCCGTCGGCAAAGGGGACGGCGTGGGCTGTCGTTAGGCCTGGCCACTTTTGCCGACGTGCAGTCTTAGCCGACAGCCTGCCATCGGAAAAGATTAACCTTTACCGACGGGCTTTCTTTGCCGAGGGCCCGGCCGTCGGCGAAGACGTCCTTTGCCGACGGCTTTTTTTTGCCGACGGCTCGGCCCTCGGCAAATTACTCTTTGTCGACGGCCAGGCTTTGCCGATGGCTCGGCCGTCGGCAAAATGCTTCTTTGCCGAGGGCTTATTCTATGGCCGTCGGCAAAGATTCTCGCCATCGGCAAAGGCGGCGTTTCCGATAGTGGTGTGGGTCACGTTGATGGCTTGCTAGTTAGTTTGGCAGCAGCCATACACGTACAATTATGCGCATATACATGCATCCATTGTGCAGACACATCTATCCACACTTGAGATGCTAGCACGCCTCCTTTGCAGTTGTAGTTGACGCTGGACGCACGTCCCCCGGACCATGGGCAGCATGCGGCATATCGATCGGCTGGCTCGCCGGCTTGTCATAGTGGGTGTGGTGCAGCTTGTTGTCATGGTTGACGAAGAAGTCGCCATCCTGTCGGGCTTGCAGCTCCCGTGTGCCGCAGAGGAGGGTTGCTTGCACACCACGAAGACACGTTGGGCGGCAGCAAACCCCGATGGTCTCTAGCAGGGCGCCGTTGGCGAAGTCGCCGTCCCATGGGGGCTCGCGTCTTGCTTGCGCCCTGGGGACATGAGATGTCAGGCGCTCTCGATGGACTCGACCACGGTGTTGTTGACTTCACATCAACGTTGGTGAAGCCGCCAACCCACGGGGTCGTTCATGCCTCACCGGAACACCACGGGCTGCTGGATGGAGGCTCGATGTACGCGCCAAGGTATGTATTGTGTGGGCTTGATGGAGATGCCCCCAGCGACTAGTCAGGGCTCAATGTTGAAGGTCCAGCGACCTTGGCCTTCCCTCTCTGTGCACCCGTCAAGTTGAAGAGTGGATGTGTGCATCTCGTTTGCGACCCCCTTGCATCATTAGCACTCGCTCTCCACCCGACGGACAGCACAAATAGCTGCCATGGGATGCTAGCTGCAGCTCCTTGATGTAGAACGTAGATGGCTCGGGGCAGGTGTGTGTACGATGCGGATAGATGTCGCCGATTCAACGAACGACCTCTCCACTTTGACGTGCAGCAATAGCACAGCGGGCATGTATGCGCGATGCTTGCTTGTTAGCTTGAGGCACAGTACGTAGCGTAGGTGCATGCCACCCACACATGCACAAATCTCAGGCAACAGGCCAGCACCCTGTACCGGTGGCATCGCGATCGATTGCAGCCGAGCTGGACGTCCACTGGCTCGGCGTCGTTGGATCAGCATCAAGGTTGACGATCACTTGCACCGCAAGGGCACATTGGATAGCCTCGACGGCGTCGAGCTTGGTGTCGTCGTTGGCTCAGCATCAGAGTTGGCGAAGTCACCCTCCTACGGGATCGATTCCTCGCCCTTGACATCTTGCGTCGCCGTCGACGGCTGATGCAGAGTTGCGCGTGTGGTTGCGTTCCTGCCACACCGACATACTGTGGACGTTACCTCCTGTGTTGGCGTAGCTGCTGTGGACGCTGAGCAGGACCGGCGCGGAGCAGCAGACGTGCGGTCGCCTTCATCGCAGCTCTGCAAGCAGGGCACCGGCTTCCTAGCTTGCTAGTGAGCGGTAGCAATGCAGCTTCCTTCGTAGCTTGTGACCTGTTTGTGCAGTAGGAACGCATGATGCAAGTGCAGGTACATTGCCCATACATGCACGCATGGCTAAACACGAACGAACTGTCTGGTTTCCAGCAATTCTCGCGTACAGGTCCAGCGTACTCGCTTGCCGGCATAATGGAAGCAGAAGCACAAGCGAGGAGGGACGCTCTCGATCTGTTGCTGGGCGATGGGTATCGCTCCAGCTGAGAAAGTTCAGCACACGACGCCGGAGAGGATCTCTCTATGTGCAAAAATAAAAATACATATGCGGGCGTGCCAGTATACTAAAGTACATAAAACAAATAAGAGGAACACACTTTATTCATATTTAAGGAAAATATAAATATTGGCCTCTCGTACTCTAGCCTGCTAGCGGCGATCTGACTTAGGCGATTGTAGTCTTCATAATTCCTGGAGCCTCGGAAAGCTCCCGGTTAATTACCCTAGCTCCAATTAAGCTACTGCGGTCGTCGTCGTCGGTCTTCGCTTCACGTCTCCATACATGCATAGTGTTGGTGTAGATGTGGATGGCAGTCAGCATGAGGGCCTCGTCGGTCCATAGCCGGTATAACATGGCCGGAACATTAGCCATGCCCGTCTGCGTCGTTCGCCTCATCGGTATCAAACGGGCACATGGTGTCATCGTAGTCGTCACTTGCATGGTTGGTGTAGCTCGGACCGGTGGTTCAGACTTCCTCGGCAGCGTCGTCGTGGTATGCCGTGGAACTTGGACCATGTGGAGTTGTTGAAGTGGTTGATGAAGAATTGTACACGGTGTGGTAGATGGAGTCGTAGCAGCGGAAGTAGTAGGCAGATGTGGCTCATAGGACTAGCCGGTTCACCTGACACATAAAAAGATAAATTTATACAAATTAATTTAGGGCTCGAATGTAACCGAGCTCCTTGTGGTTTGCTCATACAATCAGTACGTGCATGTGCACACATTTCTTATTAGAAGTAATCAAGCGCACAAATATACACATATACGTGTACACATGCAGCTTGGCAGTGCGCCACTGCCGGCCCCGCCTTCTAGCTTCACCTGAAGCATGCAGCAGCCCACGTACAACTGTGGCCGACGATGAGTACGATCACCTTCTCGGCGCGTCGTGTTGGCGAGCAGGCTCACCTCTCTGGTATGGCAGGTTTGTAGGTGTAGCTGATTAGGTGTGGAGCCATAGTCGATGATGTAGCGACGGCATCAGTGTAGACCGTGCAGGCGGCACGTGCCTGCGTACATCTGTTGACGGGGCCGGGGCTCCGGCGATACAAGTTCAGGCCGCCCTCTCAAGGTTCCGTTGTCGGCATCTCCTGTCTTGCACCTGAGCACGTACGTGCAGGCAACACATGCGACCGACGCGTCTCCGTGCTCACCTCGCCGGTGGACGCGGGCGGGCACTGATCTTGCCCGCTGGAGCGTGCAGTAGGGAGCCACTGTCGACAAAGTGCCTGATGCACTTGCTTGTCGGCGTCCCCGTCATTGATGCGGAGGCTGTGCATGCTCAAGACGTGCTGCTCCATAGATGGCTCTTTTATCTTCCGGCCTTGACGATCATGGTTGGCGCGTGATGGTATCATCGTACGTGCAGGTGTTTGTGGGAGCCTGGGAGTCTTCAAGTGCACCACGCCCATGCACAGCTAGCGCACGGCCATACACAGCAGGGACCCCGTAGACGGCAGCCTTCTCCACAGCGGGGACACGTAGACGATGTCGACCTCCTCCGGCGCCACGTTCCCCTCCTGGTCATGTGCAGCCCTCTAGCCGGCGGCGTATACGTGTATATGGCGTCACTCACAGACGCAGAGTCACAGCCTCCTTCTCCTTGGAGGTCACGGCGCCTTGCTGTGGCGGCTGCCTCTTTCTGTAGATCCGTTGCGGGCCTGATGGATGGCGCCTTGTTGGCGGCTGCCTTCCTCCGTGATCCGATCGGCCGAGCGTGATTCCGGTGGCCTATGCTGCCGTCTCCTCGGCACCGGCACTGGCACTGAGATCAACGACGACGTATGTACACGATGGCAACGTCAACGCCAGCCTCGGGCGCCACGGACGCGTGCATCATGTTCAAGATGTATTTTGGATGGATTGTTTCACCTTTGATTTTATGAATAGAATGGTTTTATTGTGTGTTTGGTCAAGAGGGATGAGACCTTTCTTTTTTATGTTTGGTTTGCATGATTCGGACAAGGATAAATAGAATTCGACGCCATTCACCAATCATTAGTCATGGGGCCCATATATGAGTGAACCATAAGGGTCACATGTCAATCATCTTCTTCATGTTTCTTCCTCATTTAACAGATGAGTAACCCTTTTCTAGGTGTTCTCATAAATGTTTATGTTTTCTCTTTTAGTATATCACTAGGCCTAAATACGTATGCAAAGTATTTCGACACCTAGTGACATTAGGTACGGTGATTGAATTAATGCTTATGTTTGATCTCCGAGAAGGAGATACGACAATTCGAGACGGGATCAGGCGGATCTAAAACAATATTCCAACTGTAGACATACCCGTCCCTTGTTATATGAGATCCAAACACCGATAGAGCTGTAGGGTTACGAGGGTGCTACGTTAGCCAGAAAATAAATTTTTTTTACCTCATAAACCAGGATCTACTGCTAGATATAGGTCACGGGATTACCACTAGACGCGCAGATGCAGCGGGAGACTCGATGTAGTCAAACGCGTCGCAGCAGTGCCGTGCAGTTGCGTGGTCGTCCATCAAGTACACCCTTCTCTTGCGGATCGTCCGAGCACGTTCCCGACCAGTCCAACTAGTCGCCGATCAGTTGCCGACCACCGTGACCGACCAAGTCCGTCCTTGTACCGCAAATGCAGCAACTCCGAGGTATCACACACGTGCGGGAAGAAGCAATGCGCAATCGGACTGCTAGGTCCACGAGGAGTAAAGGCGTGAGCGTGGGGTGGGCGACGACGACTGAATAGATCGATCGGGTCAGATCTGCCTCGCCCCTACCCCTTACTTATATAGACGTCCCTATGCGACCCTGACCTGGAGGCCCATTAGGAACCCTAAGCCTTGTCTAATCCGGGTCCAACCCGACACATAGACATGGACCGAGTACTCGCCCAATAGTTGACAGCGGCCTCTAGCAAGGCGTGACAACTCCTATGCATACGCAAAGATCATATCAGACGAATCACTACGACCACGTACAAATTATTCGCTTTGCCACTGATATATGGTTCAACTCGTGGGTTAACACTTAACCCAAGCACGGCCATGTATTTGTTGATCTAATCACTTGAGTGATCCAGTGATATCTCTCTCATGCAGAGAGGGGCAAATTCCATCTTGACTGTCTATGTCTCATAGCATGCTTCCCGACCACCCGAAGACCACCTTTATAATCATCCAGTTATGGAGCAGTGTTTGATAACCCCTAAGTAGGTCGTTTCACATCTTGAGTACATACCACAATCTCAGGTCTAAGGACATAATGTACATGACATGAATAGAGACAATCTCAAGTCAGGTTAGTCCAGCCTATATGTCTCACATGTGCCCACATTATTAGTTCGACATCTCCATGTCCATGACTTGTGAAACATAGCCATCAACCAATACATATGCTGGTCTAATATTCAAGTGTGTTCTCACAAGAACGCCGACCAGGGACAACTTTAGAATAACCATTCAAGTGATTGAGTTTCATAAACAATTCACATAATTGCCAATCAACACAGTTGTCTATAATGGATATTCAATAAACACTTAATGCATTTCATAGATACAATCGAAATATCATCATCTCTATGATTACCTTTAGGGCATATTCCCAACAAGAACTAGGTTCGTAGCTACTACTAAGGCACTGAATCAAGCAAGAGGCTTGCAACTACTGCTAGTTGAGCTAAACGAGGAAAACAACCAAGCTAGGTACTCAACTACAACTAGAGAGATACTAATACCATACCAACTACACAAGCAACAACCACTACACAAGCTCAAGTACAAGAAGTGAATCACAAAATCTAGCAATACATTAAAGATTTACCCCTCAAGTTTGGGTGCTTTCTTGCAAACTACATTCCATTTTAGTCATTGGGTGATTGCTTCGCACGCCAAGAAAGCTATCCAAGCTTGACCCTTGATGTGGTGCCACAAGAAGCCAATCAACCAAGATTTCCAACTAGCCTCGAGTATTCCACTAGAGTTGGCTTTCACGATCTCTCACGGGTGAGCACAAAAACCATCGCAAACAATCTAAACTAGAGTCACCAAATGATCTAAACAACTCCAAAATTCCTTCTCTTGAGGTACAAGAAAGAATCGACTATGTGAATGCACTAGAGCACTCCTAATCTCACTCGAATGTGATCTTTTATGAGAAAAGTGAGTTGAACGAGTGATCTAAATAAGGGGTACATTTGAGATTGCTTCATTTTAAGTTTTTTGTTTACACCAAAATTTGGACTAACAAGCGCGCAGTTGAAGCTTCTTGAAGACGCTACTGCCCAGAATCGGCTAAGTACTGATAGCAGCCATTTTGTGAGGAATCGGCTATTATCAAAGAAGATCGGCTAAACGAAATTGGCTTTTAGCAGAATACATCTACTTTGACCCTGACTCGGTTTGGTGATTTGTGGCGCATCAATTGCATCAAACTCTACGTGAGGGAAGATTAGAGCCCTAAGTTATCGTGTCTTACTAGTTTTTGTCATTTATTTCCATATTTTGAGTCATGCCAAGTTAGGACTCGTCAAAGCCCAGGGTATAAATATGTACACCCCGACATGTGTAAGAAAATCAATCAAAGGTTGCTGTAAGTACCATCATGTCTTGTGTTTTCGTTTGATAAGGCTGTATCGGGTCATCCAATCTCTTGTTATGCGTTGACACGGCTAGTTATCGGCTCTATTAGGCTTGACAACCTAGTAGATTTATTTAATTACCGATGTTGTTTATTTTACATTATTTATTTATTTATAACAAAATCATTGCCCGATCAAGATTGGTAGATTTGGCTTATGTCTTCTTGAATTCAGTCATCATCAAAGCTTGTCATGTTTATTCCCATGATTTGATGGTTGGTTCCGTGCTTGGTTCCCGGGAAGCTGTGAAGCCCCAGGGATCAGAGAAAAAATCTCGCTCCGATCTACCTGGCTTCCGAGTGCTGTTGGCACAAGAAGTCATAATTTTATGTCAACACACGTTTTGGCACACCTGGTGGGACAACGCAATCATCATCCATGTCTCCAACGAACGCATCTGATCTTAATGCCAACAACATCCTCAATGTCACCATGGATGAGCTTTCTGAAGACCATAAAGAATTGATCGAAACAGCTACTGAACAACTGAAACAAAAGTGCTTGCTATCTTTTAGGAAAGTTCGAGACAAAATAGTGCAGAAGACGGCAATGCCAAGAATTTTGATGCCTAGAGAGACAGATGTAGGAGATGAAGAAGACAAGAAATTTATGATAGAAGCACTAAACAAGGTGATTCATGAAGCAATGGCAAATCACAACAAACACTTCTTGACTACATTTGGCAACATCATGAAGACGTCATTGGTTGGTTTTCCTGTAGATCAATTTGGGCCATCCTACTTCAATTTGAATACAACAGCTCCTTCTAATGGTGGTGTGTGCCAAATTCTTTCAAGACGATAGATGTTCCAACCAGCTCCAATGGGAATGGAAGTGGAAGTGTTGCTGCATCAGTACAACAGCCGACAGGTGGTCAGCCACCTAATTTTGGTATAATTTCAAATGTACCACCTTTGGCTCAAAAATTTGCTCCATCAGTCTAGAGGATTACCAATGTATATTACTGGGTGAATCAAGCTATGCAAGGAGGAGCTAATCAAACTTTAGAAGACAATTTTGATCCATCTGGTTTTGCACCTATTTCAAGCTACAAGCAGTAGGGAATGTCTCCATGTCCAAACATCAGAGGCCCTGCTGATCCTACTGACCAACTGGTTCACAAGCTTGTTGATGTGATGGAGAAGCAATTTGGCATGAAGAGGAGCCATTCCAAATCTTACAGCATGCCATATCCAAAATGGTACAATCGTTTAGAGCTTCCACCTCGCTGGAAGGTTCCTGATTTCTCCAAGTTTACTGGTCAAGATGGTGTGAGTACTATGGAGCATATAAGCAAGTCCCTAGCTCAGTTAGGTGATGCTGCAGTAGAAGAGATTCATCGAGTCAGATTCTTTGCTTTATCCTTGTCCGAGCCTGCATTCACATGGTATTCGTCTTTGCCCAAAGATTCCATCAGAACTTGGGATGAACTGGAGAGCAAATTCCATGCTTATTTCTTCAATGGGAGCACAGAAAAGGACCTCACCGATTTGACCGGTATGAGGATGAAGAATAATGAGTCTGGTTTAGAATTCTTACAGAGATTCAGGCAAATGAGAAATTTGTGTTTCTCATTGAACTATCCAAGGGATGCAACCATATCTGAAGGAGAAGCTTGTTAGCATGCAGTTCAAGAATCTTGGGGCTCTGGCTCAAAGAGTAGCTACATTGAATGAATATATGCAACAACCACGCAAAGAGAATAGATTCCTGAAGGCTGCCAATGTGGCTGATTTTTATGATTCATTATTGCAGTATGATTCAGATGAGTATGTAGGAGAGGTTGATGCCATAGAGTGGAACCTTGGAAAAGAAGGTGGTGATCAATCATCCTTGGGGAAGGACGCAGGAGACATTGATTTTGACACCTCAAAAGCTAAAAAGATTTTTGACTATCTATTGAGCAAGGGTCAAATCAAAGTGTTGCATGAGAAACTACTCAGTCCTGAAGAAAAGAAAGGGAAGAAGTATTGCAAGGTCCATATTCAACCACTCACTCCACCAATGAGTGCAAGGTATTCAGGCAGCAGCTTAAGGCTATTGAGACTGGGAAGCTTGCTTTTGAGGCATCCAACAAGGTGAGAGTGGATGAGCATCCTTTCCCTGTTACTTTGGCTGATGCTGTGATGCTCAAAGGCAAGACCAAAGTATTGACCTCTGCAAGAGCTAAAGAATCTGGAGTAGTAGACTCAAGGTTGCAATTAACTGCTGAAGAATATAGAGAAATAAAGAGAAGGAATGAAAAGCAGAATAGCCGATTTGACCAACCAGAGTCATCTAGAACGGCTAAAAGAAGACCACGCATAACATCTTGGATCCTTCTTAATAAGTGGCAGAGACAGCAAGAAAAGGATTATAGAAGATGGATAGAAGAGCAAGAACGCTAAAGGTTGCTTGAAGAAGAAAAGTTTGAAAGAGAATAGGCTGAATTACACTAGAATTGTCCTTTCTTTAGGCACTATTGGAACGAAGGTTTGAGGTTGCCTACTAGAAATAATTGCCCCGAGTGTAGTGAGCAATACAGGGGATATCGGCAGAATCAAACCAACCGCTGGTCTGTTCATGAGAGACTTGGACAACTTAATGAGGATCGGCGCATTAATAAATACAGAATTTATGATCATTGTGATGCTAATGATGAAGAGGTTTAGAAAGGGAGTATGTTTGGCAAAAAGGTCAATGGTGCCTAGGTGGAGGTTCAATGCTTGAGAGAGATTGAAATTAAACAAGACAAGGCTATGAGGGCCAAGAGAGCACAAGTGTGGAAGGCCAAACAAATAGCCGATTCGGGTAAATCGGCTTATATTAATATGCAGTGTATTTTGCCCGCTGAATTCAGAGCTCCAAAGAGTCAAGAGGTCTATTTTGATTTTGATGAATCAGAGTATGAAGAATTGGCTGCTTATTTAGCACTTGCTTCTCAAGCTGTATTTGACAAGCCTAAACATTATCGACATTTGAAAGCTTTATATGTCAAGGGGCTTTTTGATGGAAAACCTATGGGAAAGATGCTTGTTGATGGAGGAGCTGCAGTAAATCTTATGCCTTATTCAACCTTCAGGAAGTTAGGCAAGACCTCTAGTGATTTGATCAGAACAAAGATGCAGTTGAGAGACTTTAGAGGCAACTTGATACCCAGGGGGCAGTAAGTGTCGAGTTAACAATTGGTAGTAAGACCCTTATCACTACATTCTTTGTTATCGATGGGAAGGGTTTTTACAGTTTGCTCCTTAGAAGGGACTAGATTCATGCCAATTGCTGCATACCATCAACCATGCAGTGGGTGGATAATGACATTGAGGTAGTCCCTGCTGATGATACAGTCTCAATTTCTTCAGTTGATCATGTTTATTAGGACCTTGAAAGTTTTCAGTGTTTCTCTAGATTAGAGTTTCATGGAGACTTATTCTCTATCAAAGATGAGAGTCAACAACCGATCCAAGCAGTCGGCTCTGAAAGCAATTTTTAATGGATAATCTAATTGATGGTACTGAAGGGAAACTTAGGCATGGTTTTACGTCGGTCGATTTATTGGGAGAAGTAGATATTGGATCTGGTGATAGGCCAAGGCCGACGTATGCAAGTTCTAAACTTGATCCTGAGTATAAGCATAAGTTAGTCAATTTATTAAAAGAGTATAAAGATTGTTTTGCTTGGAAATATTATGAGATGCCTGGTTTAGATAAATCCATTGTTGAGCATCGTTTACCAATCAAAGAAGGGTATCGGCCATTTAAGCAACCTCCAAGAAGATTCAAACCTGGAATTTTTTATGATGTAAAGAAAGAAATTGAGAGGTTACTTGAAGCTAAATTTATTAGGTCGTGTAGATATGCAAGGTGGATATCTAATATTGTTCCTGTCTATAAGAAGAATAGTAAGATGAGGGTATGCATGGATTTTAGAGATTTAAACAAAGCAACTCCGATGGATGGGTATCCGATGCCGATAGCCGATATGCTTGTTGATGCAGTTGTTGGACACAAAGTAATCAGTTTTATGGATGGTAATGCTGGTTATAATCAAATATTTATGGTAGAAGAAGATATTTCCAAAATAGCTTTCAGGTGTCCAGGAGCAATCAGTTTATTTGAATGGGTGGTTATGACTTTTGGCTTGAAAAATGCTGGTGCAAGTTATCAAAGGGCAATGAATTATATATATCATAAGTTAATCGGTAGAATAGTTGAGATATACATTGATGATGTGGTTATCAAGTCAGGAGGGTATGAACAATATTTGGCTGATTTAAAAGAGACTTTGGAGTGTACAACGAAGAATGGTTTAAAGATGAATCCACTTAAATGTGCCTTTGGAGTTTCTGCTGGTCAATTCTTAGGGTTCATGGTCCATGAAAGGGGAATCGAGGTTGGACAAAAGAGTATGAAAGCAATCGATGAAGCTGTCCCTCCAACCAACAAAGAAAAGTTATAATCTTTGCTTGGCAAGATTAATTTTATCAGAAGATTTATTGCTAATTTGTCAAGCAAAATATTGTCATTTTCTCCTTTGCTGAAGCTAAAGAATGATCAAGAATTTAGATGGGGTGAAGCACAACAAAAGGCGTTTGAGGAGATTAAGGAATATATGAAATCACCACTAGTTTTGATCCCTCCTCAACAAGGTAAGCCTTTTAAGTTGTACTTGGCAGCCGAAGACCTATCAATTGGCTCGGCCTTGATGCAAGAATTTGAAGGAAAAGAGAGAGTGGTTTACTATCTAAGTAGAAAACTTTTGGATTCAGAAACAAGATATAAGAGAAACTTTATTTGTGTTTATATTTCTCTTGTACCAAGTTGAGAAGATATTTGCTATATGCTGAGTGCGTAGTGGTGTCTAAAGTTGGTGTCATCAAACACATGCTGTCAATGCCTATTCTAAGTAGAAGAATCGACAAATGGATGTTGGCTCTATCTGAGTTTGATCTAAGGTATGAATCAGCTAAAGCAGTTAAAGGGCAGGTAATGGCTGATTTTGTTACTCAACACCACAAGCTAGATGTTGGATTCGTAGAGGTAGCAACCTGGTCTTTATTCTTTGATGGTTCCACTTGCAAGCAAGGTGGTGGCATTGGTATCATTCTTGTTTCCCCTAAGGGGGCAACTTTTGAGTTTGCTTATCAGATTGCACCGACATCAACTAACAATCAAGAAGAGTACGAAGCAATTTTGAAAGGACTTCAACTTTTACAGGAGGTAAGGGCTGAGTTAATTGAGGTGTTTGGTGATTCTCAGTTGGTGATTAATCAAATGCTCGACCTATATGAGTGCAAAGATGAAATTTTGAAGGAATATTATGATCAATGCAAAGAAATTCTTCAGAAGTTTGTCATTATGTCTTTGCATTATATCCCTCAAGCTCAGAATCAAGAAGCAAATAGGTTAGCTCAAAGTGCCTCAGGATATCGGCTAATACTAGAAATATCAACTAATGATGCAGTTGTCAATTGGAGAATAGAAATTACTGATTACCTGAAAGATCCATCACAAAGGGTATCCAAGAAGCTAAGGTACAAAGCGATTAAGTTTGTATTACTTGGAGATCAGTTATATTATAGAACAGTTGATGGTGTGCTCATGAGGTGTATAAGTCAAGAAGAAGCCAGGACGGTGATGCACCAAGTGCATGAAGGGATTTCTGGTGCTCATCAGTCAGCTTACAAGATGAAATGGGTCATCAGGAGAGCTAGGTACTTTTGGCCAACCATGCTGGAGGATTGTTTCAGATACTACAAGGGATGCCAAGAGTGTTAGAGATTTGTAAACGTTCAAAGGGCACCAGCTTCTACTATGAATCCTATCATGAAGCCGTGGCCATTTCAAGGTTGGGGCATAGACCTAATTGGCCAAATTTATCCACCCTCGAGTAAAAGACATAAATTTATACTAGTGGCGACAGATTATTTCACCAAGTGGGTTGAAGCAATTCCTCTAAAGTTAATCACATCCAAGAATATGGTTGATTTTGTCACGGAGCATATCATCTACCGATTTGGGATACTAGAGACAATAACAATTGATCAAGGCACTATGTTTACTTTGGGGGAATTTGAAGAATTTGCTGAAGAAATGGGTATTAAATTAATCAATTCTTCTCCATATTATGCACAGGCCAATGGACAAGCAGAGGCTTCTAATCAGATTCTGATCAAATTAATTAAGAAGAAGATTAAAGAGTAACCGAGGAGATGGTATTTGACTTTGAGTGAAACATTATGGGCTTATCGGATGGCTTGTCATGGATCTACTAAATATTCACCTTATGAATTGGTATATGGGCATCATGTAGTTCTACCATGGGAAATTCAATCTGGTTCGAGGAGAGTTGAATTGCAGAAAGAATTAATAGCCGTTGATTACAGGAATCTTATGATCGATAATTTAGAAGATTTGCATTATCATCGGCTAAAGGTGTTAAAAATAATTGAATCTAATAAGATAAGGATTGCTAGGCACTACAATAAGAAGGTAAGTTAAAAGAATTTGAAAACGATGAGCTTGTCTAGAAAGTTAAATTGCTAATCGGCGTTAGAGACAAAAGTTTGGCAAATGGTATTCAAATTAGGAAGGGCCTCATTTTTTTGAATGAGTTGTTCCTGGCAATGCTTATATCTTGAGAAATTTTAAAGGAGAGGTATTTGAAAGAGCTATAAATGGAAGATTTCTCAAGAAGTATTACCCTAGTGTTTTGGCGGATCAAGAAAATCATCAAGATACATTTAACAGGGTGATAGCCGATATTTCTAAATATCGCCTTTAGTATAAAAAATGACCAACTCTGAGTTGTTGATAGCCGATGTGATATGCATCGCCTTTAGGGCAAAAACACAAACTTCAAAATGCTTCAGAGAGATGTGATTCAGTTCAGAACAGTGACCTCGATGAGTGAATCTCAAAAAACACTATGGATCAGAGAATGGATTTCATTAATATTCATAAGGTCTTTAGAAAAGATTGCAACCTAATACAATCTACTGGTCACACACTTTTTAGATGGGATAGTATGGATTGGCTACATCACTAATAATTCTACCAGCCGGCTCCATCGCGTCGGAATTGGCTATCATGGCCTCGACAATGTCCTCATCAATCACATAAAGGTCATGGAAGTCTTGACCGGTGCGGGCTTGGATGGCGCCAAGAGCAAGAGCAGCGCCATACTCCATGGCTGCATAGGAGATTTCAGTGAACCTTGGGTAGAAATTCTCTACCCGTTCATCAATTGTGTCGCCGACGGTGTTCGCGGCATCAGCAATTCTCGTCCCGGCGGCCTCGAGGGCTCCTAGCTTCACTAACAGATCTAAGAAAACAAGCAATGTCAGTCAATGACAAAGGCGTGGAACGGATTGAAAAGAATGAGGAAAAGTTTTATTTACCAGCGACTTGGAATTTTGTGATATCCCGCTCTTTGATGGCCTGTTCGGCCTCTTCTTTCTTCTCGTCCACCTCCTGCTTGAGGTTGAGAAGCTCCTTCTGGAAATTAAGGTTCATCTCCCTCATGTGGCTAAGTTGTTCCTTTGCCTTAGCCAGCTCCATGGAGAGATTTTGCTCATCTAATGAGGAATCAACATAGGATCCCTCACTGTCTATTCTGAAATCGGCAAAGAAAAGAGTGAGATTTGGAATCAATAGAGGGAAAAGATTGAATTGATTCACCTTGTGAGGACGACGCGGCGAGAGGTCACTTCTTCTTCCTCCACCAAAGGATGCTTGCCGGAGCCATGTCCCTCCATTGATGAAGCTTACAGAGAACGGTGGTTTTCTTGAAGACGGAAGAAGAGTTTTCTGGCTTGAAGCAAATCTCCAAGGGATGCGTGTGAGTTGCAATAAAACAGAAATGACAGTTTGTAGCCCAAGGAGACGCGTCTTGGGAAATAGATCAGCAACACACCATTAATTATGGGCACTGTATATGAAGGCAATCGAGTGGCCGGTCAAATCGATTCTGAGTACGTTTTCTCGAAGGAGCCAATAGTTTTGTATTCTTTGGTGGATCAGGAAAACTAATCGGGAAGGTAAATCGACTAAATATTAAACATTAGAGAATATCAATTCAACCTTGGAATCAGAAGTATTTTCACGGGAACAATTTGGGTTAAAGCCCGGAGACTAATTGAAGACAAGGATGAATTCTGGAATAAAATAAATTTTATCCTAAAATCAGGGGCATGTGTTTGCACCAAAATTTAGACCGACAGGCGCGCAGTTGAAGCTTCTTGAAGACGCTACTGCCCAGAATCGGCTAAGTGCTGATAGCAGCCATTTTGTGAGGAATTGGATATTATCAAAGAAGATTGGCTAAATAGAATCGGCTGTTAACAGAATACATCTACTTCGACCCCGACTCGGTTTGGCGATTTGTGGAGCGTCAATTGCATGGGACTCTACGTGAAGGAAGATTAGAGCCCAAGTTATCGTGTCTTAGTAGTTTTTGTCGTTTATTTCTATATTTTGAGTCGTGCTAGGTTAGGACTCGTCAAAGCCCAGGGTATAAATATGTACACCCCGGCACATGTAAGAAAATGAATCAATCAATCAACAAACCTTTCGACCCCGGCCAAACCCTTAGGAGTAGGAGTAACTTACATCTCGGCGAGTTCTTCATGACTAGGCTGCATCGGGTCGTCCGACCTCTTGTTATGCGTTGACACGGCTAGTTATCGGCTCTAATAGGCTTGGCAACCTAGTACATTAATTAAGTTATCGATGTTATTTATTTTACATTGTTTATTTATTTATAACAACATTATTGCCCGATCAAGATTGTTAGATTTGGCTTATATCTTCTTGAATTCAGTCATCATCAAAGCTTGTTATGTTTATTCCCATAATTTGATGGTTGGTTCTGTGCTTGCATTAGTTAGATTCTATCAATCTTGTTCGTGACATGTGACGTGTTGTAGGGTGTAGATGGTTTTTATGGTAAAACTTATTAATCTCTTTTAGGGGTCTTTTTGTGGCTGTAGCGAATTAAGTTGCCGACCTTACGATTAGATTATCTGGATTCAGACGCCGTCGGTCAGTGGGATTTGCTCGTAGAGCTATTTATGCACCTAGTTCGTTCTCACGTCAGAATTGGCTATTTCTCCGATCTCTCTGTGCCTTCATAAATACATTATGCATTTACTGATTTCTTTGCTCACACGTGCGTATTGCTTTAATGTGATTTTTCTAGTACAAGACAGATATGTTAATCTCTTCTCGAGGGTCATTGTGGCTGTAGCGGATTAAGTTGCCGATCTCACTAGATTTCATCTGGATTCAGACGTCGTCGGTTGGTAGAGCTATTTTGTTGCGAGTAGTGTCGTGTTAAATGTCAATCGTACGGATAGGTTTGGCAATTGATAAATTGCATGGTGTAATCCTTTAATATTATAAACTCGTATCTCGGATGATCTGTACTTGTTCTTGTCCTAATTATTATATCATGCCATGATCGACTTCTTTATTTAGTTACTCATGCATTTACTTAATGATTTATCCTTAAGCATGTTGGGTGTTGACTTTCTAGTCAATGACTCGATTGAATCGGCTATTTAGCCATACATTGCGGAACTATCTAGCACCAAATCGGCATATTCCATAATTTGACTATTTCTTCTCCTTGTCAATTACAGGGTCAAATTGATTGGCACGCCTCGAGCTTGATCGACCCAGGAAGCCGTGAAGCCGCATGGATCGGAGAAAACTCTCGCTCTGGTCTACCTAGCTTGCGAGTGCTGTTGGCGCAAGAAGTCACGATTTTGTGTCAATATTTTTTAACCCCGCTCCATATTTTTCAACCAAAAAAGTGCAACTCCACAACTTCTTCTTTAAGAAAGAATGGCGACATCGTCTAAGAGCATCCTCGCCGGTTACCTCGCTGGTTGAAGCAAACATTGTCTGACGTGGAAGTACATTGAAAAAAGAAAAAAGTTTCTCTCCGGCAGCGAGAGAATAGGCAGCCGATTTCACAACAATCGATGTGAGAGCATAATTTACAACTAAGCTCTACATATAGATGGAAATGAATTAAAATTATATTTATTTACTCTCTCACTTCCACCTATCTAGGGACATCGATGATATCACTAAGGATGTCCTAAGGATGATTCAGAAACTTATTTTGTTGTGGAGGTGCTCTAGATGAAGTTTATACGGTCCCAATAGAATGAATGAATGTATATACGAAAATCAAGAGGCAGAATTAAAAGAAATTGGACCTGATTTCCCCACGTTAATCGAGATCGAGGTTCACAGCCAATCTGCTTTCTTTCTCGTGCTGTTGTCACCTTCACCTGCTCTCCAGCCTCGTTGGCGTTGGCCGTTGCCGTCTCCGCCTCGCCCAACCTTCTTAGAGACAGGAGCACGACGCGGCGAGATCTGCTCCCCGCGCCCGCGCCGAGGCGTGGAAATGATTTTCACCTCCCGTCTCCCGACCCAGCTTGGCAAAAATTACAGAGCTCTGCCACTCCTTCCTATTCCCCTCCCAGGCCAAGGCGCCCTCTGCCGTGACAGAGACGGCGCCTCTGCCGGGGCTCGGTCCTCCCAGCCGAGCGCGTCTCCTCCTCCGGATCCCGCGCCGCCGCCGCCCGAGCTCCAGGCGCTAGCTCCCTTCCCCACCCCTGCTGCGAGCCGCCGGGAGGAGGTCGGTCGAGCCCGTCGGTCGCCGGGCAGAGTTGGAGCTGCCAGGCGCCTCGATAAGGTAGATCCGCCGCCGGGAGAGGACCTGCTGGTTTAGCCCTCGAGCGCCGTGCGCCGGGCGCCGAGCACCGGGCAACGGGCGCTGTTGCATGCTCCAGCCGCCGGCCGTTGGGATCGGACGCATTGTTTTTTCTGAAGTTTTTGTTTGTTGTTGTTGCATCTGCTAGGGTTTTGTTCTTCCGGGATGTCTTCGTCGGGGAAGATGGAGGGGCCGTCTGCCCCGGCGGTGCGGCGGGACCCCTACGAGGTGCTCAGCGTGCCCAGGGATTCCTCCGACCAGGAGATCAAGTCCGCCTACCGCAAGCTCGCGCTCAAGTAGGGTCCCCTTCTCTCTCTTCAGTGCCCATTTTCGTTTGCTGTGCTGCTTTGATTTGTGTAGTGGAGGAGAGGAAAACCCAGATGCTACTCCGTTAGCTAGTTTACTATAGGGCCTGTCTGGAATAGCTCATACCTCATAGAGCAGCTTCCATGCTAAATTCATGAGGAGCTCTGCCAAACAAATATGTTAGTCTGACGAGGCAGTTCAATGTTAAGTGAGTTTTTGAAATAAACTAGAAGGCCAGGGGAACTGAACAAAAAATAGCTTCTCCTGCAATGCTTTCCACACAGAATCACTTTTTACTTAGAATTTATCTTAATAGAGAATCACTTTCAGCCACAGCCACACATCCGACAGAGAATGTGGAGCTGGAGGAGATCTGTTAAACAGGCCCTACCTTATCTGGGTTAGTTGGCAGTTCGTACCAGGGAAAGGCACATGGCATTTATATCGAACCACTAGATACGTGCATATGGTTCAGTTTATGCTCAATTCCTGGTACCTGGAAATGGCCTTGGTCTTAAAGTCATGAGCAATGAACTAATGAATTAGCCACGAAATTTCAGTGTCTAATTATTTCTAATTCTCATTGTCCACATTTTAGCAATGATGAAATGGCGAATACTCGTAAGACTCGAATGGCAAATTTTAGTTCCCACATCTGCTTCTTGATGACAAAACATAAAAACCCATCAACGATAATATTTTCAAGCGAATGCAAAAAACACTATTCAGGCTTCAAATGGATATATTTCATAGCATTTAATAATGCCATTCTTGTCATGTTGACTAGTTCCTATATTGGTATTAATTTTTCTTTATTTGTGTTTAAAACTGCCATGGATTTTGATTAAACAAGTGTTTATATGGACAAAATATAATGGGATAATATTATGATTTCCAATGTCTTCATATGTGACTATTCCTGAAAAAAAATGCATGTACTAGTTTAAGTTATACTTGTTATCACCATATCTAGAATATACAACATGAAAAGAATTGCAAGCAGAAGTTTTACTGCTACACACAGTGCAATAGTAATCACTGTGAATATATTGTCTATCCAAGCTCCTAATAAACCGTAATAGCTTCTGCAGTAAATGTACTTATATTTTCAGATCAATTCTCATTTAGTTATGATGTAGTGCATGGTCATAAAACTATATAATGTCATTTCATTGCATCCGTTTTGTTAGGGAACTATTTCTGCTATTTGTATAATTCCTGCTATGCCTGCACCGCCAATGATGGATCCCTACCCTATTGGCTACTGTAGATTGATCATCACAATTCTTATCTTCGTTGCTAGGTACCACCCTGACAAGAATGCTAGCAACCCAGAAGCATCAGAACTCTTCAAAGAAGTTGCATATTCTTATAGCATCTTATCAGATCCTGAGAAAAGGAGGCAGTATGATACTGCTGGTTTTGAGGTGCTGTTCTGTATTCATTAAATCTACCGTACAATGCTGCACTTTTGTTTTTATTTGTCTATTTTGTTTTCTCTCTAATGCTTCTTTGGCCTCACATTTTTATATCTGTCGGATTAAAGTTGCTAGATGTTGTACCCCTTGTTTTCACTGTTATTTTAAGTTTTTCACCCGGAATGTGTCAAAACGATAGAGATTTACTTAGCATTGTTTTTAGATAGACCCGAACTCTTCAAGCATGTTTTGTTAGGATATCTATTTTGTATAACATTATGAAGTTCTTGGGTCCATCAATGATTCTTTGTGTAAGTTAATTATTATTATTATTATTATTTTCCTTTTTAGGTTGATAATGGGAAATGTTAGCACCAGCTTATAGAAATTGAAAATTGCCTCTAAATAAATCCACCTTTCACTGGATTATAAAATTCTACATTTCACTTGAGGCTTAGGAATAGTGTAAGTTGGAAGTAAAGCCTAGCTGAAAATAAGCGAGGGAAGATTGAGCAACAAAAGAGTACCAGAGGTGCCCATTGTGTGCCATTTGTTATGTTAGATGGAAAGTAGGTGGAAACAAGGTGAGGGGTGAGAAATATGAAAGTAAGGCAGAAAATCAATGGAGAGTGCAGGGAGGAGGGTAAATAGGTAGAAGGTAGTGGTTGGACCATGGGCTTGAATTTCACATGCCTTGTCTTGAATAAAACTTTGTAATATATTCTTATTTAGTTGTCTTATCATTGATTGAGATTTGAGAAGCATCTTGCCGTACCAGAGCCTGATTGGCAACCTTGTATAGCACAGCAATGACAAAATGGTACTGGGGCTACTTGTTATCATTTACCTGCCCAAATCTCATTTTTGGATAAATTATGTCTGGTAATGATTGTAACCATTTTTTTGGAGACTATTTTTTTCTTAAACTAGGCCATCAGGGTGGCATAATTAAGTTGTATTAGGTTATGGCATCCTGATGCACATTAGACATGAAAATTGCCATTGGTGCTTGTTATTTGATGACATGTAAATTTGGCATGTACATGATTGCTGTGTTTCCACCATTTAACATTGGAATAAATCTCATTGAAATGGAGATTAAGTTTTGAGAGACCCTTGTTGCATTTCCTTTGTGTCAGGCATTAGAAAATGAAGGAATGGATATGGAAATTGATTTGTCCAACCTTGGAACTGTAAACACAATGTTTGCAGCACTTTTTAGGTAATTGGATTTGGAATCAGTTAGAATTACTATTTCTAGAAGTAATCAAAGGTTCACAGTTTCTCTTTTCTAATTAATTTATCTACTTATAGCAAGCTTGGTGTTCCCATCAAGACCACAATATCTCCTAATGTGCTGGAAGAGGCTATGAATGGCACAGTTACAGTGAGACCACTCCCCGTTGGAACATCAGCCACGGGAAAGGTTCTGATACTACCCTTTTTTTTCTGGTGGGAAACATCTACAATGTGGTCATTATCTTATACCTTTTCAATTTGTAGGTTGACAAGCAATGTGCTCATTTTTTTGGTGTAACAATAAGTGAAGAACAAGCTCATTCTGGAATAGTCGTCAGAGTGACTTCACCTTCTCAAAGTAAATTTAAGGTATGAGGCTGATTTTTTTCATCATAAAAATAATTTCCTGTGGAAGCCTTGCTGTTTTCTTTCGTGCCTTCTTCATTTCTTATTTCTTTAATGCACAGCTTCTTTACTTCGAGCAAGAAGTCAATGGAGGTTATGGACTTGCTTTGCAGGTAATTTCTAATTGTGCTACTGTATTATTGATATGCCTTGTTAGACTGGTATTAATTTTCAATAGGATGGCATCAACCATATATTATATCGTTTAATCCCATTTGTGGATTTATGACTTCTCTGAATGTATGAATAACAAAGAGATTGATAACGCTAGAGTTAACTGTAGTGAAAGAAATCTTGAATATGGCTATTTAGAGAATGTGCAGCCGTTATCATCATTATCATTATACCAATGTAATTTTGATACATTTTGATGCATTCAAGGAAGTGTACAACATGCTATTTTCAAGCCAGCTAAGCTAGTAGCCTAATGCCATGTCATTTAAAATAAAGTTACTACCACTCATATCATTTGCTTTCCCCTAGATGTGTTAATCTACTATGCCAACTTTATAAATACGTTTCAGGTGTTATGATTCGTGTTTTACATCTCAAAGGCAGATGTAATCCTTTATCCAATTGGCATGGGAATTTAAAACCAACATGACAGTTATATTACTTGTCTTATATGTCTTCATTGTTCATGGATGTGACATGGATTACTTGTTTCACTTTTGTTTTAGGGCTTTGGGATATTTTTCTCTATCTTTTTGTTCATTTCATTTACATTTCTTGTCTGCTGGACGTTGTGTGAAAATGTGATGAAAGAAATTACTTGTTTGGTGGGGTAGATGAAAGATGTTTCTGAACTTCTGGGATTCAATATAGGGCCCCTTCAATATATATTGCACATTGTTCTACAGGAATCGAGAATATAACAATATGCAGCACTAGGAAATTTGTTTTCTAGTGCTGCTACTAATTTTGCATTGATATTTCTAAGATGTAGTACAATTGGCTAATGGTATAACTGTTATTTTGATCAATTATTCTCGAGTTCTCTATTTTGTGTATGTTCATGGTACATTTCGGATAATAATTTAGAGAAGACTTCCATTCAGAGTTCTAGTTAATGCCATCTTCAGCTTTCCCTTTGATCTTCAGGAGGATAGTCAAAAGACTGGCAAGGTGACATCTGCAGGCATGTATTTCTTGCATTTCCAGGTGTACCGTATGGACTCAACAGTGAATGCGGTATGTAATTCTTTGTGTGCTGTTAGTTACTCTGTGTATCATATCTGATTTTTTAGATTTTTTTTCTTACAACTACAGTTGGCAATGGCCAAAGATCCTGAAGCTGCCTTCTTTAAAAGGTTGGAAGGTCTCCAACCCTGTGAAGTGTCAGCTCTCAAACCTGGAACCCATATATTTGCTGTCTATGGTGTGCATTCTTGCCGTCTGCCCGTCTCTAACTCTATTTTTATTGGAGGCATTTCTTTGTGCTGAGCCATCCTAATTGATTTGTGCAGGTGACAATTTTTTCAAGCCAGCTAGCTATATGATTGAAGCGATGTGCGCAAAGAGTTATGAAGACACAACAGAGAGGCTGAAGGAAATAGAATCTAAAATTCTAGCGAAGCGAAATGATCTGCGTCAATTTGAAACTGAGTACAGAAAAGTCAGTCACTAATTTTTCATTTTGCGATTAATCATATGTGTTTAGGTGTGCTTCTGCATTTGAAGAAAGCTTTGACTTGGTAATATGGTTTCAGGCTTTGGCACGGTTTCAAGAAGTCACCACCAGATATACACAAGAGAGAGAAGCGGTATGCATATGTGCCCCTCACTCCGTCTAGATATGTACTATTACAAAATGATATGATCGCAAGAGGTGTCCTACCTGTTGCCCTCAAAAACTTATCTAATTGAGAGTCACCCTAGTGCCAGATGCCCAGACCACATTAGATATTTAGTTATACATAAAATGATACATATAGTTACTGCCTGTGTCATTGATGTAGTGGTTTGTGGGTCTGAACACTATAAGAGGTCAGTCACACTAAACATAAATAGGCCACTATAACTGTTAGGGAAGAATGACCTTACAACCAGTTCCACTCAATCTAAGGTTACAACATACATTAACATTAACAAGAGTGCAGATGGGCCTAACATTAACAAGAGTACAGATAGGCATAATTCAAGTGCTTTTACATCTCAAATTTTGGTTGAAGTGTTTAGCAAACGTTTCACCTCCTTGAGCCATAAAAGCTAGTGCATGAAAACTTGGAAATAATATCACCTTGTCCTTGCTGATAATTTTTTATGGATAGCATTCAGCACTTTGTGTTAACTGGTTGAAGTTTGTGTAAAGATGATTATTGTAGGTATTATGCTACTTCACTAGCACTGAACATCTAATATGAGCAAATAAGTTTTTGACTACGAGTAATTATTGGGTGTAACTTGTTAAATCTATTTAATAGTCCTGGACATATTAATTTTGTAATACCTTGAATATGGGGTATACCTTCACAAGAAGCTTATGCTGACATTTGATATGAACATGTCAGACCATTCTGTTAGACTATCGACAAATTATGTTTGATCTGACCAAATGTTTAAATATGTTGCTAAAGAGTCACATATCTGCAGGTTGATGATATGCTGAGAGAGAGGGACAATATCCATTGCTCGTTCACAACTGAGCGAACTTTGGTAAACCCTGTTGGTGCCGGTAGTTGCAGTAGTAGGTATACCGTCGAGCAGAGCATTCCCGACAGCCCTGAGAATGGTAGCGTAGATGGCAGAGACAAATCTGGCAAAAAGAAGTGGTTTAATCTAAACCTTAATAGGTCGGACAAGAAAGCCTGATGAATCTTTTGCCAGAAATGTCATGTGTTTTGACTTGTTGTACATTTTGGAAACCCTATTGTATTCATGCCTTATGAGCTTCTTTGTTCCCAGTTCTCTGGGAGTTTTGTAGCATATATAGGAGTTTTGGGTACAGCATTTTATTGTCATGCATTATCCTAAGTGACTCCATTGCCCCCCATGCCTACCAGGCAAAGTTGCGTCGACATCCGAATTTGTGCAATCGCCTACCAAGCTATTTTATTAATTTGTTCTACTATAATTTTAATGTTGGCTTAACCCCTAGTTTTTTTTTCTCCTTATTCCGAATACTACTATGCGTTTTCTTAAATAAAATTAAAGCTTGTCTAGAAAGCTGCGACTGCGTTTGCTACGGGCACTCAATTCATTCCCAGTTACCTCGTTCCCAATTATCATGTGTTGTATTAGCGCCATCCAATTTGTTCCATGTCTCCTTATACTAGGGCCTTGTTTACTTTTTCAAATTCACCCTTAAATTTTACTATGCAGAATTTTTATTTCCCGTCATATCAAAATGTCGGCACATGCATGGAGTACTAAATATAGATGAAATTAAAAACTAATTATATAGTTTTGTTAAAAACTAATTATGCATGGAGTAATAAATATAGATGAAATTAAAGACTAATTAATCAAAATTTGGACAATTTTTACCAAATATGAACGAAATGCTACAGTGCGCATTTATTGCGCACAGTGCCATTCGGCACCTCCCGAATTCGGAAACTAAACAAGGCCTAGGGGTGAGTCGTTTTGAAGGAGCTACAGCTCTGGTTCTGTTTGTAAGGGCACTTAGAGCAACTCCAACCCAGGTCCCTACTTGGGCCTCTACTCTAAAATTTAGGAGTTTAGGTAAAAAATATCCTCCTATCCCCCTCTCATTTTGGCCTGATTTGGGGTCTCTGGCTGGAGTTGGGTTTTGATTTTGGCCCTCAAATTTTACAGGCCACCTTCCAAATGTAAATGTAGGGGCCTGATTTGGGGCCTGTGGCTGTAGATGCTCTTACCGTGCAAGACTATTATAGAGTTCAAGACTAATTATTACTTCTTATTTATAGTATATTGCTGATGTGTCACTGTATTTATTGAAGAGAGAGGAAGAAAAAAATAAGACTCCAAGTTTTATTAAGACTCTAAGTCTAAAATATTTAAGGTAATAAATAAGTTTAGACTCTGTGACAGAGTTTGCATTATGAGTGCCTGGCTTAAACGTTTCCTACGTAACAACGTTTGGAAGGGCTACTTTGGAGGAGAGAGCTAATTCGAAGGAGCTAGAGAAAAGCCTACTAAGGTCGGTTAATATGTATAGGTTGTTATTACAAAAATTAAAGGGCATTGGCAAAAGGTCGGTGCGCACCATTTAACTTGCCCGCTCCCCTCCCCCTAGCTCTCCTATATTCTTTCCTGTCTTCCCATTGTCACTTGGGATTTGATGGCGTTCATACCGCTGCCCTCAGTCAAGTAACCACTCTTGCTAGCTGAAAGCCTGTTTCTCCTCTGCCTAAGTGCCATTGCCTCCATCATCTCCCGCCAACTTTAGTGGACCACTGTAACTAATTCTACCCCTGCCAACTGGAACATTGTTGCCAATTCTACTTTCCTCATCTAGTTGATTCACTTGCCGTCTGCGATGTCCATTCAACCTCTCTCACTTCTTCGTAGCGTCATTATCTTGACTGCCACCATCATCTGTTCGTCGGCCTCCTCGAAAGTCACCCCATCTAAGACGATTGCCATAGAAACCCCCTAAACCCCATGAATCCTTGAATCCTAACATTGGTGAAGTCTTCGTCCGTGAGCTCGTCGTCTCTAGCTACAACAAGTTTTTTTGTCTTCTAGTGTGTGGTTGTCCAAACAAGAGTTTGTAAAGAAGCATTTATTTATCTCAAAAAAGACCTTATTCCATTAATGTGGTAGTTGTCGTTGCTATGGCCCCCCTTTAAGATCCTAGATAGCTAGAGGAGGGTGAATAGCTTATTAAAAATTCTACAAAAACACTAGAGAACTTGATTAGTAAAACAAACGGTGTAAAGCGCGGTTTGCCTAGCCTAGATGGTGAGGAAGCCTCCTATTGACTATTCTAGTATACTATGATCTCTATGACACTCAAAGGCTATGTTGCTACTTTCTACACTAGAGAGCTAGCAAGAACAACTAATTCTACAAAAGCTACACAAGATAAGCTAAGTAAGTAAATACAATGGAGAGGGAGATAATCCTTATACCGATGGTGAAGTGAAGATGTTGCCAATCACCAAGATGATAATCAATAAATCACAATAGGCAACACTCAATATGAAGACCAATAACTGGGAGATAATGAGATACAATGATTTGTTCACCCGGAGTTCACTTGTGCACCGACAAGCTACATCTCCGGTTGTGTCGACCAACACGTAGATGGTTCTCCTATTTTTGACCCGCAAGCCAAGGCCCCTCAAGGCACGCCTCCGCAAAGGCACCGCAGAAACCACTCTCAAGTGAGGTACTCAACAACACGCGCAATGTATTAGAGTTGCTTTTGGCACTCCGTCGAGGAAAGCACAAGAACCCCTTACAAATCAATTCGGAGGTGGCCAAGAACAATCACCGTCTCTTGCCAATGCCTCCAACAACCTCCAAGCTGGCTAGGAGCAGTACTCTCCAAGAGTAACAAGAAATCCACCGGCCAAACAATGCCACTAGATGCAACCACACATGCAAATGCACTTCGAATCACTCAATCTCACTTTGGATATGCAATCACGCAAGAGAGATGAGTAGGAGGGGTTTGCCTTAGCTCACAAGAATGTCAAGATGTTAGAAAGTCGAGACAGATAGCAACCAACCGGCCATCTTCTATTTATAACATCCCACATGCGAATAGAGCCATTACCCTCTCACTGCACAATTCATAGGACAGTTGGACGCGCTAGATGGTACAACGTCGGACACATTCATCAATTTCGCGCCAAACATCGCAGTTCAAAACTAGCGATTATGGTGCACAGTGGCTCCAGACGCAGTCCAGAGGCGGTGTAGAAACACCCCATTGCCGGACGCTGCGCTGGACCCACCGTCGGACACTCACCCAGCGTCCGATGCGTAAACCACTCGCACACGCCAAACACAGCCATCTCCGGACGCTGACGTCACGTGTCCGACCAAACACCGTCGGACACGTCCAACGCAGCTCCTCTCATGCTACTCAGTCGACAACGGCTCGGACGCAGCCTAGCGTCCGACGCTCGGACCTGGCGCGTCCGGCGCTTGCAATTTCAGCGAAATCAAGCTGTTGCCAACGCCAAACTTCTCCAACATGCTAACCAACAAGAGTAACACCTTGTGACCGAGAGTTAGCATGTTTTCACTAGCATTTTGCATCCAACACAATAGAAAATAGCCACTTCATTTTTCTGAAAGCGTCGAATGTGCCAAACTCCATCGCCTTTGTAAAATGTGCCAACACCACCAAGTGTACATCACCATGTTCTCGTGTGTTAGTATTTTCACATTTTTAAAGGTTTTTTAATTAGCAACTAGATCGTAATGCATCAACATGAATGATAGACCTAGTGGCACCCGTAAATTGAACCGTCGATAAGATTTCCCCTCTTAATAGTACGGCTATCAATCCTAAACCACTCACACCCCTCTATGATGTCTTGAGTGTAAAACAAAATGGCCCTATAGCTTTATACCTTTGCCTTGAGCCCATTTTGCTTTTCTATCAACCGCAAGTCTCCACATGACATGATTCACACCATATCATCATGTAACCCTCTTGTTCCATCGATCTCAACCTTACTTGCCCTTCTCCGTTGCGTTGGTCCATCGGGGCCAAGTCTTGCCTAAGCTTCACCATCGCATGGTCCTTCGCTTTAAAAAAACCTCGACTTGCCCTTCACACTTGCAACCAGTCTATCAAGCCAAGCCTCATCTTGATCTTCACCATCATAGTTACATGACTCCATGTCATGACTCATCTCCAACGAGCTCCTCACTTGGCAAGGACCACCTTATCTAAATCATCCACTTAGAATCAAGTTTAGCCCTAGGTTTCACCAATTATCCCAAAACCAAACTAGGGACTTTCACCCCTCTCTGCAAGAGACACTACTCAACTGGAATGAGTTTAACTGAGCATGCTACTTAGGAGCTTAAAAACTAGACAATATGATAGGTGTTTGGTTTATGAAATGAAGTAGTCTATCATCACTTCAATCCATCACTACTTCATTCCTTACAACTCGATGATTAGTATTAGTAAGATGAAAGCTAATTAGTTGACAGGTATTTTTTGTTGTGAGAGAAAAGTAGTGTACCATGACTGATAAGCCCGACTAATAAGTTTGAGTGATCAGGGAGTCATCCCACTTAATCTGAGGCATGAACTTATCATGCAACACCATATCTAGAATGAGTTGATTTTTCAAACCAAATACTCCATGAATATTACTCGGACTCGCCTCATATTCTTAATAACAACCACTCGTGTAAAATCTACCCCTCAAATATATAAAGAGGGATAGATTCTTGCATCTATATACTTCCTTGTCACGTCATTATCTCGACTACCACCATCATCTGTTCATCGGCTTCCTCAAAAATCCACCTTCTAAGCCGATTGCCATAGAAACCCCTTAACCCCCATGAATCCTTGATTCCTAATAGTGGTGAAGTCTTCATTTTTGAGCTCGTCGTCTCTGGCTACAATGAGCTTTTTTTTAATATTCTAGTGTGTGCTTGTCCGAATAAGAGTTTGTAAAGAAGCATTTATTTACCTAGAAAAAACTTATTCCATTCATATGGTAGTTGTAGTTGCTATGACCCTAGATACCCTCTCTGTAGAGACACTATTGAACTGGGATGGGTTTGGCTGAGCATGCTTAAAAACCAGACGATATGATAGGTGTTTGGTTTATGAGATGAAGTAGTCTGTCATCACCTTAATCCATCACCATTTCATTCCTTACAAGCTATTGATTACTATTAGTACGATGAAAGCTAATAAGTCGGGTGGTGTTGTTTTGTTATGAGAGAAAAATATTGTACCATGACTGATAAGCCAGGCTAATAAGTTTAAGTGTAAAGGGAGTCACCCCACTAAATCTAAGGATGAACTTATGAGTTATGATGCATCACCATATCTAGAATGAGTTGATTTTTCAAACCAAACATTCCATGAATATTACTCGAACTCGCCTCCTATTTAAAACATCCTCAATTTTGCACGAAGGGAAAATCCACAGAATGGCGAATAACATAATAGTTCAAAGCTCAAACCATCACATTATCTAGCAACAATCGATACAAAAATCTATACATCGAATAAAAGAGTATAAATAGAGGGGGGTTACATTAATAGTACAGTGCCACACTGGCGAAATCATTAGAGTAGCAGCATTTGGAACAGCTGTAGTAGGTGGAAGCAACAACAAATCTCCAAAAGAAGCCTGAGCGTAGGAACGAGACGTCTACTCCTCATCGTCGTTGTAGTCATAGTAAGGCTCACCTGCCAAATAACTTTTAGTATAGTTTGTATTGGCCACTGGCTCCCACCCTATGCATTGCTTTTGCTACATAGTATTTGGGTGGATGCAAAGGATATAATCAAGAGACCTAATATGGTTGTAGTTTTCTATGCAAGTAGTAACCAATATTATATAAACATAGTAATTCATCAAGTTTTAACCCATCTCTTCCACACATCTTTCCTATCCCATCATCACACACATCTGAAATGACCTCGATTTCCATGAAGGGAAATCCACAGAGTCAAAGTGTAATATGACCATTTAAATCACATTACCCAATAACAGTTGAATATCATAATCCATACATCGAACAAAAGATTGCAATAGAGAGGTTTACAATAACTTATTGCATCGCCACTTGGCGGAATCAGAGTTCAAGCAGCATAAAGTAAAAGCTTGAAGGTGCGAAAGCTATCATGGTCCATCCAACTCGAGCGTAGGTACGAAACCCTCAATCATCATACTCCTCAGACGAGTACTCACTCTTGGAACCTGTGTGCCAAAGTATCAATACGATATGTACTGGCCACTCCCACCCTATGCATTGCTTTGTGGAAATTGGATGCAAATCATGGATATATCAAAAGAACCTATAAAGGTTGGAGTTTCCTATGCAAGAGATCAAGTATATAAGTAATATAATAATCAGGTTTTATACACATTCCCATTCCCACACCATCCATCTCTGACTCACCATCTCAAATCCTCCAACACCATCTCAGACTCTGGTCGACAGGCCAACTCCCTCTTGGCCTGTCTCAGCGGCCTGCAGCCCTCAACCTGGCTCACGACCGGAAATCACACTCAGGGGGAAGGTAGAATACTCCACTCACTAGTCCGGTACAAGCAGAACACAGGAGAGGTCCATAGCCGACAAGTCAGCATATGTATCTATCGATCAACCATACACTCTGCAGAGGTTTCACTAATCCACTAGATAACCATCATCGATCTTGATCACCACCTAGGCAGATTCTGGGTGCCTTCTACCATAGAATGATGCCACCCTACCTCTCAGCCCTGGAACACCCTTAGAGTGGCTGATACTGTGAGGGGACCCATGATCCCATTCTCGTAGAGCATCATGACCGTCTCGAAAGGGTGTGAGACACATGCTCCTACCTCCCTATCACACACTCACCTGGTAGTAATGGCATCGATCTATCCAGCGGTTCAGCCGTCCCCCCATGGGAAGCGAGTGGATAGCAAGAGATTCCTATGATCCGGTTACCAGCACAGCAGTTCCTAGGTGTGACCAAGCCAGGATGTCTTTGTCAAGGTTGTTCTTTAACGTTCTACCATGACACCTTCATCTCGGGTTCCACCCCTCAGAGGCTCACACCCGAAGACCACCATCGCATCCAAGTTAGTCCGCCATAGACTTCTCTTCATGGGAATGTCCAGATCCATTCCCCGGCAAGACTTGCTCCAAAAGCTCATCGTAGATCCAGCTCGATCGACTCAACCCTTACCCTACACCCTACCATAAATTCTACCCCAAACCCAGATACAACACCATCAGCTCACTTGTCCATCTGATCCATCAACACACACATCAAGCCTGGCACCCCACCAGGCCCTTCCAGGGTTCATCACATCGCATCAAAATGTAAGCGAGTGAAGTATATATATAAATATAGCAGATAAGAAAGTGGCTAACATAACAGCGGGTAAGCAGGTGATAGGTTACAATAAGGTAGGGCTCATCAAATAAATATCTACCATGCATTCCTAGCACGGGTGATCCATTATTGCAACAAAAGTTAAAGCACTAGCAGCACTAGATTTGCCATGCATAAATGGGATCTACGAGGTTGGGTGAGATGTGGCACCTTCGCTGTCATTTTCCTCTGACCTTCCCTGGTACTCGGTGTCCTCCTCAGACCGGTCCCCGCTCGACTCTGTAACCGAGAATTATTGGCCGCGGGAGTGACCCCTATAGATTAGCACAAAGAACAAATAACTGCAAAAAGATCCAAATGCATTCAAGCAAGGTAAAAATAGCTAGGGCTCGATTTATAGAAAATTTTGATACTTGGATCACAATTTTCTGAGCTCGTATGAATTAGTTATGATTTTTGAAAGATTTAACCATATTCTGAAAAAGAAAAGGACTGGATTAATCTGGGGCCGACATGTGGAAGCACGGAATTGGGCCACGTGTCATGCGTGGGTCCAACAGCGACCAACACAGAAGCTGATGTGGATGATGATGTCAAGCTAACGTCAGTTATGACAGGTGGGACCAGGGTGACGTCACCTGCTGATGTCAGCGTTGACTCGGTCAACGGTTAATGGTCAAGTGGGCCCTTATTAGGTCGTTAACGAGCCGTTAATGGGCCAGATGGGCTAGACATGGGTCGGGCTTGGCCCGCCACATGACACGCTCTGGTGCTGCCACGTCATCTTCTGGATCCGAAACGGGCTCAGCTCTCGGCTCTTGGTCCATAGTGCACCGGTTCGCTTGGGATCCACCTGCAGTCACTCAAGTCCATGTGAACCGGGTGCACGAGTTACTCCTTCAGTCCACGCGGTCCACCGATCGAGCCACGGTGCATCAGCGGCTGCGGGGTCCACCCGTAGTCTCTCTGGTTCACGTAGACCACGTCCACCGTCTTCACGCCGAATCGATCCCCTTCCCTATCTCGGCTTCATGTCGATGGAGCTCACCGGCGGTGACCATCTCCTCCAATTCTGGCGCCTCGGTGGTCCTCTGGCTCCATCTTGCGCTTCGGCTTCAGTACGGCATGGCGAACACGGAGGTAGTCTTCAAGGTGGCGGCTTAGCATCGGACGACGAGGTGCTCCTCGAACGACGGTTTGACGACGACGGCGTGCGGCTGCAGCTCAGCAGAGACCCAATTCCAAGCCAAGGCGAGTACGGGGTTGTGATTGGACTCACCCAACACCCCCAACACGCCGACGGTGACCATCTTCCACTACGGAGTCCGCGCGGGCAACATCTCCCATGTCAGAGCTCCGATGTGGTCACGGTGCGCGGCACGGCTCCAAGGGAGGCTCCTCGGCCCCCATATTCTCCATCTTCTGATGCAGCATGTCACGACGGTTCTTGACGATAGCTTCTCGTCCTCTGCGGTGGCTAGAATCGGCAGGGAATGGTGTTGCACGGCGGTGCTCCAGAGTGGTGTGACGACGGCGCGACCTCGGGTTGACAGCCTCTGGTATAGAGAAGCAAGTGGCTAGCGTGCGCACGGAGCTTTTCACATCGAGGCGGTTGCAGATCTTGAGTCGATGAAGCCCAGGTATCAGCGGGCTGGCTGGCAGTTTGGCCTCGCCGCGGTGAACCATGGCTGCAGCGACGGGCAGGGTGGCATGTCCGTTCCGGCGTCCTCCTGACGCCGTGCAAGGCATGTGGCTTGGCTGGGCGTCTTGTGTGCATGCGTGTGTGTCGAAGGAAACCAGTAGAGGCCTTGGCCTATGCGCTCTGGTACGGGTGCCATGGCTGGAAGCAAAAGGTGGAGATTGGAAGGGGGCTCATGGCGGCGCTCACCGTCGTGTGAAGAGGAAAAGGAGGCAGGGTACACATCCAAGAAGCAGCGGCTCATGGTACAACTTTGGCTTCTCGATCCCGATGTACAGCGCAGCAGCAGCTCCGGCGTGGCAGAGCTCCTCCTTCTTCTCTGGCGGTGGCAGACTTCCTTCTTGTTCTTTCCTGCCCCCTTCTTCTCCTTTCCTCCCCAAATTCTCCTAACTGGCTAGCTTGATGCTCGAATTGGTGAGCCACTGGTGTGGCGGCGGGCGGTGGAAAACCCTAGGGCGCTAGGGTCTTGCTTTTATAGGAGCGCGGCGAGGGCAGTGGCATGGCAGTGGTGATCGTGGGTGGCCAGCTGCAAATTGGTACCCATCACTTGCTGGTTGCGTCTTAGTGGCCTTCAACCATTATTCTGATCCATGTACTTGATTCCGACGTGTCCTGCTTATAAATCACTGGATCTATTCTGTGAATTAGATGTCGTCTACACTATCAACACTGTGGCTGGAGTGGTCCAAATGATTCAATATACCAAAGATGGTTATGTGTCAGGTACACCTTGTATGAGTGATTTGGTATAATCTTGGATTTACCAGAATGTGCCTTATCGAGTATCAGATGAATGTCGTCGTAATGTGGAAATTGGAATAGTTATAGGTACATTCTGAGTAATTATTAGCATGATCATTAACAGAAGAATGTTTTGTTGAACATCAAAAGTCATCGAGATCCAACTAAAAGAGCAAATACCTTATGCTAAGGATTGTAATGGTAGCCCTTAGCTAAGGAATTGGTTTCTTTTATCGATTATCATTAGTGGAAAGAAGATTTTGGTGGTTTTCTACTAAGTTAGAGAATTGTTGACCAAGGAACTGTGACTTCTACATATAAAAGTTTGAATTTCTTGATCTGATTGGATAATATTGACGTGTCATTAGTTGGTTTTCCTACAAATGACTTCGCCGATATTGAACTTGCTCTGACCAATCCTACATTAACTACCATGAAGACAATAATATAATTTCCACCTTTGTGGACATTACAATGCACTTCTTTGGTTGTGAACCATTTCAGATTATGAGGAACTTTTTGATGTGTTTGAAGTTGTGAATAGTAGATTCCCGTACACTCAATCCCTTGATGCCTCCAAATGGGTAGTTATCGGCCATTTATCATGATAACTTATTCGAGAGAGACGTGGTCTTGGGTTTGTTGTGGGATTATTTGGTACTATTCTTTATCATCTTCATGTTTTAGATTGATGGAAAATGTTGGGATTACCTTGGAACCCGGATGTAAGTTGTAAGTTATCTTTGAAGGATCTTTGAAGAAGAAAGATTCCAATGGGAGTTAAAAGTAAAGGAAGTAACTAACAAAGACGTTTCGATGAGGTTAACTGCCTTTCAAAACTAATAACCCCTGATTGAAATCTCGAGGACGAGATTTTTCTTAAGGGGTTAAGGATGTAACATCCCTGATGTTAAGCATGCATTTGCACGTGCATTTCATGAGGCATAAACATCATCATCACATGCATTAACTAAAATGGGAAATGCAAGTGTATATATGATGTTTGAATTTCTTGTTGTATGTTGGAATATCTATACATAGGTTTAACTAGTCCAATTGCTTGGTGTTTGCTCACTAATCAACTTAGACATATTTAGAGTGTAAAATGTACCTAATTCATTGGGGAACCTCATGCCAAAATTAGGGATCGATTCGAATCAGTTTGTCCATCCAATTTCGAGAAATGCGAATTGTATGTCAAAGGTAATTAACCTGTTGACATTGCTATGTTGGTGCCTAACTATCTCTTAATCTGTAGCTCTAATGACCATGGACACTTAACAAACATTGTTAAGCATCCTTTGGTGACCAACTTCCATTATTGGCCCATGGCCTAGTTGGCACATATTGGGCCCAATTGTCCTACCAACCTGGCCACTTCCGCGCCCGCCACGTGTTCGATGAACTGTCAACAAGAACGTTCGCCTGAACGACAACATTGCATCCATGTACCCGCGTCGCACGCCTTCGGGATGCAGACAACACCGTGTCACGCGCCTTCGCATTTGGACAGCACCACGACCTTCTTCGTCCCTCCTCACTCTCCCTCACTCCTCCAGTAGCGCCACTCATCCTTCTCTTCGCCTCGCAGCGCGAGAGCACATGCCGCCGCGGGTGCCGAGCCGCCATAGCCGTCGTGCCAAGCTCGGCCACCACGCCTCGCTGCTGCTGCCGGTGCCATTGTCGAGATCAGGCTGCCAAAGCCCGTGCACGGTGTCGTCATCCTCCGCGCGCATGCTCGTCCAAGCCCACACCACCAGCTGCGCCGTCGCAGCCGCGAGCAGCGGCTGCTGCCGGCTGCTGCGCGCGGACAGCCCACCATGGGCCACCTTGGTCTGGGCTACACTAAGCTCTAAGGTCGCATCGACCCCCTGGTGCTCCGGCGCCACCTTGTCGGCCAGCCACGGGCCTGAATCGGCCGACCCCATGTCATCCACTGCTCCGTGTACGATGAAGAAGAGAAAGGACCTCGATGTAAATATGAATCTTTTGGGTGTTCATTTTGCATAATTGTTAGACTCATAGGTTTTTAGATCTGGGCTTGTGTAATTTCTAGAAAGTACAGGGACCTATCTCCAAAGTGTTTGTCTTATTTGGATTTATAAAAATAATTTCTAGAAATTAATTATAGCCTTGTTTAATTCATAACTTGGTGAATAATGGTCCAAATGAGGCGATTCAAGTTGTAATATTTTTCTTATGAGATGATCTAAGTATAAAAAATATAATATGCCATGTGTGTGATACGTTTATATTGAGTTTTATTTAATTATTGATTTATGTATAATCTTTGGAAATGTATAGTAAATAGAATATAGCTCAGAAAAATATGATTCTTGTTTTGTTGGTCTTCTTATGTGATACACTTGCTGTGAAAAATATAATATGAGCACATGTTATGTAAATATTATAGATGTAGTTCAAGTGGAATAAATGGGCTATTCTTGGAATAATTCCTAGTAAATAATATATGCATAAATTGACTTGATGCACCTATAGGAAGAATGTGTTGAGATGAATATGCTTATAAGTAAATGATTTTGGCTTTACTAGCTTGTTTGCTGGTCATGAGTAGAAGAGAATAAAATTACATACCTCATATGCAATTATTATCACCATGTCATACGCATCCAACATGCATTATTCATATGCCACATATGCATCATATAGGATCGCTAGATGGACAGAACGTGACGTGAGACGAGGATCCGGAAGAGGAGTCCCGAAGGAAGCTCTCGCACAGGAGGTGTCGGGACTTGGATCGTCGAGTTCATTTTGGAAGGCAAGCCCTGGAGCATATCTCCCTGTGGTTTGCAAATCTCACTTGAGTCCTTTATGATGTTTGATGCATTAAGTTATAGAAGCTGCTTGGAACCGCTGCTGCATATCGATATTCCTTGACTACCGATATATCCTTTACCCTGATAGAATCAGGATCATTACATGCTTAGCCATGCTTAATTAGACCGGTAGAAGTCGGGTGATTTATGTCACTAGCGAGCTATAGCTGGTTACCAGAGATGTATGGCAATATGAAAGATCCTGGAAATCACTAAGTCATAAACCTGAACTTCCAACTACTCTTGTCATATTGAACACAGCCCCACATTTAGCTGGTTTTATGGGACCGCAAAGCCGAGTAGCTCTGTTTAGGCCGGGAATTAACATGCTGGGTGCATCATATTGGAGATGTATGGGGGCCCAACAGGGGCACAGAGAGTAAGTCCAAATGGCCAGTCATGCCGGAGAGACTTGGTAGCCGGACGGCTCCTGGGTACGATGGCCTCGGTTGAACCTGTGACTTTACCCGAACAGTTCCAAAGGTGACCTAATCAACCCCAATGGGGGAAGTGTGGTTTGTGTGGGGAATACCTCGCCAGCTGGTCAGTAATCAATTATAATCTCCATTATTCCTGGATAGTGAACGCTTGACCCTAAGCGTCGAAACTTAATAAATCATGTTGTGATGATGGTTATATGGATGAGTTGAGAATGCCAAGTGGAGATAGGGTAACCACTGATACTTATTGGATCCCTATTGATGCTTAGTCTTGAACTATATGAATAATCTAGTATTGATGCTCACCTAGTTAAGCAGGATGATAAGTAAAAGCTATGCCAATTAAATGAATAGGCTTATTAGGCTACAACTATAAATTGTTGCTAATAAACTTAAAGTGGTTCATAAAGATAAGCCATGCTTTTCTGCAAAAATAAATGAGCCAGTCTACCATATGAAGCCTTCCTTGGTGTCAATTTATTTTGGTTTATGATGGGTAAGTCTAGCTGAGTACATCCTCATACACAGGGTATATTCCCAGTTGTTGCAAATCATGAGATGCCTTTTGCTATGGCGACAAGATGGACTTGTATCCCACTACATAGGATTAGATCATGGGCAAGGTCAACTTTTATATCTCATCTCAAATGCTTTTGCTGGATTTGACTCTGAGCCGGCACAATAATCAAAACATGATGTGTGGTTGTTATCAAAATATTTTGTTTTCCATAATTCTTTATTACAGAAAGGTGTTGTAATAATTTTTGTAAACTCTGATATAATTATGAAATTTATGTAACATGTGGATTATGGTTACTGAATGTCTACGATCCTGGTTGTAAGTTGGTTTGAAATCCTTCATGATTTCATGGACTACCGGGTTTATATGGGCTTAGGCGCAACTTAAACTGTTTCGACAGGTTAATTTGGACTTAAGATTATATAAATTGGGCAGTTCTGTTACAGAAACGGACGGCAGAGCTGTGATAACGAGAGGCTGCAGCAGCCTAAAAGGGGCTTCGGTGCACACGGGAGTCTCACGAGGCCAAGACGAACAAGGGAGAGGCCTGAATTTGGGGTATGGGGGCTCCTAGCGTGGCAGGTAGCGGAGGTGGATCGGCGATGGCGGATTCCAACGGTGGCGGCGGTGAGGCGGCGGCTAGGCGTGAGTCCGAGGTTCATTTTCTCCCCTAAATCATCGATTGGGGATGCAGGACACCTAGTGGAGTAGCTAATCGAGGCTCGGTGGAGCGCGCGTGGCTACAAGGCCACAGCGACGCTCTGACAGCAGGAGTCCATGGTGACCGAGGGTGCGCAAAGCGGCGTGCCCTCATTGTTGGCCGGCCGGGCTCGATAGGGTGTGTGCAGCGCATCCCAGATGACGGCGGTCACGATGATGAGGTTAATGGCGCCTATCTCTAAGCAGTGCGGTGGGAATGCGGTGGTGAACTGGTTGTCGGCCATGGCGAGGGCAAAGGTGAGCTCACCTACGTGCGATGGTGCTAGCAGCTACGTCGGCTCGGGGAAGAAGAAGCAAAGTGGCCTGGTTCGCTTGGTGTAGACGAACAGGGGCGCCAGGGCCTCCTCCGGCCGGCATGAGCAGCGACGGCGGCGCTCTGGGTCTGGCTTGGCAGCTTCTCCCCGCCTCCTTCCTCCTCCAATCTCTTCCCTCCTCCTCGCTTAGCAGACGGGCACGAGGTGGTGCGGGTGTGCCACAGTGTGGCGGCACGAATGGTGGAAACCCTAAGGCCGGGTGCTTCCCCTTTTATAGCCATGGCAGACGGCCATGGCGGCTTGGACGGCAGGGATGGGGCAAAGCTAATCGTGCAGCTGCAGTGGGTTAGGGTTTGCGGCGCGGGCGGCGAGGCACGGGCGGACGACCGGGACGCCATGGCCATTTTCAGGCCGGCGAACAAGACGCGCGGGTGAGCAAAAGAGGAAAAACGTAGGGGCTGACAATAGGGGCCCACGTGTCAGCGACTCAGCAGGGAGGTCACGGGTGGCGCTTGATGGGCCGGTCGGCCTAGTTGGGCCGCGGGACTACGGGAAGCAGGCCAGGGCGCGTGCGGGGCAAGCCGGCAGGCGCGCGGGGGCACTGTGGCAGCAACCTAGTAGGCCGAGGCACACACGGGGAGGCAGGCCGGTCGGGTGGCCATGCTGGGCCTCGGCGTGCTCAAGGCCAGCAGGCCTAGTTGGGCTAATGCTGCCTTGGGTTTCTTTCCCGTCTTGTTTCCTTCTCCATTTCTATTTCTCTTTTCTATTTCAATTTTTAAGCTATGCCATGATCAAGTAGTTGAGTCAAGTTAGTGACATGGCACACATGCTTGGTGGGTCCCCTAGGGTCTCATGGTGATGTGGGGTCCATGTCCAAGTTAGTTACACATATATATACACATGTGATATAAAGGTGATGTGGGTTCCATGTCCAAGTTAGTTACACATGTGATTTTATTAACAAAACATAAAATCAATAAGAAGCAAAACAAACTTTGGGAATAAAATGCAATGTTTCATCTAACATTAGGTGCTACTTGTGCAACTATTGGATGTCTCCCTACATGACACTCACCATTCATAGATTATTTTAGAAAAAAATTTGTTGGTTATGATTTTTGGGGTTGTTACACTATTCTTGATACCGAACCACTCTTGTAAACTCTACCCCTTAAGTATATAAGGAGGGATAGATTCCTTCATCTATATAAGGAGGGTAAGGTCCCTTAATTGCTATCCTTGTCTCTTAGCAATCAACCCTAGCATCATCAACACTCCTGGAAACCAAGCATAAGATGTACATTGAACTCTTCTCTACTAGACATACAGTATCCATTCAAAATCAGCACCATGTATGTTATTCCTCCGATTCCCTACCATACCTAAATCAATATATAAAATTGGCTCCTAGAATTTTTAGAAAGGATGACAAAAGCTTTGTCGTGATTTCTATTAGTCGAAGAAAGAAAAAAAAGGCAAATGCCCACCTAGTTTTTTGAATGGAAACTAGGCCCAAAAATCATACAACTGAGGAGAGTGTTCCACTCATCCTACAAAACTTTGATACAACCGCCGACAACTGTCTACTCCACTCTATGAGCTCCAAATTGGTCGAAATGACCCCACTAAACCACTCAACTACCAACTATCAACTAACAACTAGCAAGAGAAAATACGGTGACATGCCGGACACCAGGTAGCACAGCTTGGGGTACCACCATGGCCAAACGGCGAAGAGCAAACTTGGAACTAGAACGCCTAACATTGCCTCCAACAAGGGAATGACGCAAAAGACACTGACAATTTAGTCCGCAAAGGGACGGTTTTCACCTACAATATCCACTATGGTGCGAGGAGAGGTAGGAGTGGACGCCTCCAAGAAGGGAACGATGTCCGCAGACGTCATCGTCCAAGCTTTCGCCCCGACCTCAAACAACCTCCACACCGTCACCATCGTGACCGAACCCTACCAATAAGGCAGGTGCAGCAAAGGATCAGCGGCATCCTCACCTAGCCGCTGCCCCTAGAGACGGTGGCCAATCGAAGCTCCGAGAGAAGCCCGACGAAGTGTCCGACCATCGCTAGAACAGATGAAGCCAGCCAGCAGCACGCAGATCCGTCATCTTCAACATGGAAACCAACCAAACAAGAGGGAAGGCCGATGACAGGGAGAAGAGGGCTGGGATCAGACGAAGCCCCTGTCGCTCAGCCCACCACCGCCCCAACCTCTGTCGAACCGGTCCCACCTAACCCACGCTGCAGACAATCACCAACGGCCTCTGCTCCCCCAACAGCCACCAGGAGCCGCCATCGCCTCATCGCAGCTTGCCACAGCGCGGGAGCCGCCGGCAGGACGCAGGCCCGCGCCGCTCCCTCACGCCATGGCCCGTGCTCCTTGGCCTCGGAAGCTTTCTCCACCTGTAGCAGCCGCCTGTGCATGGAACTGCCCGCGAACATACCGGATCAAGCAATCCGGCATCCCAACGAGCCATGACGTTATCCAGCAGCCCACCGTCAACCAGCCCGCACGAATCCGGCCCTGGGGACACCGGAACCGGCCGCCAGCATGCTCCGACGGACCCTGGGACGTAACCACCATTGAGGGCTCCATCACGAGCTCGCACAGGCGTGCCCCACCGCAGCCCACACAGATCTGGTACAGGGGCAGCCTGATCCGGGCCTAGGGACACTACTGCCGCTGCCGCCGTTGCCCGATTACCCTGCCTCGCCCCGTCGGCCGCGCTGGAGCTCGGCGCCGCTTACTGCAGCAGGAAGAAGCGACCCGCCGCCGCCTTCCCTGCAACCCGCACGGCCATGCCGGCGGCCTGCTCCGGCGGCGCGCGGCGTGGAGAGGAGGTGGCGGCGCTATGGTATGGTGGCCCGAGCCGCCCTTGGAGACGGAGCGACGCGGGGGGAGGGGAAAAGTTGTCCATAAACTGGCTCCTAGATGTTACCTCTCTAATTCACCATATACAAAAACATCGATTTACTGTCGGATGCTAAATCATATATGATCGATCACAACTAAACCTCCCCTATGTATAACATAGTTATATAGTTTTTATTTACAACTACTATTCCTAGAGTTATATAACAATTCCATTTTCTATTGTTACAGCAACTCCAAGAGATATTGTATCGTGCGCAGTATTAGCAAAATTAAGAAAAAAGAGGCTCCGACAGACTCACTAATAGCATTTGTAACTAGTTGGCAAATTAAGCTAGTGGGCTTCGCTGGCTATCCGGCGTCCGGGCATTTACACCCTTGTGGCCTGTTTTTCCGCTCCACCTGTATCTCCCTTCGTAGACAGGAACAGTTAAAATTTACTGCACCGTGCGGGAGTAGTAATCAAGCGCGGGCAAGTGGCCATCCTATTGCTTGTATCAATCATGTCTAGGCATGTGACAAAGAACGCAGCACAAATAGCTTTTTATTAGAACGTGTTTGGTTGGACTGTGGCTTTTAAAAAAGTAGTTGTGGGCCTGGCTGTCTAAAAAGTAGCTTTTGAAAAGCAGCCGTGACAAGTCAAAAGCCCCTTTTGTGCAGTAGCTATGGCTTCTCAAACACCGGTCTCATTGACAAGCGGGCCCCACTCGTCAGCCTCTTCCCTCCTCTTCTTCCGAGACATGCCGCACAGACGCAAGGGAGTGGCCTTGCCGGGCACCGCCGCGCCTAGGAGGGGCTGCGGGGCCTCGCTGGGCACCGCGCGCAGGGGAGGGGCACCGCCGCGCCGCGCCGCGAGCTGCCTCGACGGGCACCACGCCTCGCCGTGCACCACGCCGCGTCGGGAAGGGGCCGCGCGCGGGCCCTCGTCGGCTACCGCCGCACAGGGAGGGGTGCCACCACGCGCAGGGGACGGGCGCCGCCTCGCACAGGGGAGGGGCGCCGCCGCGTCGGGAGCGGCCTCGCCGGGCACCGCCGCACCGAGGAGGGACCATGTGGGGCCTCGCGCGACACCGCCGCATGCAGGGGAAGTGCGACGCGGCGCACAAGGGGGGTCCTCGCTGGCCGCTGAGGCGCTCGCCGGAGGAAGGGCGTCGTACCACCTGTGCCGTGCGGTCTCTTTCTCGCGAGCACGAAGAGGAAATGAAGAATAGAAACGAACCGGTACATGTGTAACCAGTGGCAGGTGGGTAATTTTTAAAAGTCTTGATTTAGCGAGTCTATTGTGGACTATATCTATTTTAGAAGTCTATACTAGTTTGGAGAGATTTACATTAATTCTTGGAGTTGCTCTTAGAGACATATGTATTGGCACAGCTATGGATGTGCCCATGCCAGTCGTGGAACCGTGCTCGCCGAATTTTTTTTCCTTGCGAACGAGGCTCACCATGCCTCTAAAACTCTAAAGCCAAAATTTCCTTTGTATGCATTACTCCTAAATTTGTTTACACTTAAAAAATGCATTTATAATTGCTGTGAAGTTCACGACCAGTGGGCCTATGCTGTCATGGAACCGTGCTAGCTGAAATTTTTTCCCCTTGCCAAGCCTCGCCTCGAGCCTGTCTTCCTCCATCTCGGTCGCGCCAACGCACGCTTCCCAGTTTTCACCCCCAAAGCCGACCACACGGATCCAGCCCCCTTTTCCTCTTGAGCCACCGCTGATGGCGTCCACCCCGCCGGCGGCGCCCGCGGTGGCGCCGTCGCTGGTGGACACCCTCTTCCAGCGGTCCCTAAACGACCTCATCAAGTCCCTCCGCGCCGACCCTTCCTCCGCCGGCGAGGCCGCCGCCGTCGCCCGCGCGCTCGCAGAGATCCACCGCGAGATCCGGGCCCCCGACGCCGCCACCAAGTCCGCCGCGCTGCAGAAGCTCACCTACCTCTCCTCGCTCCACTTCGCGCCCGTGGCCTCCCACCCGCTCGCCTTCCCGGCCATCGAGCTCCTCGCCTCGCCGCACCTGCCCCACAAGCGCCTGGCCTACCTCGCCGCGTCGCTCTCGCTCCACCCGGCCTCCCTCTCCCTGCTCCCGCTCGCCACCCACCAGCTCCACAAGGATCTCTCCCCTTCCTCCTCCGCCTCCCCCGGCGCCGCCGCCCACGTCTCCGCGCTCGCGCTCAGCCTCCTCGCCTCGCCCGCCGCGGCCGCGGCGCCCGACCTCCCGGTCCACCTCGCGCACGACCTCGTGCCGCACCTCGCCCGCGGCAGCCCGCGCGCCATCGCCGCCGCCGCGCGCGTCATCGCCGCGTCCCCGTCCGCGGCCGTGCCGGTCCTCTTCAGGCCGCTGGCGGCGTGTCTCGCGTCCCCCGATCCACGCGCGTCCACGGCGGCCGCGGCGGCGTTCTGCGACCTGTCGGCGCCGCCCGCCGACGCGACGCCTTTCCTGCCGCTCGCGCCCGACCTCTACAACCTGCTCACCACATCCCGGTCCAACTGGGCGCTCATCAAGGTGCTCAAGGTGTTTGCAAGGCTGGCTCCTCTCGAACCCCGCCTGGCTGCGAGGATTGTCGACCCGGTCTGCCAGCTCCTCACCCGATCTTCGGCCATGTCACTGACCTTTGAGTGCATCCGTACGGTGCTCACCGCACTGCCAGCACATGATGCCGCGGTCTGCCTGGCCATTGTGAAAATCAATGAGTTCATTGTTGCTGATGACGATCCCAACCTGAGGTACCTGGGGCTTCTGGCTCTTGGTATGCTTGGTCCAGCATATGCATCCATGGTGCATAATTGTCGGGATGCGATTGTGAAGTCACTGGGTGATGCCGACACCAACATTCGCCACGAAGCGTTGCATCTGATTATGGGGATGGTTGATGAAAACAACGTCATGGACATTGCTGGTATGCTGATTAGTCATGTTGCTAAGTCAGACCCAGAGTTCGCAAATGAAATTCTTGGAGCTGTTCTAGTAGTGTGTGGGCGTAATGTGTATGAGATGGTGGTGGATTTTGATTGGTATGTTTCGCTCATTGCGGATATGGCGAGGACCCTGCATTGTGCCCAGGGGGATGAGATTGGTCGGCAGCTTGTTGATGTAGGACTGAGAGTGCAGGATGCGCGGCCAGAGCTTGTCCGTTCGGCTCGAACTCTCCTGATTGATCCTGCTTTGCTTGGAAATCACTTCCTCTTCCCTGTTCTTTCAGCAGCTGCATGGGTTTCTGGTGAGTATGTGGACTTAACCAAGGATCCTGTTGAGCTTATCGAAGCACTCTTGCAACCAAGGACCAGCCTACTGCCAATTTCAGCGAGAGCTGTCTACATCCATGCAGTATTTAAAGTGATTACTTGGTGTTTCAATGTGTATGTTGGGAGATTGGGTGATTCAGGCATGACAATGGATGTCATGTTCGACAGGTTAGCTGCTGATCAAACTGTTAGTTTGGAAAGCAATGTTGCATTTGGGTCTGGTGAAGAGCAAGATATTGGGGCGAGCACAGTGCGAAAGGACCCTTTTTCGCATGAATCTATACTTTACATGATTAACCTGATTCAAACAACAGTTGGTCCACTCATTAACTGCAATGAAGTAGAAGTCCAGGATAGAGCACACAACCTGATTGGTTTTGTCCATTTAGTAAAAGAAATTCAAGAGTTGGACAAAAGGAGGGTTGTTGATGGTGACAAGCCAAGCAGGTTAAAAGACCTTGTTAATACTATGCGGACAGTATTCTGTCAAGAACTAGGTCCTGTTTCTGTGAATGCACAGATGAAAGTGGTCCCTCCAGATAGTCTTATCCTGAATGAAAATCTTGTTGCACTTGCTGGCATTGTCAGTGAAGATGATACTGCTCCCTCAACTTCAATCTTTTTCTATCCTAGCAGACACCATTCTGTAGATACCAGAGATGAGCCTGCAGTGTCAATTGGTCCGTCTTCTCTTTCTGAGCATCGCAAGAGGCATGAGCTCTTTTATCTCCAAACAGGGAAAACTGAGGACGAGCCAAATGATTACCCTCAAGCTAACGATTCTCTACCATCTTCAAGCAATAATTCTGTTAATGATGACAAGTCGAAGAATGCTGAACTTGTATTTGCTAGGAAAAAGTCGACGGCCACGAAGTCCAGACCAAAAGTAGTTAAGTTGGATACTGAGGATTTCCTCAGTTCTATGGTGCCTAGTGCAAATGTTCCAAAAGAAGATCCCTTTTCTGGGGCTCTACGAGATGTGCTCTTGGGTAGTGATGCTAAGGCATTGTCTTCACAAAGGGCTTTGGATGTAAACTTGGAAGGAATGCTAAACAAAACAGGCAGTAATGAATCTAGCTCTCAGCAGATAGAGGATTTAGGAAGCCATCCTGCTTCACGTTCTACCAGTAGAACAAGTAAGCAACAAAACCATGATAAAGGGAAAGGTATAAATCCTCCTGAAAGTGATGGCAAAGAACCAAGAAAGCACAGAAGCTCTGGTAGAAGTGGACATCGTCAAGGAAAACATAAGCATAGAGAAAAGTCTAGTACTCAGCCTGACACTGTACCTCAAGCTCCAGTCATTCAAGATTTCCTTCTATAGCATCTGAGAGACTCATTTGGTACACCCAATATTTGTGGATATTTGTTCCTTAAGTTGAATACATTTCATTCTCTTTTGACCTATGGTGCTATTTAGTCTTTGATCTGTTACTGGTCATGCTGTTTCATATCTATCTTGGTCATAGCACTTGATGCAATTTGCTCTTTGATAGGTCTATTGATATATGTTAGTTCATATGCCATACTGTAGAGAGCCAGACACAGTTTTTATTTAATCTCTTTTTTTACTTCTATAAGCCTCCCATCTACCTCTCAAAATTGTGGAAGTCATGGTAGTTAGGCTCTGTTTGGCAACCACCTAGATTATATTATATGGGTGGTAGCCAAACAGGGCAGATTATATACAGATGGTGATGGTAGATTATATAATCTTAATGTATTGTAGATTATATGATTATATTATATATCAATTACCAGCCTAGGTTATATAATCTAAGGGGTTGCCAAACAAGGCTATGCACCAATACTTGCAGGCTATGCAGAACTTCAAATACACATTAACTTACCATGGTAGCATTGAACATGAATAAGTCTATTTCAAATTGACTTATTGAATGTGTGGGGCTTATATTTGTATAACTTAAATTGAAACAAATTAACAAATATTTCTTAGCTGTTAAGTAAGGTGGGCTACTATTGTAAGTGAGTCAGCCATATTACCCAATCGAAATGAGGATGTACTGAAGCACTTTAATTAGTGACTTAAATTTGCATAAGATATTTTTGACAAAATTCTTAAACGATGTTGTGTTGCAGGACATGGAAATGGAAATTAGAAGCAACACTTTTCCATAATTGCATTGTTCTGAGTTAGTACCATGATTGTACAAAAGAAGGTTTCTTAGTTTGAACACACTATACAACGGTTAAAGTTCTATGCAAATTTAGTATAGCATTTGTTCCAGATCTCCCCCAGTTTCCATATTATTGTTTATATCGGCATTGCTACAGAATCCAAAAGTTTACAACAGGGAAATTTCTTTGGTCTGTAGGCTATTTTTATTGTTCGGAAACATAAAGTGAATTCTGAATGATGTTGAATGTTGATTCAATTCTGTTGTTCCTTTTCTTGATTGTAGAAAAAAAAAGTAATGTAGGACATACCACTGAGCTCAAGCAGCAGTCACCCGTATGTTAGCGCCTTTGTATGCAAGGAAATAGAGGTTTGTTCACTGCTACAAGAACAAAAACCATTTCCCCGGGCACCCTTTGCATTTATTTATTTTCATATACATTTCTACTGGCGAAAGATTATGGGCTGCCTATGGAGATATGGGTCTAAATCCAAGCAACATTTTGTTGTTGGAACGAAACATGGAAATACATTTGGAACTTCTATGCGTGCATCACAAAACAAAATAGACTTCACTGCTTAACTGCCTCTCCAGGCTCCAGCCATCAATATTCAGACCACGAAGGAATGCTGCATTTTGAAAGTCTGGCCTGTCATATTGACAGTTTGTTCTGAAATGCGTCACGGTTGTATTAATATACTTTCTTCTTACTAGACACATAAAACAACGATAACATATATACGAGTGTTCGTTATATAGTTACCTAATAAAATTGATAGATTGATAACTAAAAAGAATGTGCATCTGAAACATCATTTTAATTCAATAATGTAATAAGAATATATGACATCACTTCATGCCTATGATATGTGAAAGATAAGCTTCCACTTCTTTAGAAATTAAAGGTCTCCTTGAATTTCTTGCGTATGTTAATAGTCTGATTACGAAGTCATTTCGTATTCTTCGGTCATCCTGTGCATAGTCAAATGTAAAATTAGAAAGTACAATTAATAGTATTATATAAATAAATTATAATAATAATGTTTTTATATGACAAGGAATAGCATTTGCACTCACCATGTTGATCCATGTGAGTTTCCCATTATTCTAGGCCGCCATTAATTGTAGAACATGGAAGCCAGACAAACTACCATAAAAGAAATGATTTGTTATGTATTCATTATATTAAAATTATTATATTTATAAAAATAAATCATTCTACGGGATGGTTCAAAAGAACTTACATATCTCTATCGACTGGAATGCCATCTGGAATTATAGTTTTCCAATAAAAAATACCTTTCGTTTTTCATCCAAAGCCTTGAGCCCTCCTGCCAATCATATAGTTTTGTTCTAGTTGAATAATTGTTTGTACATACCTCTTGTATGATATATCACCTTTCATCTATTCAGGAAGTGGTGTGGTATCAAGTATAGTCATATTTAAAGCCTCTTGGTCAAGCGCCTAAAGCATATATGCTCCTGTCGTGAAATAAATCCATGGGAGAAAGACCTGTAAAACAGTTAGGATTAGAATATAGCAGTGTAGTAGCATTATTAAAGTAAATAAATTAAATCAAAAGAAAAGAAGTCTTATATATTTACAGAGAGGAATCATATTGCATATTTGGCCACCGTATACATGTGTTTGTCGACCTGTTTTTTTCTTTCCTCTATCTTCGAAGTATCTTTCTTCAAAGCCTTGAAAGCACTAGAGCTCAACAATGTCTATAGTGAAACAAAAGGTAAGCAAGACATAAATAATAACATACATTATTCATTACTAATATAATATTAAAAGCATACTAACGTAGAATCGTAAGTCCATATAATGGTTTGTCATGATCTTTTTATTTTTATTCTCAAGCCTGATTGCTTCATTGTTTGCATGTACACGAACACTTAAGTTGAAACACTCTTCAGGCATTTTTGTACCCATCTGTATGAGTCCCTAAAGAACCTTGACACATATGTCTATTTGGTCTGGGCTGAAGTTTCTTACCCAATATGTCCTATAAAATATAATAATCATAATAATAATTAGCCAAGGATACAGACAGGATTTGATATAAACCGAGTAAAATAACTTACTGCAATGCCGTATCATCTTTAATGGACATGATATAGTCGCATATGACATCTGTTAAATCCTCCTTCGTCCTTGGCATGTCCACAGTTGGCCGGCCTAGCAACAAACAAAGGTCGACGGGTGTGTGGTTAGAAGAGCTCGGCGACTGCTCTCTTTTCCTCTTGCTCGATGTAGTATTTGGTGTGTTGTTTGTTTCATCTATGATTTGAACATTAGCGGGGTTCCTAGATTGTTCAACTTTATCGGTCACCAATGAACATCCCTTCCATCTGTTCAGCTCTGACGACAATAAAATAGCAGCCAGTTTCAGCCTGAAGTTTGTCATATGATCCTGCAAAGTATTATCATTGTTAATGTGTGTAAGAATAAATATACTATTTCATGTAACCTATTTATTAGGATATAATAGGATTGGATCAATGAGAGCTTTACTTGAGTTACGTTGTCATCCCTGACCAGTACTCCATAAAGTTTAGCATGAAAAGGCCACATGAATATCTATATAGAAAAGACAGATCATGACTCATGAGACTGAATCAATACATAGAGATCAAAGGAAACATGTAGGCATCTACAGATCTGTCTGCGTGTTCCAACAGCTACGTATTTCCTCTCGGCTCCAGGAAGCAAACTGAAGGTTTGTCCACTTGATTTCCTTATCATTAAGATCGATACCACGCGATACAAAGTCAATGCATCTCTGGAGCCCATTGAGCTATTTATACAGTAATATATGTTCACATTCACAAGTTAGTATCATGATGAAAAATATTTTTAGTTCAGTTTATAATATCGACATCACACTCACCATTAGCTCTAGTTCTTTACAACCAATCTTATCACTCTTTGAATCAAGCACCTGAACTTGGCATTTTTTGGCATTAACCACAGCAAGATACCAGTGAAGGTCTTTAATATTCATTGGAATAAGTACCTGTAATACATGTACAATTACAAAAATGCAATTTTAGAATTTAGAGATCGGTGCTTATAATGAAACAAAATTTAGGATTGCACACGTATGTATAATAATGTAGATTGCACACGTAGGGCCAATTTTATTGTTGCAGCAGGGAACTCAAAGAGTCAAGAATGTGAAACCTACCAACTTTTGTCTGTTCAATGTATCTGCAAAATAAAAGAATACTTCACATAACAAGATTTTTTTTTCAAGTGCTTTTGTACTTTTGGAGAAGCAAGGAGTTTAGGAAAATACCAAAACAATTAGTTGCTACATAGTTACAGGGAGGAACCTTGTGATTTTTGTTCTGAACACCAGATGCTATAGGTTTAGCAAATTCTTCAATCTGATGATTCCAAGAAATTCAGAATGAACATGTTGGTTAACTATTTTGACAGCACTTAAAATGAACTCAGTGTCTAGTGCAGAATAATATGTGAACCCATAAAATAGCTAAATGAAAAACCACACAAGTATGTCGGGTAAATTCAGTAGCAACCTTTATTTTGTGTTGTTGTCAGAATTGCTACTTATAGGTTAAAATTCAGGAAGACAAAAAGGATTAAAAAAGTAGAGCAAGAAGCATACTTTTGGGTTGACAAATATTCCTTCTCCACCTCCTAACTTTGCCTGAACCTTGTTGGGAAGCAGTCCTAATTGGTGCGGCATTGTGTGTATACATTGCAGATAAAAAGTTCGCCTCACTGTGCGTGTCCGGCGGCTGTATACATTGCAGATAAAAACTAGGGAACAGGTGACACAGGTCTAATCTACCTTCTTTTTAGAACTGCATTGTGTGTATGAACTATTAATAAGTAACAACCCCATGATTACTCTTGGTTAAAAATTAGCTACACCGACACACAAATATAACTCTCAACTTGTCAATTAAGATCTCACAGCAGAGCTCATCTAATATATTATGAATTGTAGCATGAAGCTTCTATTTCAAATCTGCAATTATTATGTCCATGAATATGCCTAGCAAACAATTAGAAAATTCTCATATATTGCTTCCCTATCACAAAGTTTCAGTAATTTCATTCGACTGAACATAAGCATCCAAGATGAATGCAGATAAGTGTTGAACCATCTCAATGGGAATCGGACAATGGGAGTATCAATTGAACAATACTACTGCGGTAAGAATGATCAAAAGGAAATCAATACTTTTGTTAGCGGCAAAAATGATGTTAGTCTTTTAATTTATCCTGCTCATAATCAGGTATTCTTTGGATGCAGTGAATAAATCGATATTCTAGTTTCCCTGAATCTATTTCCTTGAAGGATTCAAAATCACCATATTGACACCTTGGACGATCTGCTAACCATCAAGGCCTGCCTATACATGCTGCTAAGCATAGTGCTATTCCCGTCCTCACCAAAAAGGGATCAATATACCGAAGGAATGCCTTTGGTGGAATTCAACAACAGCAAGTCAGTCAGTCGAGGCCAGACCTGATCCGCTTGTGCCTGGCATCGGAGGCGGCGAAAGAGCGAGGAGAGGTCGACATAAAGGTCGGCGACGCGGAGGATGTTGTTGTTGAGCTCCCCAGGTAATAGTTGGTGCGGCAGCAGTGTGCGTGTCCGGCGGCTGCGCGTCCGGGTTGACGAAGCAGGAGTGGTTCGGCGGCAGCGGGTATGGCCTGCGCCCGTCCGATGATGGCGTCGCGGCCGGCCGAGGCACAGAGGTGCGACAACGTGGCAGAGACGTCGGCGGCGATGCCGGCGGCACCGCCGGTTATGGCAACGCCGCGGGGGCACTGGCCCCCGCTGGTAGACACCGAGGCACGGAAGTGCGGCGAGTCGGCGACGTGGCGGCAGGCGAGGGCAGCGTGATGTCCGGCGATGGCTCCTCAGATGGCGGCGGCGGCAGAGTTGTTTCCACGGGTGCGATTTAGGAGGGACGGGTCACGGGGTTTAAGGAAGTGGAGCTGTGATTTCGGCCTTCAGATCCCGAGCCGCCTGAATATTCCTATAACTTCGCGGAGAGGCTTCACCACGGCCGGGCGGGAGGAATTTGCTTTTGCGTGTCAGGTAGGCAGGCTCACGGGGTGGGTTTGGTGCCGGCCGGGTACACGTCGACGTTAGGTGTAAAGATTAATAACGCTTTCTTCTTCTAATTTTCTTGGCGCGGATAGAAATGGACTGAATTAAGCCGAACATCAAGCAATTTGGGAGTTTGTCAGACTTAGACAACAAAAGGTTCAGTTTGTCAAATTGAAATAAAATGTTTCAAAACCAAATCTCTCACTATTATTATCTGGCTTGAGGCATTTTATTGGTCAAAGGAAAATGTGCTAGTACGTATTTTCGTTAAACCTTGAACCTTGAAGAACAAGGCTACAGCGTAGCATCCAGTCAAGTGCAATCGCGAATGCAAAACGTCGAATTTATTCTATCTGAATTCGGATAAAATTCATGAGTTCTTCAGACTGCAGAATTCTGCCAGTCAATCAGAATTCATTGCAGCAGATAGGCTTATGATGAGCCGCCATCAGCCGAACAGACGTTGTTGCTGATTCGCCTATCGCCATAGTCAGTCCATCTTCAGTTCATCCTCGCCGCCGTCGTCTGTCGTCTCCTCGCGCCCGTCGTCCTCCGCTGCCCGATTCCGGCGTCCTCCCCACCTTCCGGACTAGCCGACTCCGATACCCACATCTCAAGCCTTAGCCCACCATGCGTCCGTACCTCATGGCGCGCGCGCGCTTGATTCGCCGCATCTGAGCGTCACGGCTGCGACCGCTTACCCTCCGTCGCTTCCCGCCGCCGCAGCACGGCCGCGACGGATGCTCGGGCACCGCATCCCGGCCGCGCTCCGCCTCCCGCGCGGTCTGCTGCTGCCGCTACGAACGAGGAGCATCATCACCGCTCGCCGCGGCCGCGGCCTGTGCGCGATGGCCGGAGGCGGCGACGAGGCGGAGGCGGAGGAGGGCCCGCTGGGGGGTTTCCTCGAGTACATGGAGCGGCTGCGGAACTACGAGCGCTCGGGCGTGCCGCGCGGCGCGGGCACCGACTCCGACGACGGGTTCGACCTCGGGCGCATGCGCCGGCTGCTCCGCCGGCTCGGCGACCCCCACACCCACTTCCCGGTGAGGTCTCCCCATCTTCGGAACTGCTAGTTCTGTTTGGTGAATGCAGAGGTGGAGTAGCTGAATTGATGTGTTGTACTCTGTAGGCTGTGCATATCGCTGGCACCAAGGGGAAAGGTTCGACTGCTGCTTTCCTGTCCACTATCATGAGGGCGCAAGGCTATAACGTGGGCTGTTATTCCAGGTAATCTTAGCTCGTCGTCATCTCTGTCAGTCGTGTGCAGTTGCCACACAGAAATTTTGGGCATGAATACAAATTAATTCATCATTGTTTGCTTGAACAATTGCATAGAAAACATGGTTCTATCCTTTAGGCTGTCAACTGATATCAATTTTTTAACAGAGGGTATCAAATTGGAATTGCAAAATGTATGAATAAGAAAAATAGCCTAGATGGGGTTGTTAACTAATTTAATGTGGTATGCAGGAGCTAAATGTAGTCTGTTTTAAGTAGCTTTGATTGAACTATTCTATGTATCCAAAAAACTACCATTCTCTGGTTTGTCTTGCACTATCCTTTCAATAGTTTCTTTAGCTGGATCTCGTTTTCTACCAAATTATTGTGGAACTTCATCTTTTACTTTTCATGTTGAGATCTATGTCAGGGTATTGGAAGTTTAATCCTGTATTCTAGATGGTTTGTGATTGTAACTGTTCGGTTCCATTGTGTCTCACTGTTTTTGTAACACGCTATAATTCTCTCTTCTATGCAGCCCACATCTTCTAACGATACGTGAACGGATATCTGTTGGAAATGATGGAGGCCCTGTTCCAGTACGACTGTTGAGTGATCTTTTTGATGAGGCTAAGGAAGCTATTGATGAGGCAATAGAGTCAGAAAATGGATCCCTGACACATTTTGAGGTTGTTTATTATTGGAAATTAGCCTTCCTGTTTTCTTTTTTATGATGATTAGAATTTGACTGTTTTGTGGAAACATACAAATAGTTACTGTAAGCAACTGATGGGATTTCCCCCCTACATCCAAATACTATTGGCTTTGAAAATGTTCATGTTTTGTTTCTCATTTGATCATTTGCATGACTTCCAGAAACTATCTGCATGCCTTTGCAGGTTTTTACTGCTCTCTCATTTCTTCTATTCTCGCAAGAAAATGTTGACATTGCCATCATCGAAGTAAGTTACAGGACACCTGTTACTGCCTGATATAACCTATCGAATTTCATGCTCATTGATGTTAATAAATGTCAAGACTGAAATAGGAAGTAATGCAATTGATATCAGTGAATAAAAAAAGTTTCTCTATGAATTCTTTTCATGGTAAGGCAGGCCTTGACATGGACCCCTTCCAAAATGATGACAAGTTGCTAACTGAAGAGGTGGCCAATTGATTCTGCTAGATAATGGCTAAGTTGAGAGGGTATATAGGATGTTGTCTAGACTGAATTAGCTTGGCAAATTATAGATAGGCACACAAACTTATATTATGCTGAACAGAAGTCAGAAGAGTGTTGCCACTAGGAATGTAGAATATGCAACTGATATATTATGAGATTGTAGGTCAAATAGGTAGCATGCAAAAGCAGTAAAGCACATGAGATGCAAGACTGAATGAAATAGTGCTAATAAGTAAAAAAAAATTATGTTTTGCTAGCACTTTCAGTGATTGATTTCTTATGGTAAGATCAAATGAACATAACAGCAATGAAATAGGTCCATTTTGTCTTGAACGCAAAGGGCCTTGCTTTTCAAAGTTGAGTCACACTCTCAATATCATCTGTCCAATACTGATTCTCACAGTCATAAAAATGATATCAGTAGTGCTTGCATTTATCTATTTGTTTCCTAGGCAGGTCTCGGTGGAGCTAGGGATGCAACAAATGTTATTCGAAGTACTGAATTAGCAGCATCTGTCATAACAACAGTAGGGAGGGAACATCTGGCTGCATTGGGTGGCTCCCTGCAAAGCATAGCAATTGCAAAGTCTGGAATCATCAAACAAGGACGACCAGTATGTAATCTCTTATCATTTTCCTTTTGTATGTCTACCGGTATCTAGTTGCTCTTGTTTATACCTTGAGGTTACAACCAACTTGAACATGCCTAGCACTTATTTTTTTTACTTGTATTAAATGATTGATGTGACAAGCCCTGCTTCTGACACCTGGTTCATTCCCATTGTAGGAATCTTGTTCTCGTTTTTGTTCAGTAACATGAAAAAGATGTTATCCTTTTTCTTTGAATCTTTTTAAAAGACTTGTCCATTTGTATTGTCCTATAAGATTTGCCACAGTATATGACAATTATGATTGAACATGCAGGCCCTTTCCTTATTCAGTTATTCTTATTTGTGTTTACCCAGACTGGTTGATTCTCAGACTTCTTTCTTAAAGCAACATTTTAACATCGAGCTGTGTGCTACATATGTGTTACCTCAGATGTTGCATCATGTCTTGGGTCTTGTCACATTGCGCTGTATTCAAGGAGCAGCAGTAATAGAAACCCTCCCTCTTCCAATTTCTTCTAATTTAACTTCCTCAATCCTTCTTATTCCACTAAACTTTCCTCCACTCATATATGAATTTCTTACCTAAGCATACATGGTCCAAATTAGGACACTGCACTTGGTTTTTGTTCCAATTCCAGGTTAGTTTCAGACCTAGACAAGATGTAACCTGGATATCAAACATTTTTTCAGGTTGTGATTGGTGGACCATTTGCAGAAGATATTGAGCAAATTATTCGTGACAGAGCATTCTTGACACAATCTCCTGTGATATCTGCTTGTGATCCTGGCATCAAGAGCTTTACAAAATGCATAGACTGGGATAATGGTAAGCCGTATCAACGCTGTTACATCAACATAAAGCTTTCGAATGATGTGCCCTCGGTGAGTTATATTGGGAACCTCCACCTACTTCATCTGAAATTGATAGGTTCCCATCTGTTTTTCAAATCCTCTGACTGATCAGTGCAAACTATCCTTTTCAGTCAATTGAAATGCATGACATAAACCTCCAACTGCTGGGACATCATCAGCGTCAGAATGCTGTCACAGCTGCTTGCGCAGCTCTCTGTCTCCGTAGTCAAGGTAACAATACTCCTAAGCCAATTTGCTCTGACTGTCCATCCATCAAGTTTGATAAAAGCGACACTTGTCCAGTGTTAATAGCACGCTAAATTTCAATTATGAATGAGGCTGAACATTTGCTTTTTGTGTGGCTCTTGGTTCGTGATGAAAACAGATCGGATACGAACGGATATCAGTCATACCATATCTGTTTTCATATTTAGGCCCGGATCCGGATTCGAATACAGATAGTGACAATCATGCCGGATAGGATACGATTGGGTATCGACATCATAAATATGAGATTTTAGTATTCGGATACGGATGCGGTATTGGATGTTGAATATCCGGACATAGATACGGACAGATTTAAACCCCTTTAAGCGAATTCGGTCTTGAATACGGTCGGAAAATATCCGTACCGTTTTCATCCATACTCTTGGTTCATTTGCCCTTCTTTTTCATCACACACATTCACTGATCTATTTTTCCTCCTATGGCATGGGTTTGGTAAGTTAAGGATGGGATATCTCTGATGCCTCTATCCAAGCGGGCCTAGAGGAGACCCAACTTCCTGGCAGGAGCCAGTTTCTCACAGCAGAGGAAGCCTCAGTACTTGGGCTCGACGGTGCATCCACTGTACTAATTGATGGAGGTTAACCTCTACTATACCTCCTCTTGACAGCCCTCCCTTCCAATGATTAGGAGCGTTAGTTGGTGATGCTTGAACTATGTTTTGCAGCCCATACCGAGGAATCTGCAAAGGCCTTATCAGGCGTGATAAAAACTGTCAAACCAGAAGGGCCTCTAGCGCTTATTGTCGGAATGGCTAGCGACAAGGAGCATCTTGCGTTTGCTGAGCAGTTTCTCTCAGGTAGTAGTTCGGCTCATCCCTTGTTGAGTATTTGAAATCCAAGCATGCGCATGAACAAAAGCTATTGCTGAAACTGATGCCCACATTATTCCTGAAACTTGCTGCAGGTCAAACGCCCGACATATTACTACTGACAGAGGCGAGCATCGCCGGAGGAACCTCCCGTGCGATGCCAGGCTCGTCCCTAAAAGACGTATGGATAGCCGCGGCATGCGATCGTGGCATCGAGTACGTGGACATTGGTGGCATCAGCGGCGCTGAAACCCCAGCGCACATTGGGGGTCTGTTGGGCTGTCGTCCGTCGTCGAGTTTCGGAAGAAAGCCACCCATGGTGATCGGGTGCCAAGACGAGGTGCCGTTCTCCTCGAACCTGATCATCGCAGCCTCCCAGCTCCTGGAGAGCAGAGGCAGGGCTCCGGGCCTCATCTGCGTGACCGGCTCCCTGCATCTCGTCGGGGCCGTACTGCGACAGCTGGGACGGCATTAGAGGAACCAACCATTTTTTCATTTTCATGCCATATACTACACTGGATGAGTGTGTCTATACTGAACTCTCAGATTGCTGGCTGGGATTCTGCTTTTGCTTAAGCTTTAGCACCGGCTCCTGACCGAGAGATAATTCGAGATTGGGGAAAAATAAATCTCGAATGCCCTTTTGTTTTAGATTCCGAGATGGATCATTCGTATTTCTTTTTTGGAGAAATCCGAGATGAATCTTTCGTGTGGTGTACTGGTGTGCATTGCGTGTTTGGCTAGTCATCTATATGTGACACTGACCCGTGGATCACGTCATGTGTTACTTTTGTTTGAGAAATTGGCACCCTTTATTAATTTATCGAAACAGTATTACATACACCATCAGGTGGTAAGAAACTAAACATGTCTATCTGAAGCCATTGACACAACGCTCCTTGCTAATCTATGTGCATCCTCATTTGATAATCTTCTTTCATGGACGAACTTCACATAGGAGAAGATTGTTTTTGTCGCCTTGATCTCCTTCACAATTGAGCCATGCAACCCCATCCCCTCTTCATGAATACTCTTCACAGCATTGATACAATCGCTCGCCACCTTGAACCATTGTAGGACTAGGTCTGCAGCTAACGCCATGCTCTCCCGGCACGCTATCGTTTCAACCACTTCCAGATTGGTTAACCCATCTAAAACTAGTACTGATGCTCCCAAGAAATTTCCGGCCTCGTCCCTCGCCACTGCAGCAGCTGCAGAATGAACTGAATTCTTTGCCAAAGCTGCATCCACATTCACCTTTGCAAGCCCTGGCGGAGGGGGTATCCATCTCTGTGACGTTACTGGTTGGCTGTCCCCATTGCACCTTTGATCCGGCTTGGTCATTACAAACTCTTCCAGATATCTCTCCACAAAGCAATGTGTAGACAACGGACTCTGGAATACATTCTTGTGGATCACCATTCGCCTTGCATGCCAAATCGCCCATAGTCGAACAACGACCTGAATAATCGCTTCATGGGGCATGGTCTTCCACAGTTTTGCTAGCCAGGCTTTCACCCCCCCCTCATTTATCATACATAGCCCCCCTTCATTTATCATACATAGCGCTTCAGTGATTTCTTCCTTTTCCGAAGCCCACACAGCCTTCGCCATATGGCACTCCAACAGGGAGTGCTTCCAGGAATCCAAATTACCGCACACACTACATTGACTGTTCTCCGCCATATTTCTATGACACCGGACATCTTGCGTAGGGATAGAGTGGCATGACAACCGCCAGATAAAAACCCTCACCTTCGACGGCACTTGGATCTTTCACAAATCCGCCCACTCCTTTTCCTCCTCCCTTGTATCCGATCTACTCGCCTTATGCTCTAACCAGTTGGTCCTTGTTTCACTTGTTTTCATCAGCATTCTATAAGCTGACTTGACTGAGAACAGCCCCGATTTCTCATAATACCATGCCCAAAAATCCTCTTGTGCTGACGTGCAGAGTGGGATACTCAAGATAGTCTCGGCATCCATCAGTACGAAGAAATCGGTCACCACCTGCTTGTCCCATCTTCGAAGGGTCTGGTCTATTAGCTCACTAACCCTCTGAGGGGGGTCATCCTTGAAACAGCACACCGGCTTCATTAGGCCGTCTCTCGGCAGCCAATTCGTCGCCCATATATCTGTATTTTCCCCTGTGCCAATTCTCCTGATCAAACCTTGAACTAGAGTGTCCCTTCCCTCAATTATTGATCTCCAAGTTCGCGAAGGGTTTGAGCCAACTGTCGCTTCCAAAAAGTCACACTCTGTGAAGTAGACTGCTTTGAGAATCCGAGAACTAAGTGCCCCCGGGGCTTGTAGGATTCGCCACGCCTGACGAGCGAGAAGAGCCAAATTGAATAACTCCATATCCCGAAAGCTTAGGCCACCCATATACTTCGGCATTGTCATATCTTCCCAAGCTACCCAGCATGTACGACGCTTCCCCTCTTTACTCCCCCACCAAAACTTGCGTAACAAGCTATCTACATACTGACAAAGGCCTCTTGGCAATTTGAAACAAGACATAGAATAGGTTGGTATAGCCTGCACCACTGACTTAATTAGAACTTCCTTCCCTCCTGCCGATAGACACTGCTCCATCCAACCTTGAACTTTGCCCCAAATTCTGTCTTTCAGATACTTGAAGGCTCCATTTGCTGAACCGCCGACATCCGTTGGCATACCCAAATATTTCTCACTCAGCGCTTCATTGTGTATGTCCATTAAAACCTTAATCTCCTCCCTCTCCTGGGAACTACAACCCTTTGCAAAGTGGATGGATGATTTCTCCATATTAATCATTTGCCCCGAAGCTCGGCAATATAGGTGAAGGGCGTCCCTCACCTCCTTAGCATTTTTCCCTACTTACCTTGAAAAACAGCAGGCTATCATCCGCAAAAAGCAGGTGACTCACCATCGGAGCCGACGGAGCCACCTTAATGCCACTTAGGTTCGATGACTGAATTCTTGATTTTAACAGGCACGAAAGGCCCTCTGCTGTCAGTAAGAAAAGATAGGGAGAGATTGGATCTCCCTGTCGAATCTCCCGGGTTGGTCTAAATCTTTCTAGTCTTTCACCATTGAGTAGCACTGAAAAAGTGACCAATTTCACCAGCCTCATTACCATATTCACCCATGTGCTGCTAAAACCCAACTTCAGCATAATATTGTGGAGATAATTCCATTCCACCCGATCATATGCCTTTCTCATATCTAGTTTAATTGCACAACACCTGCTACCTCGCACCCTCTTTCTCTTCATAAAGTGAAGACGTTCGTAGGCTGACAAAATGTTGTCCGTAATAAGCCTTCCTGGCACAAAGGCCGACTGCTCCTCCGAAATAATTTCCGATAGCCAAATCCGAAACCTGTTAGCCACAGTTTTTGAGGCTATCTTATAAATCACATTGCACAAGCTGATGGGGCGAAACTGGCTCAATTCTTGTGGCTTCTACACCTTTGGAATTAATACTACACAAGTATTGTTAATCACCGAAGGGTCATCCTCCCCCTTCAACACACGAGAAACAATCTCACAAACTTCATCTCCACATAAGTCCCAGTGCCTCTAGAAAAAATGAGCTGGATAACCATCAGGACCAGGTGCCTTAGTAGGGAACATTTGAAACAATGCCATCTTGATCTCCCCCTTAGTAAAAGGGGCTTCTAAACTTGCATTCATCGTCTCTGAAACTTTCCTAGGAACCGTTTCAAGGAGAGTCTCCATATCCTCCGTACCTTCTGAACAATAGAGGTTTTTATAGAACCCCAATGTGAGGTCAGCCATTTCTCCTTCATTTTCTGTCACTTGACCATCATGTTTCCTCAGTTTAGTAATCAAATTCCTTCGCCTCCGTTGGCTAGCCTGCAAGTGAAAGAAACGAGTATTTTTTATCTCCTTCTGAGAGCCATGTAATCCGTGATCTCTGCTTTCACATTATCTCCTCTCTGTAATTCAGTTCCATGATCTTCTCCGTGATCTTGGACTCAACATACGATGGACCTGTCCTCAAAGGGTTTGATCTAATCTCTTCCAGTCCAGCTCGTAGGCGCTTCAATTCCTTCCCCACATGGCCGAAGGACTCAGCACCCCAAGCTCTGAGTTTTTCGGGCACCGCCGTCAGTTTTTCCACCATCTCCTTTAGTGTATCTGCCTTTCCGCATTGTTGCCATGAATGAGTAAACATGGCCGCAAACTCCTCGCGTCTCTCCCACATCAATTCATATTTAAAGGCCTTTGATTTCCTTTTGCCTTGCTCCTGGGGTTGGCACCACCTTAACAGGATTGGCCCATGATCAATGCTGCAGAGGTGAGGTGTTGTACCTTCACCCAAGGGAAACGAGCACACCACTCTGCTGTCGCCAATGCTCGATCAAGTCGCCCATGACACCATGAACATCCCGTCACATTCTTCTCAAAGGTCCAACTCCTCCCTACAAAGCCTAGATCTTGGAAACCACAAACATCCACCATATCGCGAAAGCCAACAATTTGTGCTAGGCTCCGCTCCTGGACACCAACACGCTCTTCTTTATGGAGAACTTCATTAAAATCTCCAATACACATCCATGGCAACTGACATATGGGCATAATTGACTTAATCATGCCCCAAGTCCTATGCCTCTCCCCCGGTTGCGCTTCACCATAAACACAAGTGAGCCGCCAAGCATCTTCCCCGTTCTCCATAATAATCGCGTCAATGTGATACTGGGAGAATGGTAAAATCTCCACTCTTGTATTATTGTTCCAAAAGATACCCAAGCCACCACTCCGACCTGCACTACTAACCGTAAAAGAATAATCAAAGCCAAGAGTACTTTTTAATTTTTCTACCCTTGCTTTGTGTACTTGAGTTTCAAGAACACAAAGCACGGTCGGAGCAACTCGCCTCGTAAGATTACGAAGCTCTTTTACTGTCGCAACATTGCCTAAACCGCGACAATTCCAGCTTAAGCAACTCATTGCATCCGGTGGTGCTCCTTCCTAGAGCCCGCCACAGATTTTCTCATGCTGCTCTCCTTCCCTCGTGCATCAAGTTTCTTTAAACTCTTCTTGTTCCTTGTAGAGGCATCCAAAGGATGCGGAGGGGGATCCATCACATCCTCTCCGCCCATCGGGATGACCTCCAAGTCCAGCTACTTCTTCGCCATCGACTCCTCTCTCCTAGTCACCTCCTTTCTAGCCTCCTTGCTTTCCTCCATAGGGCTAGAAGCCGTAACATTTAGCACGGTGTCCTTCTCGTCCTTACTCTTCCCCTTCCACAATCCTCCCATCCCTCTGCACACTAACATGCCGCAATAACCGAATTAATGGTTTGCGCCAAGGCCGGGAAGGTGAGCAAGGTCACCCCCTTGATCAGCCCGAGCATGGTGATCCAGTTCCATTCCAGCTCCACTCAACACTGACCCAGCATAGCAGCGGAACACCTCATAAATCTTCAATACTTCTTTTCCCATGCCATTTACACCATAGCAAAATATCATCATCGACCAGCTCACCACCTCACCACGTTTCACTCCTTCATGCTTGCAACCACTGCTTGCGCACCATTAACTTGACCACACTTAGCATACCTGTCTACCAATGCATTCCTTACAGCGATATCTGAAACAAAAGCAAAGCACCGCACCCTCCTACCATGGATTTCTCTCCCTTTCATCAGCTGGCCACTCACCGGGGAGTCACATTCCACTTCTGAATGTCCCATCGCACCGCAAGCAAACATAGTTGACGAATTCAAATTTGATTTGTTCACTCTATTCCGTACCGGCTGGATACAGCTATAATCGAGACATGGAACTCCCTGGAAGCTCCCTGAGGCTGCCCACGCGAGAGGAACTCCTTGGAGGCTCCCTGAAGTTGCCCACGCTAGTCCCCTCGCGACGCCGACGGTGAGCGATAGGGCTTCTCCGACGGCACGACTCCGGTGTGCATCTGTGCTCGACTCGGTTGCAGGGGGAGGCAATAGGAGAGTTCGGCTCTGCTCCATTCTGCACCGGAAGCACCAGGTGCCAAGCACCCATGTACATAGACAGGAACCGCCAACCTTGAGCAGATGATGGACGAGCCTGGCCGAGAAGTGGAGGGCGGCGACGATGTTGTAGGCTTGCGGGCCAAGGCCGACGTTTAGCATATCGCAGAGGTCCGTTTGCCAGGGCTGGTTGATGTCGGGCGGAGGCGCGCTGGATGGGGATACGGTGTGGGCGCGGGCGCCGACTCCCCTTCCGATGATGGCCCGCACCATGACGTCGACGGCGCGGTCGTCCGGCGTGGAGAGGAGGCCCGACGGGTCCATGGAGAGGTGGCCGCCGCCGCCGTTCTCCATGGACAGGGTGGTGACGAGGTCTTCCAGCGGCACCTTGTGGGCCTCACCGCACGGTCGGCGGAGGACGCAGGCGGTACGAAGTTAGGAGCAGTTCTCCTTCAACGCCGTCACACGGCGACGGCGCGGCGAGGGAGGCGGCCTCGTGTCGCGGCGAAGCAGGAGGAATGAGATAGATCGATCGAGCAGGGACGAAAGAATCGCCCTGAAACCGAGCAGGGATGGACAAATCGCCCTGAAATTGAGCAGGGACGGATGAATCGCCCTGAAATCGCCCTCGAGTCGCCTCTGCGGCGCCGAGACTAGCCCCGGGATAGCACGTCATGTGTTACTGCCGCCGCTCATTCGTCTGTGTTACGGGCCTCATTAGCTTTGTGCTGGCAGCCTCGACCTGGCACATAAAAACCCTTGGGCATATGTGCTGCTTCTCAAGCAACAGATCGGCCCAAAGGCGAGCAACGGTAAAAAGTTAAAAGGTTCCAAAACCAAATGCTCCGCTCCTCCAAAACCCAATTGCAGATCGCAACGGCAAAATTCCCGCGCTATCCTTCGTCATTTTGTACGGCGCCGCGCCGTGCCGTTGTCGTCTCCATCCCAACTCCGGCCGCCAAGGGCTCCCCCGGCGGCGCTAAGCTCTCCTCCTCGGCAGCACCGCAGCAATGAGCTCTCCCCTTCCCCTCCGACCACCAAACCACTCAGCTACGAGGTCTCCCCGACCCCTGGCCCCCGGTCCCCCCTCCTCCCTCGGTCATCGCCATATCCGCCCTACGCCACCGGCCACCGTGCATCTCTCCAGCACCACCAATCTCCCTGTACGGCGACGGACGTGCAGTCCGCGTCTCCATCTCACCATAGTCCCCGCTCGCCCCCGCCGGCGGTGAACTGCGTACTGCATCTGCAACCAACCAAGGCTCTCCGCCCGCCACGCCCGAGGAAGGAAATAATAACGCCGTCCCCTAATCCATCCGTGCCCCACTCCGATTCAAGGTACTAAGTCTGCTCAGATGTAAGAATGAGATGTTTTCTTATTCCCTCGATTGGTTCATCTGTTGATGGCGATTAGATGTGCAAATAGTTGTAGTTGTAGCTGTGGATCCTCTTGGATTCGGTTCAGATTTCACTCTGCTCTCGATTCACCTCTGTCCTGTTTTCTTTTTTTTTCCGTGCTTCCTGGGGATTGAAAGGAAAACCTAAACCGCCTGGAGAAATTAGTTACTTGGTGGAAAACGAGTGGATGATCGTCCTGCCTTGCGTTGTCAAAAGTTTCAGTATCCATTGTTATTAGGAATTAGCTTCTGTAGTAGCAGTATACTATGTTTTATTATTAGGAATGATTTGATCTGTCGATGGTGATTAAATGTCCAAATAGTTGTAGCTATTGATCCTTTGTCGATTGGGTTCAGATTTCAAGTTCACTCTGCGCTCGATTCCCCTCCGTCCTTTTTTTTTTCTTGCTTCCTGTGGATCGAAGGGGAAACCTAGCTAATCCCCATGGGGAAATCAGTTACTTGGTGGTCCTGCTCATGTTGTCACCAGTTTCAGTATCCATTATTATTAGGAATTAGCTTCCCTCTGTTGTAGTAACAGTATACTATGTTCTATTCAGATAATTTTCTCACCATGTACAGTCATTTTTTTTTGGTTTGGCAGCTCAGGGGGACAATGCAGCTCAGGTCCGGGCGTTGCTTAGTGTACCCACCGCCGGAGCCACAAGGAGGTGGCCATCGCCATCGCCACCCGTCCCAGCACAGCTCAGAGGACAGGATCAGCGGCCTCCCTGAGGACCTGCTCCTCAACATTCTCGCCCATCTCAGGTCTCCCGCTGGAGCTGCGCGTGCCGGAGCGGTCTGCCGTGGCTGGCGTGGCCTCTGGACCGACCTTCCTGAGCTCTGGTTCTTCGGCGCTGAACCCCTCTATGTCGAGTCAACACTTGCCAGGGTCACCCGTCCCTCGCTGGACCTCCTCTTCATCAATTTGTGGTGGGCCGATGACGAAGACTGGAGTGAGCACGTACCCTTGCTTCTCCGCGCCGCCGCACGGGTGTTGCCGGAGAAACTCAACATCATGGTGTCGTGGGCTCCCCTAACAGCCTACGCTGTGGATCTTCCTTGCTTGGAACGCACCTCCCACCTTAGCCTTGACTTGATGGGAAGCCTCCCAATTACATTGCCACAATACGGTGAGTTCACTGCCCTCAAGAGCCTTCACCTGGCAACGTGCTGCATCGACCTTGGCGCCCTGCTCCCCCTCTGCCCATGCCTGCGCATCCTGAAGATCAGCGATCTACGTGTTGACACGGTGATTGTTCACTCGCCATCACTTGAGGAGTTTGGCTTGGAGGTACATAATTATGATATCAGTTGCATTGACATCGTGGCCCCAGTACTTAAGGAGGTGACATTGGATGTCGATATCGCCAAAGGCTTTAGTTTGTCTTTTTCAGCACCAATGGTGAAGAAACTCAGATGGGATTGCTATTTTCATGTCTTTGTGAGGGGTTCAGCCAGATATGGGGCCTCGGCAGCATAAAGGAGCATGAGCTAGATGATTTCCATGTCGTCTCACTGAAATTAAGGAGTTCTGTTAACGTGAGTGTGCTACTTTGCTATGCTTTTATTTAAAACTTTTATAGCAAAACTAATTATGTTATTGTATGCAGCAAAATGGTTTTCTCTATGTGATGACAATTTCCTCATTTAATAACATTGGAACACTCAATTTGTTGATATGCAGATTGGTAATCTGAGTGCCGAATGGAGCATTGCACAAGTTATAGCTCTTCTTCCGATGACTGCCTTTTCTGTTTTAAAGCTGAATCTCGAAACAGATGGGTGGCATTCTTTTGGACCAATCATGTTGCGTTTGCTTCGGATTCAACCAAGTATACAAAGACTTAAAGTGGTCCTAGCACATGACAAGGTAATCATTTGATTGTTGATCCTGTAGTTATGTATTCTGATTGCCTATTGACTTTTAGATGGCAGTGACCCACCATTGTTCATTTTTCTTTCAGGTACGTTTCTTTCAGGTACGTGTGCCATGTCAAGTAAATTGTCCTTGTGAACAACCTAGCAACTGGAGAAGTGAAGATGTCTCTTTGGCTAATCTTGAAGTAGCTGAAATTCATGGCCTAGAAGTAAAAGATGATGAAGTTGATTTCCTAAAAATCATACTCCGATGTGCAACAGTGCTTCAGAGATTGACAGTGACTATTTCTGATGACATCTTAACAGTGACTATTTCTGATGACATCTTACCAAGTAACAATGGCTATCAGAAGATCTGCAGCATTACGAAGGAGTATCCTGATATGGCATCTGGTTCTGAGGGGGTTCTTTATCCATGAGTAGAAGAATATTTGCAAATGGCAACTTGTGACATCCTTATGCTTTCATCAATTTTTATATGTTGATAGGTTTGCTGGACATTTCTGTATGCAAGTTTCATGCTTGATAAATTTGGTGGTGGTCACTGGAGAGAAGGTGCCATTGCCGTAGATCAATGATTTGTATCCAGATCAAGTATATCTAGTTTAATGTCTCACAGTAATAACTCAGTAAGGTCCAACTCCTTTGTATTCTGTACTCATGTCAAACATGACTGCACTCTTTACAATGTAATGTGCAAAGAACACGACAAAATTCCCAAATGCGAATGTGTATCCCCATCCTTTCACTATGCCTTTGATGAAATGAAATCGAGTTTAACCTTTTCAAAATAGAACTCTTTGTAATTCATGAACTAAAATTCAGATCATGTTCGTTTACTGGTATGGCAAATTCAGTTTTTCCATGCTGTTTTGTTAGTTTTCTTATTATAAAAAGACATATTACAAGCCTTAGAGCTTTCATAGAAAAAGAACTTGCATTTAGAGGAACAGTTGTGCACAATTTGAATTTAGAGGAACAGTTGTGCACAATTTGCTTCAACTTAGCTTTCATTTATAGATTCTAGTGTTCTCCAACAAAAAAGGTCCTGTATTTTTCCTGCACGTCTTGGTTTCTATTACATTTTTTCTATTGCTCAGGCGTACTAAATTTGACATCCATACCCTAATTCCTGAACCACCGGATACAAAAGCGAGACTACCATCCCTAGTCTCATGGAGAGATGATGCCCTTAAATTCATGGTTAATATAATAACATTCACAGCTAAAGAAAACTGCTGCACTTAAATTACGGAGACCATCACCAGGCAAAGCTCTTCGAGCTCTTCCTAGAGGTGCCTGCCAAAGTGAAATGACAGAAAATAAACAGCCCAGAGCCAAACTGGCAGTGTTGTACATCTTCTAGATCACTATCACAAACCATAAACCAACACAATTAAGCACAAGCAATCTGAAACAATGATTTTCCTTTTCATGATCTGTACAATAATTGTCCTGTACACACTTTTGATGCTACAAACAGTCCAGCTGCTCCTCGATGTCCTCTGCAAGCTTGTCTATCAACTGCTCCATTGTCTTAATGTACTTGGGCATGTAATGTTCTCCTATCATGGACCTCGCCAGGCGAATCTTACAGTACAAATGTCGGGGTGTCTCATACAGGGCGATGACCTCCTCCTGGGCTCCTTGTTGACTTGTGGTTGCCTCTTCCGCTGCTGGCAATCCAACCATGTGCAGTATTTTCCCTGGGGGGTATAGCTGGTGTGGCTCTTGAGCCGAGGATGACGATGATGACATCTGTTTCTCGTCTGTCAAGGACTCTAGAAGCTCCATGGCTTCTTCATCTGTTTCTGTCAGTGCTGATCCCTTTACCTCTATGTTGTTGTCCTCGTTATCTGATTCTTGAAGGTTTAGTTCACCAAGATGGATTGCGACTAACTCAGCAGCTGCCTCTTCAGTAACTTTATCAGTTTGGACATCAGTGTGGGTTTGGACTTCTGTGCCCTGGATTTGTATTGACGATTCCATACTCTGTTTGGGTGCAGCCACACATGACCAGCAAACTAGTGCAGGGCGTTTCTTTACCACAGCATGGGTTTCTGCTGAAGGCTTACTCCCAGCCTGCCATAAAGGCATAAGTACTAGACATAATAGATTTATAGTTTCATCTGTTTAACAATTAGTTCTTGGAATAACATTTTATAGCAAAATAACAAATTTATTATACCTCGGGACTCTGAGATTTCAGCATATCAACATCCACAACCTTAGATCTTGGATCAGAGACAAAAGGCACATGAGATCTTATGAAACTCACTGAACGGTTCACAAAACCTAAGAATCTAGTCTGCTGAATTTGTTTGCGAAGGTCATGTGCCCAAGATGATGATATAACCTGCCAACATTCAGTACAATAATAAATATATATGTTTTCTTTTAAGGGAAGAAATGTTTGAAGAATAATTATCCTTCTAACCAACCACTTAACAAAAAAAAAAAGGCGTACCCAGTGCCATAGGCTCCCGCACTGCGGGGTCTGGGGAAGGGAAAATAGCCAACCACTTAACAATTCAATATAATTTTGTGTTCCACTTTGCTTAGATACTCAAATATCAGCAAATGAATTGGCCAAGAGGTACCTCTATACGAAGCTTGCCAGCAGAAACTATGCCAAGAGATGGCACTACGTCATTTCTGTTAACAATGGTGGTAACAAAGTCTTTACCCGACTCAGCCAAGTCCCATGTCATGCAAGCAGCTGAATCGCCACAGTGGAAATATAAATATATCAAACAAAGCATTCAAAGAAAAGTTTTAGACAACAGAGAAACATTGCAGAAATGTTAGATTCTAGCTCTAGGCAGGGATAATTCAGAAGAATGTGCTCTAGTGATAGATAGCTCATTATAGTTATCTTCGAACGTCAGTTGCAGTTATCATTAAGCATAAATATAATATAATTATCCTTTTCCACCCTTTTATTTTTTTTAATATGACTAATACCAAAGCTCTCTTATAAAATGAAAAGTGTGAATGGAAATGCCAACTGGTCTACTGAGCAGTCATTGTGGCAGCATGCCAATATTGTGTTTTAGTGAAGGATACTGTTTGCGAAAGGAAATGTAATGGCTTTTCTCAACTTATGTTATTCAAGTTTTAGTGAAGGTCCAGGGTTCGAGCCCCGGCCTCCGCACATTATGTGCGGGTATGGCTTGGCGCAGAAATCCCTTCCCCAGACCCCGCACGGCGCGGGAGCCTACGGCACTGGGTACGCCCCTTTATGTTATTCAAGTAAACTATACTTCTTAATGCAGTACCTGGCCCAAATGCAATACAAGTGGATGATGACAGCTTCTCATTCTCGCGTAGGATGTATGTTAGTATTGTTGCAATCCCAGCTCCCATTGAGTGTCCAATGATCTAAACAAAGTAAAGTTTGAAGAAAGGGTGAGATGCAAGGCACAAATATTTAACATCATATACTGTCTGTGACAAAAGTTGGATATAAAGAAATGTGGTATAGAAGTCCCTCCCGAAACAAATGAAATCATCTAGGATGAACAATAATTAAAGCAAAACAATTCAAATAAATTCCTTTAGGTTTACAGATGAACATTTGAGTAGACATGCACTGGTTAGCTAACAAAATTCTAAATACACTGAAATCACATAAATAATAAATATGAAAATCAATGAAGAAATCAGATACAACACTGTTAAGTTGCTCAACATTAGTTGCATATTATTTTGCTTAAATTTTTACATTCATGAGTGTGGTCCACTTATTCCCTCCACTCATGGTAGTCATAACTTTAAGTTTGTACCTCAGTACTTTGGCAATCTATTTTCAGATTCTAGCTCAGCACTAGAGAATCCTGAAGCCCATTGATGATACTTTACTGCAAGAATGCTTCCAAATTAATTTTCTTTGGCTTGAAGAGAGGGAAAAAAACATATTTGGCATTTCTAGTTGATAACAACTTGCAGTTCCACTTGCTTTAGCATTCAGTTTCTGATTCGCAAGAGCTGAAAGAAATTACCTTAACCTCATACTCTGGGAATTGTTCCACTGCTTTACTCAGGCAAGGAATGGCTTGTTTTGCAATCCATCGAGCTGCTACGACCATTCCACAGTGGGCATATCCCAACACTAGGTTGGCAACACGACCTTCCTGGACCATAACGTGATGAAATGGAACCTCTGCGCCAGTTGCTGCTGTCAACCGCTCCTTAACACTGATAGCCCCTCTAATGAAAAGGAGAAAGCATTTGCTACTTCTGTCACGAACAATTGTGAAAGCAGGCTTCAGGAGCTGCATGATAGTACAGAATTTCATCTAGTTACTCTTGATTTATTGTCAGCAGTGGAATGAACAGAAAAAAAAAATTCGCCCATGAAAAGTTTGGGATGTTGAGTCCCAACGCATAATTGACAACAGAGAGTGAACTGATACTTACGCACCCTCGCCTTAGATTTCTTTATAAGCACATCATTCTGGCCATAACCACCATACTCCAAAAACACGTTGTATGGCTTCTTCGAGAAATACATGCATTGATTCAGATATCCGAGTAGCGAAATCAGCTCCTGCCTTACCTCAGGCCCATCCAGTAGTACAGAGTCACTTCCAGCATACTCATGCTGCAGATTACCCTGCAAGAGTAAACTGACATGTCTCATTTATCCATGAAAATATGTAATGTGTCGACATCACGAGTTACAGAAATAAGATAAAAGTAGAGCAAAGACAAATGAGCAGACCAATTTCTAGGAAAAAAAATAGCAGCACTTATGATTCTAGAATGTAGAATACTTAGAGCAGCTAAAGGCAACGGCTAGCATCTTATCAGTTAGGTATCTGGTTCAAATCTAACGATCACTTAACTTTACAATTTCTGGAGCTTAAAGTAATCAAAGTGGAGTTTGGTTTCTGGGAGGGAAAGACCGAAAGCAGGGTTGTTGATTTACATATATAAAAGCAATTTTCTTAAACAACCACAAGGAGTCAAATTTAATAGGCATGATAAAGCAGTCCCACCCCATGATGGACCAAGATCACCAAATTATTGACGAAAACACAATACTATATATGGATGGGGTGAGGTGAAAAGCTAGCTGCATACGACCAATTCCGTCAAAACAGATGTCAGCAAAGTGGTACTAGAAAAATAACTGAAGCGCATTGAACTGTTCGTCGAATTGTCCAACATTCAAGAATTATCCAAACAGCCTATAAGACAAACGCGCATTCGTGTACCAGTTGACAGATTGCCCTTGAGATAGGGACATGTACCCACGTACTAACCTCCAAGCTAGCAAAGAAACATGTTGCAACATAGCACTTACTATACGTACTATTAAGGTATATGGCCCCAGCAGCTTCCAAAGTAGACCAAAAAGATTTTCAGCAAGTTCGGCAAGCAACTCAGATCAGAATAGTCCAGTATTTGATCAAATTCCTAATCCACGATAGTTTCTTTCAAAAAGGCATGCGGTACTGTCGACCAATCACCACCAATATAATCTTGAAGGGTGAAAGGAAGAGAAGAACACAGCATAAATGCGCAACGAAAAATCGGAGCACGAGGGAATGAAAGAAACTCGCGCAGATTGGGGGCGTTTCTTTCTTCCCCATCTTTTTCTTGCACGCAAGATCTTCTCCTCCCAGGAGATACTTTCCATTTAGCGGTTTTCAAACAAGATAATAAATAAAGTTATTGAAAAGAAAAAGAGAAGGCGATAAACGACGAGGCTTCAACGAGAAAAGATTCCACGGAAGCAAACACATCACATCCAAGCTAACTCAGGCGGGCAATCCCAAAAGTGAAAAATCTTTAGAAAAAAATCTGGCGCAAGACTAAGTCAAGGACAAAACGAACATTTTAACGGCATAATGGGGGAGGAGAGCGCCGTCGTCGGGTGTCCGGCGATTGCCGAGGCCGCGGGCACCGGCACCGGCACTGGCAGCAGTACGCGTACCTGCTGCCGCATGTAGTACTTGATCCCGAAGGCGAGCTCGCCGAGGGCCCACTTGCCGAGCGTCTCGGCCCAGGTGAGGCGCACGGTGCGCGCGGCGAGGGCAGCCGCCTCGCCCCACCCGTCCGGGGCGCGCTCGGGCCACCGCCACCGCCGTTGCTTGGCGGGCGACGCCGCTCGCCGCTGCTCCCGCCGCGCTCGGGCCTCCTCCTTCCTCCGGCGCTGCGCCTCCACGGCCGACGATATCAGCTGGTCCTCCAGGGCGGCTGCAGCGGCGCCGTCGCCGCCCGCGGCCGCGGCGGCGTCCCTGCAGAGCCGCCCCGACAGCACCAGGTACAGCAGCACCGCCGTCCCCGCCGCCGAAGCCATCCCCTTGTTCGCGCCCATCCTCCCGGCCGGCGCGGTAAGAGCACGAGCGCACGCGCGGGCGCGTGCTTGCGCGCGTGGAGGTGTCGGAGCGAGGAGAAGGAGAAGTGGGGTTCGTCGGACGTCGGCTTGGGACGGAGGCTCGGCGGGGAGTCGGCTAAATCGACGGGCGACCGTGGCCGGAAAGACGATTCTGCCCCTGTGTTTTTTTTTTATCCACTTTGTCTGCCTTTGCTTTGTTTTCTATACCCCGGGTCCACTTGGAGTCAATTGTGAATTTGTGATCAGATTCTTTGCGGTGCGATTAGATTTGTTTACATTCGTCATAATTTCCTCTTAGAATAAAATACTCCATTCTATAATAAATAAGTTCTTAGAAATTTTCGGACATATTAAGGATATTGATAAAAGACACGTGTACCCTCATATTCTGATATTCTTTCCTCTTCACAAGATATCTCTTGGATTTGGTAGTTTCACTGTATCCACATGTAATAAGCTTCTTGTTAAGAGACTATATCATATTCAAGCATTTAGAAATATACATAAATATAAGGGATTACGGGGAGAAAAATAATTTTGTATTAAATAGTTTTATGAATTTGGTAGGTATTATATAGTTACTTACTATTTCTAGAGTATGATTAAAGGAAATTTGGTAGTTGTATAAGTTGATTATAGCGTCTAATTAGGAAATATATACATAGAGACGGGTACATGTGCCTTTTGTGTTCTATCATAGTATATGTTCTAATTCTAAATACAAGACAGAGAGAGCAGGATTAAAGGATTAGGGAGAATACTCCTACGCTCTTGCACGATTTGGTTCCTCCTCTATCAGTATCATTTTGTTCGGCTATTTTACTTCTATTGTTATATAGTTTTCTGTTCAACACTTCTTTTTTTCTCTTCACAGTGCCCAGCAAACCAGATTCCTCTCTTAATAACTCTTTATTTTTTTGGGGGCAAGGGCATTGCGGTCAATCCAAATGGCAGGCCAGGCCGCGGCAGGTGCTGGCTGCCTCTTAGAAGCTGGAATCTGCTATTGGCGGGGAAGAATATGGGACAGCGCTCCGTCCCAAAAAGTTTTTGGACGACGTTACGGGAAGCGTGTCAGTTAAATTTTTTTTAACTTTAACTAGATTTATATAAAATACGTATAATATTTATATCTTTAAATAAATTTATTAAAAAACTAGATTTAAAGATCTATGCGATGATACTAATTATTTAGCATAAAATATTTATATATTTTAATATATAATTACCGATAGTTTAAAAATATTGACTCCTCAAAAAACGAAAATGACTTCCGGTACGAATTGAGTATGCATGAAAGCTCTGTCGGCGCCTACGTGGGGGCGAGGCCTGTGCCTGTCACACATCAGAGAGCCCGTTTTAGTCTGCGCTAATGTAACCCGAAAACGTTTCCTAATCCACCAGGTGAGCAAATCAGGTTGGATTGGATGGAGCAGCTTGCGATTGTGTGAAAGAAATGGCTGCTCCATGCACAGCTGATGGGGATGGAGGAATAACTCGAGGGGAATAATGTTTATTCTGCTGGTATCTCTGTGCTCTTGCGCCTGGATATTCCATACTTGAAGGGCCGGATTTGAGTCCCTTACGTTAGGTTTGAGTTGATATAGGATTAACGAGTTTGTATTGGATGGCCTAATTCCAAGTCACTAGTTAGCTAAATTCAGCAAAGAGCGTCTGGTAGAAGTAATTTTAACATGAAATACCCAAAATACCCGTACACATCCTCTCTCTCAACTAGAAGAGCTATGCATGCCATGTGAAGGAGGACGGACCGAGTGAGGAAGCTAAGAGAAACAATGAAGGGGCCATTTAGTGTATTTTTTGCGGGATGTTATTAGCTAAGCATCCAAAATAAGCATGGAATAGCAACTAAATGAGGGCTAACAACTAGTTAAAATCTATCCAAATATGTGGATAATTGCCAATTTTCATGTCCGAAATGGGAATTGGTGTGGACAGATCCTTCTATGTTCCTAGAGTTTGCGATTAATTATCAAAGAAGTAGGCAGTAGGTCTCAACACTGAGCACTTGGCGTCGGTGTCGTCGCGATGTGCCCAGTGTGCAAAAATGGCTCTTAGCCTCTTACTAATTAGTGATTTGCGCGCGCCCATGCGCGCGGGTTGGCACCACAGTTATATTTGTGAAAATAAACTGTTGGTTATGATAACGACATAGCAAAGAAAAAACACAGATATATCTCTTTTGTTTTGCACATTTAAACAGCGCACAAAAGTATAAATATATTAGTTTACGCATTATTTATGCAATGAATTAGTATTTTTATTCATGTTATTTAGAAATTATTATTTGTGGATGATTGTATATGTTAACCGCCAAGTTTTTATTTTGTTGTCTATATATTTTGATTCATATAAAAATCGACCGTAAACTTCTTTTTAAATTAATTTATTAATTGAGTATGGAATAATAATCTGTTGAAACATTTAAAATTTTTCTTTTTTAGAGGTTGTCAACATCGCAAAGCATCCACAAAATAAATTTTAAGGTTTGGATTAATATTTTAATGTATAGGAATCATGAAAGTTTCATTTGTTAATTAAAAGAGGTTATTCTAGATAATTCCAAATTTCTTTACATTTCACGTTTCATATCTTTTATATATAGAGTACATCACGGAGAGTCTTTAAAAATGTTTATGATTCTAGGAGCTCTTATTATTTTTGTATGAAATAAATAAAATCAGCATATTATAGGATTTAATAAAAGACACAAAAAGAAGAAGAACATTTGGGCCGAATCGAGCCTAGTTCAGCCCGCATACAGGGGACGCGGCGGTAGGCCGGTCCACTGAATTGCCTGGACGGTGGTTCCTATTTCGAAAAAGCTCGAGAGTCTTTTTAAAAAAAATGAGAGATGACGATGGACGACGGGTTGTATTTCATCAGAGTTTGAGGTTTTTTAATAAAATAATATAGACTTGACTGATCTGGGCCGTCCGTCCGGTCGATCGAACGGTCAGAAATTGCGGACGACGTGGCCACCCTCGGAGGCGGTCTTGGCCACACCGTTTCATATCTTTAAATAATAAAACGAGTTCGTATTTTGTTGTTGGGAAATAATAGCAAGGTGCTGTTGAAGCACCCTGAGTTTGTGTTTCACACTTTGCATATGACACTTGGACGTTTCGCTTTACCATATTTTGCTTCAAACTGCAGCTAGTATGTGTATATATCATGCATTATATTGTGATATATACCGCTGCAGGCAGCCGTGGTTTCATGTCCAACCACGGTACTAAGGGCAGTTTCAATGGAAAATTAATTATAATTTCTAACCCTAATAAATGATATGCTACCTAAGCGAAATGATGACATGACGCTCTAATTAATAAGGAAAGAGAGAACTCGTAGAAACCGTTTCTTCCTAGAGAAACGACGTCTTCGCTCGCACCGAGGCTCCAAGAAACGGCGATTTTGCCACCGGTAAGAAACTGGTCGTTTCTATGGATCCGCCAGACCATCGCGAGCGCTCGCTCAGATCCACAGTGTGGAAATCTATGGCACTGGTACGCCTTTTACCGGCAGGGGCGGAGCCAGGATTTGAGCATAGGGGGCAATGCATAAAGCAAAATAGAACATATAGCCATACCATATAATTGTTGTCATACATAGTAGCATGAATGTTTCATAGGTTTTAACCAAACAAATTACATATCTATCAACTTAAATTTAGCTCTACGACTAGTAGCAAGATCATAGGCTTCAATAATTTCATTAGTACTAATTGATGTAGCTAATTCCTTCTTGATATAAATTACCAAACAATCTCGCAGAAATCCATCTCCCATTGAACATCTAAGACGTGTCTTCACAAATTTTATGGCTGAAAAGGATCTTTCGGTGGTAGCTGTTGATTCTGGAAAAGTTAATACTAACCATAACAGTCTGTCCACCATAGGATAATGTGAATATTTACCTGTTTTAAACAGCCCACTTGTTAGATCAGCAAGTATTGGTAATTCCTTTAGTTCTGGATGGTTGCATACCCGCAATAATTGGAACCACATATGACTACGGTAGGGCATATAATAAAATAATAGTTTAAGTGTTTAACTAAATCACAGTGAGAGCAATTCGATTGAGTAGATGATCTACTGATTAAAAAAATAAAATCTATTTTCATACAACAGCCGCCGATTGAGTAGATGTAGATGACCTTTGTTAGACGATCATGTGCAGGCGTGCAGCAGTTCCTGTAGCACAGGATGAAGGAGCGGAGCAGCCGAGCCTGCGCCCTGCTGTCTGTAGGCGGCCGTCGGACGGAAGCAGGAAGGCGGCGGCCGGCGGCCACGCGATACGGCGGGCGAGAAACGGATGCGTCCCGAGGGTGCGTGAACGGCAGATGCGAAGGCGAGTCGTCAGGTCCACGGTCCACCGTACCGTGTCCGCGTACGTCGAGTCCAGGGGTAGGGTCCACCAGATAATTAAACGGCCTAATTAGTATGTAAATGTAATACATATATAAGTATATATACTTAAGGATTTACTACAGCCATGGGGTGCCTGCCCCCCAGCCCCCCTCCCTCCGCCATTGTTCACCGGCCACCACCGCGCCCACCAGGCGCCGCGAGGGCTCGCCGTATCGCGCGCTCGCCGGGCGCCGCCGTGAGGGCTCGTCACGCCGCGCGCTCGCCGAGAAGCACCGTGAGAGCCCGCACGTATCTGATGAAGAGTGAAAAAAAACTTAAAATTTAGAATGCATCTAAACAACAAACAATGCCCTAATGGCACCGTGGTTATCGGGGCCCCGACATTAGCAGGCTAGGCAGACACGAAGGCGTGTGCACATGCAGACATGACACCACGTCGGGTCCTCCAGCTGAAGCCAGCAGTTGATTGATTCCTTGCGCCGGCCAATCGTAAGCACCCCCGGTACACTTGCTGCTGTACTCTAGGAATATGAACGAACGAGGGTCGCGGTCGCGGTCGCGGTCGCGCCGTCATGTCTTGGCACCTGTTTGTGCGTGTGCGTGCACGTGCGCTTGTTGCTCTCGGTCTCGGTCCATGGTGACGTAGATATCAGATATGGAATGGCCATGGCCCGATGGCTGGACGCACCTACTCAACGTACTCGCGACCGGGACGACCAGCAAGCACTCTAGCGGAGCTGTGGTAAAGGGACGACGGCCAGGAAGACGGTCGCCGGGCTGTCTGCTCCGAGCTCGTGACACAGTGCCAGCAGCTAGCATTCAGCACGTACGACCCCGCGGGCCCCGGCGCGGCGCTTCGCATCGCATCGGATGGCTGCCTTTGGTTGATGATGCTATTGGGACGACCTGGTCGGCGTTGCAGCTTCGTCGTTCCGCCTCGAGTCCACCACGCACACTACTGCCCCGCCGTGTGTGCTGGCTGGGTGCCGCACGGCCCCAGCACCGCCTCTGGACTGCCGCCGGCGACCATCTGCCTGCCGGGGCGGGCGGCCCACGCTCCGGCGCCGCGCGCCTCGATCGGGGACCGACCGTTAGGTACGTACATGGCTGGCCTGCTTGCCTGCTCAACATCATCATCATCGTCCATAATAATAATCATAAATAATAGTAACAACAATATATATAATAATGTCGGTGGTAACAACAATAAATCATACAATAACTTTAAAAGAAGGGAAATACTACCCTATATATAATATACAGAAGAGGATCAACCATTTTTTATTACCAAGGTGAAGCCGCCTCAACATGCATGGCCAGCTAATTAATTAGCCAGCTTCTCCGTTGAGCATGCAGAGGCGACAAAGTCGTACGTACTCTTCTCCAAAAATACCTACTGTCTGTATTACGCAAAAACAAAAGTTTTCTTGATGATATCAATCACGTACCGATGAACAATGACAAAAGCTATCCCCATACCTATATATTGAGCAAATAAACCCACTGCACTTAATTTTATATTCTGGCCGGACCAACCCAACCATGTTTGTGGGGGCTTAATAAAGTGTTTAATGAACATGAAAAAAATGATCATGTCGTCTAAAGCCGCAGGAGGGATGCCCCGACCGTCGTACATCTGCATTCGTTGGAATGATAGCTGACAGTGGCACGCTCTGACCAAAATAATATACCGTACGTAGCAGTAGTACAATGTATGGAGGCATCTGTTCAATTGCTCAACTTTAGATTCCTTTGTTTCTCGAGGCCATTTTGTACGATTTATTCAATAATATTGTGAAGCACAATTAACTTAACATAATTTATGGTTGTTTTTTTTTCTGAGACGATGCAGATGCTCACCTACACACAAGCGTATACTCGCGCTATAAACACACAACACTCCCTAACCCTAAGTACATCCAAAAAAACTGAGTTGGACGAGTAAATTTCGAAATTAATGAAGTAACCATAAGTGCATCGCTGTTAACGGCCACGTCGCCTACAGTTGAAAGAAAAATATCGTTAAATCCTATAACAAATTCAGAAAAAATGTGAGCTCTAGGTACGTGGTTGTTTAATGAACACCAGAAACTTTCTGCAATAGTTGGTCGTTCTGTCGTCAATCGTCATGTCCATAGCCTACAACCATGGCCTCTAGGTTTACATTCTCCGGCAACAAGCGGTGATTATAATTAAATGGGTATTATTGTGGAGATCGGGTCGCCGAGCACACAAAGCTTGAGGGGTGGAGCGTGGCTAAGGTTAAAGTGGGCTATAGCCCCTTCTTCTAATACCATTCCACTAATTTATTACTCCCTTCGTCTTGACACCAAATCCGGTCACACACTAACAATACCTAGCACGTACGTCACGAGGCTACACATGGTCAAGCACGCAGCGAGACTTAAGGTGACCAATGATTTAATTGTGAGGCAGTGTGGAGAATTGGCAAGTATCGCTCGTCATTAGATAAGTATTTTAGCCATTGAATTTTAGATAGTAAATATGTAAAGAACATACAGGTAGAGAACTTATGATGATGATGTCCCCAACTCACAATGAAAAAACTCAATTATTATGAAATATTGTATAATACGGGAATGAATAGTCAAAGTGTTATACTAAGGGCATGTTTAGCACGATTCCTGCTCATGTTTGCCATTTGTCTTTTATTCGTTTGTTTGTAAATTATAAAATAAACCTCTAATAAAGTATCTATAATGATAAAATAAAACATAACAAAAAATTAGATAGTATTATTCAAGAAAATTTAAGTTAGACGATAGGTAAAACGAGATGCCTAGAAGCCAAAGACGTCGCTTCTTTTAGTTTTATACATTCAAGAGACGTTAGGAGTATTTCATAGTAGCCGTGCCTGGTCTCGTCTCCCGGCGATAGCGAGAAGGTGGATTGCGTCGTCATGTTGTTGTAACTCACCGTGAGGACATACTGCCCGAGGTAGAACGAACTTCCTCAGGAGCCATGAGTGACCTCCTCCTCCGCCGCCCTCCCCTCCACTCCTCCGCCACCCCCGCTGTCTTCCCCACCGCCGCCGGTCATGTCTCTGCCTAAGCCCTGTGTGAAGACTGCTTCGTCCAAGGTGTCCCCTGATCGCCCTGGACAGACATGGCTGGACTTTCAGATCTCGACTTCGGCCCCTAGAAAGAGTTTGAACAAGTGGTTCATCAGCGCTTCAACTGCACAGTCAACTTCATCCAATCTCGCCCTGCCTTCATCTTAGTTGCTTCCTTTGGTCGTTCCTCTGTTAGACTCAATGAGGACTCGGTCAGTCTCATGCTCCAATCATGACTTGGTGGCATGGCGAAAGATTTCAAAGTTTCCTTCTTATCAGGATGGATGTTCAGTTTTTAAGTCTCTTGCAAGCAAATTGTCCTCATGATTTATCATTGTTCTAGTTTCTCTTGCAATTGTTTCTCTGTGTTCTTTTTTGTTTGGGGAAATGAGGGCCCCAACTGGATCAAAGATTAGAATCTTTGGTGTGTTGAACAAGATGCAAAATGGACACTAGTTGGTCCAAATTGCAAGAGCATTCGCCCAAATAAGAAATCTTATGCTGAAGTAGTTAAATCTCCATCCTTGCCTAGAATTCCCAATGTCAAACGCATATCTTCCCCCATGATTATGTCAAGAATTTCTTTCCCGACCCTCCTTGCCGGAATGTTCAACCGCCGGCACTAGAGATGAAGACTCATTCCCGTTGGATTCCAAAATCGTCAGTTTCTGGCTCGCCAGCTGACGAGAGTAATGGCACAAAGGAGAATTTCGTGGGCAATAACTCCATCAATGTCTCTCACTCAAATTCAAACGCTCGGCCCACCACCCCCATCCCTTGACTTGCTTTGTCTGTCATGGGCCAGGCCAATATAAAAGAGCCCATTCCAGGTCCACCAGGTGCCTCACATGCCTATCAGGGGAATACGTTGTCCCCAACTTTTTTTAGATGGACAAAGCTCCTATGGAAAGCAGCAAAAATCTCAGAGAGATTGAGCTTGATTCTAGCAAAGACCAATCCCGGGCTGATTCCCAGCCCATTATTTTGGAAGGGAGGGGGCAGGGGTTGTTAGGGTCTTTATATCAGGGAAGGAGGAATCGAGAAAACCCCCTCTCCTACTCACTCTGCTCCACCCCACACCACCTCCACCTCGACACCGTCACCTGCACCTGGGGAGATGGCAAACTTCGCCGTCGATCCCCGCCCATTCGTGCAGGCTGACTGGGAGGTTGAGATCCCCCCAGCGCAACCCTATCTGTGTCATGAAGTCTTTGTTGCCGGCTGCTGTACCCAGTGCAATGAGAACCTTACGATCGTGAAGATGCAGCCACCAGTCAACAAGGCAGACTTTGGGCTCATGGCTATCTCACTCCATAAGTACTTCAGAGACTCCCACGGTATCCGTGTCATCGAGATTGAGCCATGTGCTGTGGGTGATGCCTATGTAAAATTCCGCTCTATTCAGGATAGAGAGAAATTTCTGGGTCGCATGTTTCAGTTTGATTCCTACCACATGATAGTCATTAAGCATGATGAGGCTGAGAATGCTAGGAGTCTAGATTTGGATAGGGTAGCTTGGCTCATGATCATTTCATTTTTGGAAGATCTTCGTACTGATAGTGTTATAGCCAAAGCTATCTCTAGATTTGGGATGATGGTTAACTAGAAAGCAACTCTAGCAAGGATCATTGTTAGGGTCTATTTGAATGATGACAGGAAAATCCCTTCCTCCATCAAGATCAATGTAGGTATGCCAGTCAAAGGGAAGTCCTGGACAGTCCCAGTGTTTAGCCTGAAGTGATCCAACATCAACGAGCTGCCTGATGAAGAGGGTTTTGCCATTGTTGGCCCTCCCCACCCCCTGCAACCTGAAGCCCCCAACTAGAATGGCCGTATCCCTCCTGCAGGATCAGATGTATCTCCTGCTAGCTCCAATGCTGATGACAACAAGCAGCATAATGGCTCGGGACAGGGTCACCATGTCCATGTCGAGGCTCAAGCAGATAACCTGGAGTTTGTTTATGAATACAATGAGGAAACCAATGCAGAGCTGGTTGCCCACCTGACATAAGCCACCAACAAGCAAGCTGCTGATCTCAACAATGCAGAAAATGATAACAATGTGAAGACCCAGACTAAGGAAGCCAATGTTAATATGGTTAATCCCCCATAGCCTATCAATCTATAGGGTTATAGCATGCCCTCTGCCACTTTGGGTGAACAATTCATTTCCCTGCCGGTTGTTTCCCCCTCTAGAAAAGTTTGCCACTGTCAATGCCATAGTGCCCACTCTAAAGGATGGCAACCTGATCATCAACGGTTCTAACTTTGACAGTAGTGCAATTGAATCTGATCTGCCCCCGATTGTGAAGCCGAAGCTAAAACCTATCATTGCCAGTGATGATGGCCCCTCTGATCCTGTCAGGCATGTTGTGCTTCAACTGGAAGCCCCTCGAATGTCCAACGTAAAATTGTTTACAGAGGTACTCCACTTCTTTTCTTGTTCCCCCCTTCCTTCCTATTTTACCAATATCTCTGCTGTTTACATTGACTTGGATTTCAATGTCCCTTCTCATTTCTCCAACACTCATGACCTGGCAAAACTTTTGTGTCTATGCTTCCCCTAGAACAATGAACCCAATGTTACCGAGATCATGGTGAAGATTCTCGAGGATGAGAAGGATCTGATGGAAATTGAGAAGCCCACCAACTTTACCTCAAGGAAGAAAAGGGCCAAGAAGCTGAAGGAGCCACTACTTGAGGAATTCCTTCATAGGAGCAAGAGAAATGCTAACAAGACCAGTGGCTACAAGGGCAAATCTATTGTTGTTCTGAACCCAAAGCCTCTTGCTGTCATCCCTGCCACTCCCACTCAAGCACCAGTTCATCACCTTGATGAAGAAGTTATCAAAGGGATTGCAACAGGGTTCCTCCAGATCCATCCTATAGTTGTTTCTGCCCACCTGATCAACCTAGATGCCAATGATAGTGACATCGAATGAAGACCCTACCATGGTGGCACACCTGCATCACGTGCCCCATTCTTTTGGTTTTGATAGTAATCCTGCCCTATTCCTCTTGTACTGCCTGTGTGCAGTCTAAATAATTGTAAAGTTGTCTCAAAGAGGCCTATGTTTTTTCTCTTTTCAAACTTATGTGTGATCAGCTGAAACGGAAGTAATGCTAGTCAGACCTTTTATTATGTGATGTGTGTTATGCTTTATCTTTATCAGTATATGTTCTTTCTGCTCATTCTGTTTCTTTGTCCCTATGTTTCTCTAGTGTCTAGCACATCAGATGCTCCCCTTCGCACCCAGTTGATAGTTTCCATATGGATCACAACAGAAACATCAAAATTTTAGTTTGGAATGTTAGAGGTATTAACTCTGAAGGAAAATGGGATGGCATTAGAGAGAAATTTACTGACAGTGCCTGTCATGTGATTTACTTACAAGAAACTAAATGATAGGTCTTTGACCCCTTTTACATCAAAAAAGTTTTGTCCAAGACATCTAGATAAATTCTTTTATTCCCCATCTATTGGTGCCTCTGGTGGCCTCATTACCATTTGGAACAGCAGCATTTTCTCTGCCTCCCTAGTACAATCTAACAACTATGCTATTACTGTCAAATTCAGTTGCTCCTTGAACAATAGTAGCTTCCATGTAAGCAATATCTATGTCCCCAGCAGTCCTAAACAAAAATTTGGCTTTGTCAATTGGCTTCTCAACCTGGACAAATCTGACTTTAATGAATGGATCCTGGCTGGAGACTTCAACCTCTACAGATCACCTAATGATAGAAACAAACAAGGTGGGGATTATAATGAAATGCAGATGTTCAATAAACTTATTATTGACCTTGATGTTGCAGAGATACCTTTTAGTGGACAGAGATTTACCTGGAGCAACATGCAGCTGGACCCACTTTTGGTCAAACTAGATTGGGTCTTCACCTCATCAACATGGAGTCTTAGCTTCCTAGCTACCAATGTTCAGGTTCTCTCTAAACCCATCTCTGACCATGTCCCCTTTGTCATCAATATTGGAACCAATATCCCCAAGGGCAACCACTTCAAATTTAAAATCATTAGGTTCAACATCAAGATTTTGGCACCATTGTTGATAACCACTAGCACAATGCAGCCTACTTTGCCAACCCTGCCAGAACCTTCAGTCAATGCCTGAAACAAGTAAGGAGTGGTCTTAGAACCTAGAGCAGAAAATTCTCCAATCTAGCAAAGCTCATTCACAATTGTAACTAGATTCTGCTACTGATAGATGACCTTGAGGAACAAAGACCCCTTTCCAACCTAGAGTGATTACTTAGAAATATGACTAAGAACCATTTGGCTGAACTCCTTGAAAGAAAAAGAATCTACTGGAAACAAAGGAACACCATTAGATGGGTCAAACTTGGAGATGAGAATACAAGCTTCTTTCAAACTGTGCATCCATTAACCACAGGAAAAACTTCATAGTGACTCTAAGAAAGCCTGACAACAGTCTTCTTTCTAATCATGACCAGATGGCTAATCACATTTTTGAATCCTTCAATACCAGGCTTGGCACTAGTGAATTCTATGGCATTCTCTACAACTTAGATGATATGCTCTCCCCCTAGGACCTAACTGCCATTGATGAGGATTTCAATAACCAATAAGTGGAACAAGTCATCAAAGATATGCCAAATGATCATGCCCCAGGACCAGATGGTTTCAATGGTATGTTTATGAAGAAGTGTTGGCCCACTAATAAAGATGACTACCTGAGACTCATTCATGATTTTAACATTGGACATACTGATCTAGGCAGCATCAACAACTCCCACATTACTCATTCCCAAGAAAGACAACCCTGCCACTGTAGATGATTACAGACCCATCTCCCTTCTCAACTATTCCTTCAAAGGAATCACTAAACTCCTTTCAAATAGGCTGCAGTTAGTGCTGCCCAACCTGATCCACAATAATCAATATGGCTTCATCAAAGGAAGATGTATCCAAGATTGCCTAGCCTGGGCCTTCCAATTTCTCCACTTATGCCACCATTTCAAAAAGAAGATTGTGATTCTGAAAATCGACTTTGAAAAGGCCTTTGACAAGATTGAGCACCCCTTTATTATTGAAATCATGAAACACAAAGGCTTCTCTGACAAATGGATCATCTGGACAAATTCCATCTTCAGATCTGCTTCCTCATGTGTCATCTTAAATGGTCTGCCTGGAAAATGCTTCCCTTTGCAAAAGAGGTGTAAGGCAAGGTGACCCTCTTTCACCTCTGCTATTTGTGCTAGCTGCTGATTTTCTTCAAACCATAGTCAACAAGGCATGGGAAAATGGAGTCCTGAAACATCCTCTCGGTGAAGACTTTGGTGGAGACTTCTCGATTGTTCAGTATGCTGATGACACTCTACTCATTCTGCCAGCTGATGGAAGAATCCTTTTCAATTTCAAAGGCAACCTTAGATCCTTCTCTGATAGCTCAGGTCTCAAGGTGAACTATCAAAAATCCTCCCTGATCCCTATTAACCTTGATGAAGCTGAAACTCAACACCATGCCAATACCTTTGGTTGTAGTATAAGTGCCTGCCTTTCACCTACCTTGGCCTTCCTCTGGGCACCACTAGACCCACCATCAATGAATTCAGTCCCATGCTCAATAGAATTAAAAAAAGGTTGGGGAGGAGTGAGCAAAATGTTGTCTTATCAAGGAAGGCTAATCTTAGTCAAGTCAGTTTTTAGTGCACTCCCTACTTTCTACATGCGCACCCTCCAAGTCCCTCCTGGTGTGATTGAACAAATTGACAAGTATAGGAAAAACTGCTTATGGAATGGAGGTGAGATTCATAGAAGAGGCACGTGCCTGGCTGCCTGGGAAACAGCCTACAAAACAAAAGAGGAAGGTGGACTAGGCATCATTGACCTTAAAATGCAAAACTCAGCCCTGCTAATGAAGTACCTTGACAAATTCTACAATCATGCTCAAATTCCATGGGTCCAACTCATCTGGAGCAAACTCTACAGGAGCACTCACATTCCTTCTCATGCCAGATCCCCAACTGGATCCTTCTGGTGGAAAGATGTGCTAAAATTAAGTGAGACCTTTAGGGAGATCACTACCTGCATTCCATCCAAAGGCAACTCATATTATGCTCTAGCAGGATAAGTGGGCTGACACTTTGGTTAGCAATAGCTTCCTTGAACTCTATAGCTTTGCTAGAAAACCCAGCTCACTGAACTCAACTCCATCATGTTGGATCTTAATCTGAACAATCTCACTGAAGACTCATGGACATACTCCTAGGGGTCCCCTCTTTACTCCTCCTCTAAAGCCTATAAGATTTTAGTAGGCATCCACCAAGTCTCACCTCTCCTCAAATGGCTCTGGACCAGTGGCAATCTTGGGAAGCACAAATTCTTCTTCTGGCTCCTCATTATTGATAGACTAAGCATCAGAAATATACTTAGAAGAAAAATAGACACTTGCCTGACTAACAATTGTGTCTTCTGCTCACTCTCCAAAGAAACTTGCTTCCATCTCTTTTTCTCCTACCCATTCTCTGTTGCATTCTGGAATTTGATCAATATTTCCTGAAACCTCAATCTTGAACCCCTTGACATGATCTGTGAAGCTAGAATCCAATTCAATAACCACATCTTCAGAGAATTGGTCATTACTGCCTGCTGGGTTATCTAGATCACAAGAAATGGTGTTATTTTCGATGGAAAAAAACTTCAGTCTGATTCAATGGAAAAGAAGACTCAAGGAGGAGCTTAGCTTGGTTTATATCAAAGCTAAGAAAAGAACGGCAGATGCTCTTCTTAGATGGTGTGAGAATTTCAGCAGATGCTCTTCTTAGATGATGTAAGACTTTCAGATAATGTACCTTTTTTTTTCAGCTTTGGATATTGCTTGGCTTGTAATGTTGTAATCTTATACTCTTTTTTCCTTATACTTATATATAAAATACCAAAAATATAGGTAGGGGACTTTCCTGCTGACCCTTTTAAAAAATAGTATTTCATAGCTAATGGAATCTATTGCTGACGTGGGTGCTGACCGGGTCGGTGCATGGACCGACCGATCGTCTCCAGCGGCTGCTGCGTGCTGCTGACCCCTGCAACACTTGCATTGGTTGGCGTTGCCTGAATTCTTCTCCCCACTTGCTGAATTGCTATTGGCTTTCTTGGTGTTTGCACCTGCACGATTTGACCACCTGTTTGTTGCGTTGGTTGGTGCCCGCGCGTGAAGATTCTGAAGAAGAACGCATGTGCAGTGCCGGTGAGACGTGACATGCATGGCCATACTGCATCTGCATGGCTATCCAAGACATAGCACGCGCCGGCGGCCACTGCGACGACTGCGTGCACGTGGTGCCTGTGCAAATCTTGATATATACTTGTGATATCCCCATGTATTTACAAAAGTATATCTTAAATTTAACCAATTATATATAAGAATATAAGAACGTACTAGTATTTATGATATAAGATAAGTATAATTACATTTGTCACCAATATATTTTTGTAATATACTTATTTGATGTTATAAATATTTTCAAAATATTTTAAATAAAAAAATCACATATAATTATATTCTTTTGGACAAAAAGTGTATAATGTTCGAAGAGTCACGGGGTACAAGGATTCCCGTATATGCACCGGCCCTGCAAATTTTGCTTTTAGATCAAGGATCGACTAGAAGGGCGGCCCTGGTCTAAGCGGTAGAGCTTTACCGTCTGTCATCAAGAGGTTCAGAGTTTAAGCCCCAGCCTCTATATATTTGTGCAGGGATAGCTGCTAGTTATTTTTTCTTCCCCAGATTCTGCAGTGCGAGAGCCTATGACATACATTAGATACGCCCTCTATCAAGGATCGACTAGGTGAATCACAGTTCACACTTTACACAGCGCTGACCATACAAGTGCTAGTATATGTTCTGATAGATGTCGGAAAGTCATTGCACCTGAAAGTTTGCAATGCCACGACCCCCCGGCCACAAGGAAGAAAGATGCGGTTTTCTTGTCGCTGAAATCAGCATAAAAAAGGGCCTTTTGACCACATCGGCCATATATGTAAGACGTGTGGATTATTTTTCCAGTTGTGACAGAAAGAAGACACTACGAACTGGAGAATCAGTCTTTGCTTCGCCGCCCTCGAGATTCCATCACCGGCCAGATGGCAGCAGGTAGACGCTGGAAAAAAACCGATCGCTAGATTTGATGATGTTCTGATAGATCCAGACGTTATTGGGAAACAAAAAGATAAGATGCTCGGATGAAAGTTACCGTTGCCGAGCTCTAAGGCTATCTCCAACAGCGGATAGCTGAATAGAGCAGCCATTTCTGGATTTAAGTGCTGTATAGTTACTAAGCCACGGACCTAATTACTTCTATCTCCAACAGACCACCTAATTACCGTTGCCTCCGCCTCCACCCCTCCGCGCACATGTTTCGTTCTCAGCTGCACACACCTCCTAGAAAAGTCGCATGCTCCTCTTCTCTCCTCGCCGCGGAAAGGACCTGCATGCGCCGCCGCTTCCCTCCCTGATTTGAGCGTGAAGAAGGCGCCGAGGTCCGGTGGCAGATGGCCGACGAAGAAGGCGCCGCTTCCCTACCTGATTCGAGCGCGAAGAAACCGCCACGTGGGCCTTCGAGGCGCGCCGGACTTGAGGACCAGCGGGTGGAGCGTCCGCACGGCGCGGGATACGGAAGACGGAGATGGAGCTGGCGCGAAGTAGCAGGGCAAGGGGGTCGTGCCGTGTTTCAATCTTTCCAAGGTTGACAGGGCGGCGGGCGGAGGCCTCATCGGTCATCGCCGCTGATGCAGAGCATGCTCCCTTGTCTCAGCGATGTCGAGTCCGCGGCCGCGGCGTCGTCGTCCCGCGAGACGAGGAGGTGGGCGTCGCACCTACCGCGACGGCGAGTACCCGGCTGAACCGTGCTGGTGATTGTCGGCAAGGGCCAATTCTTCTCCAACGGACTGCACATCAGGTGGTTGGGTCCCTCCTGCGAGCGCCTCAGCAAGCTCGTCACCGCGCTCCGCCTACTCGCTGCCGACCTCCTCGTGCTTCATGCCCACCGTCGGGCTCTGCCACGACTACCGCATCATGCGCGAGGCGCCAGGCGGCGGGGCCGCACCACGGGAGAAGATCTGGCGAGGTGCGGCCCCCGCCCACGACGCCGGCTGCGGCCCTGTACTCCAGGAGCGCGTCCAGGAGGCCGAGCCCTACAGCGGCGGATTGGTGGCCAGCCGGCCTGCCGTCTTCTACTCGCCGCTACGCCACGCGGCCGTGCCATACGCGCCAGAGGATTTGGGTGGTGTCGTCGGGAGGACGTATATTTGCCTTCCCTCTCTCCTTGTAGGCAAAATAGCAACTCTGAATACCTACTCTGTTGGAGGCAGGATTTGTACTGTGTAGCATGCATTTTGAGTTTGAGTGAGCTTATGCATACGCCGTTGGAGACAGCCTAAAACAAAGTGAAAGCATCTCTGACTTCTTGCAGTGGACATGGACTGCAGCCCAAGCCTCAAGAACCGAGTGCATCATGACCGCTATTGGCATTTATTAGCATTACTTAATAATAGGTTGTCGTCCCAGCATGATGCTAGAAGTGCTCTATATGAAATGGAGTATCTGCAAGTGTATAAATAAAATATCATTATAGCATTTCAGCAGGAGAGATCCAATTAAGTATCGATATTTATATTTTTACCACTGATTAGATCATCCTCTTCCCCTCTCTATCACTGCTATGACACTGTGATAACAAGATTATAGTAGTGGTAAATTGATAGAGGAGTCCTCTTCCCCTCTCAAATTCCAAAGATAATATGACTTCTTTTGTTCATAACAACCAAGCTCGCTCTTCAGGCATTCCCTCAGTGAGTCCCATAATGATCAACAATTATCATGATCATAGGCAACATTTTGTACATAGTAAGTAGTTTTTTTTTGAACTAGCAAAGTGTCAAAATAGTTTTATTTTTATGCATGACACGATCAAAATAGTTGTAGTTAGTTGATCGCGTCATACATAAAAGTACTTCAGCATTAAGATAGAGGAGGTTAAACATACAAATCCGCGCTTCAACCTAGCGCCCTAAGTGGTCTCAAAGGAGCAGCGCATGGCCGGACCGTCCTAGTGTACTGTTATACTTCAGAAGCTAACTAATTAAGAGATGGGTGCTTGGACTCAAAGAAATTGTCACACTCCACTTTTAAGGATAAAAGTAGAATGCATAAATAGTTTTATATGCGTCCCAGGAACAGTCGCACATATAGGATGACAAATTATAAAGAGTATCATCACCCTGTTTATTACATAGTGTACCAATATTTAATACAGAGTATTACGCACAAACAATAAATAACTAAGCTATCTTTAGTGCGGAAGCTCCACACAGGGACACGTCAACTGGTGAACATCAAGCCTAGTACTCATCCCTATAGCTCTCATTCCAACCTTCATCTGTTACCCATCCGAGATTTTTCAAAATTGAAAGTAAAGCAAGCGTAAGTACACAACCGTACTCAACAAGCATAACATGGGTTAATAAGGCTTAAATAAGCTGACACGGTTTGACTGCATTTAGCTTTTATATGTTAATCAAGTTGATCAGTTAAGCAGCATCAAGGTGGCAAGTGTTTCTCAAAACCATCATGATCAATGTAACATAAATGAATAGTAAATATAACAACAAATGTATGAACAATTTAACATGACAAGAGAGATCATCATTAGTGTAAGGAGTTCCAAGGCCGCTCGTGTCCTTGAGCAAGGCTAGTATACTAGTTTATTAAACTCTGTGCAGAGGTATACACTTTCACTGTGAGCCGTGATTTACCCTTTCGCCCGAGGTGATCAGCCTCTTAGCCCACTACCAAGGAAGACCGGCAGGGTTCACTATGAAGCCTTTCAAAGGTTCGTCTAACAAGTTAGGGCCACTGAGGTTTCTGTGCCCTACGGATGTAGTATCCCCCCTTCTGATGGCACACGACCGCAGCCTATACTCATACAGACAGAGGTCCAACTACACCCAACCCAAAACACACCCCCCTTGCGTCATAAAGGGAACCGCTAACATGCTAGAAAAGGTCCTCATATTGAGCTAAAACCAGAGCTATATAGCCCTCACAGCTGTACTGTAAATCCCAGAAGGTACGTTACTGATTAATCCTCAAGTGGTTAAAAGTCATTATTATTATTCATGGCACAAATACTCATCAAGCCACAAGATCATGATATCATTAAGCGCTAGCATCATTGCTACCCAATGCACCTAAAAGGTTCAAGGAATCAGCTAGTTATAATCTCTAAGTTATCAAACGGAATCATGCAAATGCATTGTTATTATAGTGAATAGGTAACAAGGAAGATCCATGCTATACTTGCCTTGATTCATAAAGTCTTGCTGGTCCTGCTGATCCTCAAAATAACTTGGCTCAATAAAACCCTCACCGTCTGAACTCGACATTAACATTCAACACTAGACAATCTAATCGAGCATACATACACGAAGCAAACAAAAAGCTATTAGAGGAACAGTATATCAATCTCATCAAAATAGAATAAAATGTTTATAAAACTATTCTACTTGTTTCTAGGATCACACAGATGTCAAGTTCACTGAAAACGGAGTTATAACGGCAAAGTTATGATTTTTCAAAGATTTCCTGTAGACAAATAAATACTTTAAATATAGACTAAAAATATACAGTTTCTAAAATACTTTAAAAGTAGTACCACTACATAGATTATGAAATTATGAATCTAACGAAATTTGAACGGACCAAATCGGAGTTAAAACGTAAAAGTTATAAGCTTTTAAAGATAATAGCAAAACTGTAAATAGCTGAAAACGAATTCTGAACTGAAAAGGAAAAATACGTTTTCCAGAGAAGAAAACGTATTCTGGAAGCTGTTACAAGAAAAATACGCTTTCCAGTGGACAAAGCGTATTATGGATCTGTTAAGCAGAATTTACGCTTTCCAGTGGGGAAAACGGATTCTGACCAAAGCACCAAGGGTTCTTAACAGATTAAACCGAAACCCAGGGGGTTTTCGGCAAATCTGCCAGCCAAAGGGGTACGGGCTGTTTCTGGCCGTCCGATTCAAAACTGACGGCGCAGATCGACCGAGGCGATCGGCCTCGCCTGGGACGACGCCCGACGCGGCGGCGACATGGCCGACGGCGTACGGAGCTCGCCGGCGTTCACACAGACCATGATTCCGGCTACCATCTACACCGTGGCTGGTACCAAACGAATGGGGAGCTCACACCGCGCTCACCTGTGAGGTTAATGGAAGCCGAGGGGTGTCGGGGTCGGCGAGCGGCTCGGAGCGGCGGCCGGCGGTGAGCTGCAAACGGCGAGGGCTCGAGTTAGACCATATTGACTCAAATTGAAAGTACCGGAGCGCTCAGGTGATCAAGGCGGAGCTTGCCGACCAATAGATGCCGAGGATTACCCGAGGAAGGCGGCCAATTTCGGGTTTTGGCGGCGGATGGCAATGGCGGCTAGGGTTTCGGGTCGCGGCGACTTCGGCGAGACGAAGGCAAAGGCGGCGCTGACTTAGGGTTGTGGGTGGGGGCTCATGACGGGATTAAAGGCCTTTATAGCCTGATGACGGGGGTACGGCCGGGTGTGGCATGGACGTCGAGTCGGGCTCGATGACGCGCGCGCGGTACGAGTCCGGTTCGGAGGAGGAAGGCAACGCGACGGGCCCCACCTGTCAGCCAGCGGAGGGAGCGGACGCGGGCATGCGGCTTGATGGGCTGCCGGCCTACGGCCCAAGATGGAGGCGAAGGCGCGCGGACGGGCCGAGCGGCCAGAAGGAGTGCAGGGAGAGAGCGGACCGCGCCTGAGCTGCTTTGCCGGCCGGGCCGAAATGGAAGAAGAGGGGAGAAGGAAAGAAAATAAATTTTCTTTTATTCAAACCTCATTTCAAATGCATTTTCAAATATATTTTGAATTAAAAAACAAATTCAATTTTCACCACAGCAAAATATGCACCAGCATGAATGCACAAGCATGTTTATACCATGTTGCAACTTTATTTTCATAAAAATATTTATTTTATCTAATTATCTATATTTCAAGCATCATTTTCAAAAATTAGGATATTACAGAAATGGCCCTCCGTGGAGGTTGTTTCTTGCGCGTCCCTGCTCCGTCGCCATGATTTTGATGATGTTCTGATAGATCCAGAGGTTATTGGAAAAAAAAGGAGAAGATGCTCCGATGAATCAAAAGGGAGAATCATCATCGATTGCCACTATATATGATAAATCGAACTTATGTCATCGATACTATGCACACTAAGGTTAACTAATTAACCCAAGCCCCACCGCCTGCAAGTTACCGTTGCCGGGCTAAAAAACAGAGTCAAAAGCATCTCTGACTTCTCGCAGTTGATCGGACATGGACTGCAGCCCAAGCCTCAAAGTCATAAACACGCACCTGCAAGGAAAACTAAACCGGCCCTAGAGAAGTTGCATTGTTGAACATCATCGCCGTTGCCGAGGTATGGCGAAACTCCACACTGCACAGCAGCTCCAACTTCGCCACATTGCACGTTAGAAGACGGGAGACATATGCGTATGATGCATGAAGAAATGACCAGAGTGTCTTGCATTGCCCGTTCATGCACTACTCCCTCCTCGCTGCCACTCCCTAAAAACAAAAAAGAACTAAACTAACAACTAAAAGCTCTCTCACACACTCCTCACAAAAAAACAAGTTCTGTCACATGAAACCCCTATGTGCAGCACATGAAAATTGCACCGATGCATGCGTGACCTTTCTGGAAACGGCAAAGATAAGGAATAATTAACGGACCGATTCCTTGGACAAAAGTGCGTAAAAGCCGCCATGGGTTACAGGATATATAGGTTCTTCTCCATCGTTCGGTGGCAGAATCAAAGTGAACGAGCAGAGAGTATTAGTCCTCCCTGTTACCCTAGCTGTCGCGTGGCAATTCCGGTCACCAGGTGGCACGGAGAAAATTGATTGGTGCGCACCGCATTGCAAGCTCATCGATGCTCTCGCGGTCCTGCCGACGTTCTGTCTCCCGGGAGCTAGGTAGAGATGCTATGGCTCAGAGTCAGAGCACACACAGCCTTAACTCGTTTGGAGGAAACAACAAGCGCCCTTCGATTTTTTCAAGAGAAGCACACGTTCATTCAGACTGAACTGAACTGGAGAGTTCACGTAGGTACGGTGCGGCTTTGAACACTTTCGGTGTTCTTGTCAAGGGATCGCAACCCTGCGTGAGAGAGATAAGATGCATCGATGTGTAATATGTTCTTGGCTTTACAGCGTCAAGAAGCAAGCAAGCTCCCAGCAGCGCACATAGCTATGCATGGCAGCAGAATAGTATATATCTCCCTACATTTGTGGCAATGCAAATTAAGTCATGAGGACGCTTCCAGTGACGAACCAGTACCATTTTCACGTGGAAATTCATTTTTTTAAACAAAAAAAATCTAATGATGTTTTTTGTTGCGTCACAATTAGTATATATACAATTTGAGAAGATATGCATGAGTAGTGCTCGAGTCTTTGTGATCACGTGATTGGCACTTCACTTGATAATTGAGATAATAAAGGCATCTGTTAACATTGTGCTTTCATAAGGCAGCTGATCACATTGTGCTTCCTAGATGAATCGGCAATTTGCATACATGCATGCGCGTGGTGCCAAGCTAAAGTTAACTTTTGTCTGCCACGTTCGTCTACTAGCCACTCGATGCTAAAGCAGTGATCGACAAGGGTTGGTAGAGGATATACATCATAGGAAAGGAAAATTAGAACACCGTGTGGGGATGCATGAGTTGAACAGAACACTGTGTCCATTGTTCAACCAAAGTGCGCGTTAAGGAATGAGTGCCGGCCGGCTGCTGCTTCTTGAATTCAGTCCCAATGCAAGCAGAATGCACGCTTGTATATATGCTACCTGTTGTTGCATCTATATATCAGCGGGACAATGTTGACTGTCTCCACTGAATATGTTATTAGTTGGCGTGGATCGATGACTTCAGTTGATGCGTTAGAATTCTGATTCTGGACGTTGCAGTCGATCAGTAGGAAGAAACATCGGTCTTTTTCGGATAGCAATATATTATATACTCCAACGGAATCTTTGTTAGTTGGAGCTTGGTAATTATGTTTAATTGGAACAATCTTACAAATTAGAGGCTTGTAGTAAACACCAAATTTATTTTCCTATTTCGTAGCGTACCCATTCTGTTCTAAATTGTAATATGTTTCGATACATTTGCATAACTATTAATAATTCTTTTATGACTGACAAATAAACAGATCAAGTGTAGTTGACAGCAAAGTCCACCAAAGATATATATACATCAAGTCTCTAGCTTAGGTCAAGGAGGAGAACTCAGCTAGAATTGAGTTTTCCTCTCCGATCCACCTGTTGAAAAAAACGTAGACTCGTAATGCATCATATGTATAGCACCTGATGGTAGAATATATGGTACGCAGTTCTTCCATGCCAAGGAATAGAAGCAGCCAATGGGGTTTGGGGCGACGTATGTTACTTTCAGGTTTCAGGTCGACGTCGTCGCTGCTTCGTCGAGACTCGAGACTGGCTGGATTCAGGGAATTAATCTGTTTCGTCGAGTCGTCACTTTCACCGTTTATTTCTACTAACACACACGCAAATAAATATAAACACAGTTACACAGCACCATGCATCCATATAGGGGGATGATGGTTTCCTCAGCTAATGAATATAAACACTGCGCTTGCTGTTTTGGTGTAAGAGACCTTTATTCATCTTCAAATTGACCAGCTCATCTGGAACCAAGTAACAATTAGTCCAGTAGTCTCTACTACACTAGCTGTCAGGCTAGTCTCACTCTGATCAGCTCTGCACCACTCCTGCCTTGCAAATCATATATCTTCAGGTTCTAATTAAATGCTGCTACGGCACGGCATTTAGTTTGCATCGGTCGAGTTATTCACTCCGTACAAAGGTAGTGTCACCGTCGGTACCAACGGTGAGGACCCTGGAAGAGGGCCGAAGCAATGCAGCAAGGCAGGATCTACGGACCTGAATGGGCTAAGTACAGTAGAAAGGCCCTGCGCGGTCCGAGACGGGGCAGCCCACTCGCTATGGCTCATGTAACAGCATCGTCAGGAGAAGCAGAACGGGAACCCGGACTCTGTCCTCAGCCTTGCCGGTCGGCGACGGCGGCGGCGGTGAGCTCGGCGATCTCGTCGATCAGCCGGAGCCACTGGTCGTAGTTCCTTGTATCTCTACTCCATACTATCCAATCGAAGTAGTCCGGTAACAGGTAGCCAACGAATGCAAGGTGCGTGCGTTAAGGATTTGTGTCGTTCGTTGCTCACGTACGTTTTTTTTTTTTACAACTCCGTACGTTTCGTTGAAAGGCTATGAACATTCCGATCGCCACGAGAAACCATGATTTTGTTTAAATTAAATTGGTATGTTGTCCGTGCTAACGCTACGGTGATATTTAGTATAATTTTTAATTTTTTTCTCACAAAGCGAGTAGCAAAATACCGAGAATCATAACATATGTTGAACTAAAGGGTATTTGTACTTTGTGGAGTATCAAAGAATCCTTTATAAAAATATTTACCCGCACACATGTAATCTAGAATATCTACGAACCATGAATGTGTGATGACATAAGTAAAATGAATTTGGAGCCATTGTACGTAACTGCCATGAAAGGTTGGAGGCCAACAAGCACCAAGGAGATGAGCATATCAAAATCTCTCGTTTTCTTCGTTAAATTAATGAAAAAGGAGAGACAACCTACCACTAGATCCAGTTGTCTCGACCAGATGATCCTCTCCCCCTCTTTGTTGCCCGCCATGACATTGTGATAATAAGATGGCAGTAATTGTAAATTGGTAGATACAAAATTTTCGATTGAGGGCGCATATAAATAGGAAGACAAAGTATTTAGCGTAATTGATGCTACCTACGGATGTGTCAAAAGCACACGGTTTGTCGGACACACTTTCCATGGATTCGTTGCAGAGACAGGATATCGCAATACTATGTGACCCCTACCCCCTAAATACAATTGTTGATGCAACAATAAAAGTGCTTCAGGTATAAATGGGTAAGTGAATCTCACAAGGAGCGAGGGGCACGTGCCCCCTCCCCTCAAATTTCTCTTGTCTCAGTGTTTACTAGTGTTTAGTGTTCACTGAATCTATTTGTACCATTAAATCACCACTTGATCAAATTTGAAAAACTATAACTTTTCACACTTTTTGTTGTTTTGGTTAACCTATCTTTGATCGTAGCTTGCTCGTATATTTGGCTAGGCTTTTTTTGACCATTTGAGAGGCATCTAAGGAGACTAATTCGGCGCTAAGATAACACATGCTGGCTATGCTGCCCATTTGGTCCGGTTGCTGATTCGGTGACTGGGACTCTCCGCGCACGTCAAGCCCATGGATTGCACCAGGACCTAGGCATCGCATTTTTCATGCACAGCCCAATACTCGTCGTTTGATCAAATTTAAAAAGCTCTTATCAATTTTCACACAAAAAAGGTTGTTTGGTTAACCTATCTCATATATTTGGCTAGGCTTTTTGTTTTTGTCCATCTGGGAGGCATCCAAGGAGACTAGTTTAGCGCCAAGATAACACGTGGTGGCTATGATGCCCGTTTGGTACGGTTGCTGAGTCGGTAAATTGGGACTCTCTCTGCGCACGTGAAGCCCATGGATTGCACTAGGATTTGGGCCTCGAATTTTTCGTCCATGGCCCAATATTTTCCTTGTTTCCTCGTCTTCTCTGCCGCACAACACACAACTAAGTTCTCTCATATTTTTTTTCTTGCCTGCTGCACAACAGACAACTAAGTTCTCTCACATATTTTGAGAATTACGCACACTAGGATTTGTTGTTTCCTCGTCTTCTCTGCCGCACAACACACGACTAAGTTCTCTCATATTTTTTTAAATTACACAGTATAACGTAGTTTCAGAGGACTAAGCAAGCCGATAGATCTCGAGATAAAGTCACCATAAGCACCTTATTATCGAGGGGAACGTCGCTTACCACTTAAAGCATAACATCGGAATATCTAAAAAATAATTCAGTAAAATAAGAGCACTCATGCAAAGTCGAGAACTTGAACCTTGGTAGACAGGTTCCATCACAAGGGAGTTAACCAATTGATTTATGATCAGTTTGCCTCCCATATTTTCTTTCAAAAAAAGAAAAAGTTCCCTTACATTCATTACCACTCCAATTCTCCGATCCAGGGTAGTTGAATGGATGTCGTAAATTTTAAATGCTACAATTACCACACAACTAGAATAATCACTGATAATTATGCAACTATTCCAATTAATGGAGGATAGTATATTTTTTCTTTATCATTCTAATCTGTCCTAAATTTGCTAGAAAAATCTGTTTATTCAATGGAACATCGAATATAATTTTATTATAAAATTATTTATAGATAAAACTTCTCTATATTTCAAGTTAGATTTAAAAAAAAGGACTCGTTAAGAAGTGAAACGTTCATTTACCTTGATTCTATGTACGTGATTGTTGGGTTTAGTCCCACATCAGAAGTTGATGTTAGGAGTGTATAACATATAAGGGTTGCAGTCAGTTGTGATTCGGTTGTAGCTAAGGGCGGTGTGCTGATAACTGGTCTGAACATATTTGAGCTAGTTTCGACTGCTGCTGATTTCCTCTATGTTTATGTGTGATGCATAAGTTGCCTTCTGTGTATAGGTGATGAACTGAGCTGAATTCATATTGTGGTGGATTTCATGTTATGGTGAAATTAAGAGCTTTCTTAGCCACTAACAGCGGTGTTAGTGTGGTATTCCCAACAGGGATTTCAATTTGTTTGCCATAATAGTACTGTGCTAAATATTATGTGGGACCAACAAAGTAGCTTCTGAAGTGGGAATGGTGTATGGATTGTTTAGACTAAAAAAGCTTGGTTAAAAATGTGACTGTGATCTTCTCGAATGGCTCTCTCCCCTCTGCCCCTCCCCTCCGCTCCGTCCTCCTTCGACGCTGGTGACCATGGAGTCCCCCTCTCCGTCTGATGCCTGCCCTCATGGCCGGGCTCTCGGACCTTGATTTTGGTCCGGGCGCCTCCATTGAAAAGCTGGCGCACCAATGATTTGGATGCATGGTGAGTCATGTTTCCTCCCATTCTCAGCCCACTTTCCATCTAGTTGCAAGTTCCGGCCGTTCTGCTCTCCATGTTAACGAGGATTTAGTTAGTATCATCCTCCAATCTTGTTTGGGCGGACATGACAAAGATTTTAAGGTTGCCCATATGTTGTTTGATGTTCAAGTTTTTTGTTTCTTGTAAGAAAGTTGGGATCTTGATCCACAAACTCAATAATTTTTCTTGCAAAACCTTTGCGGTGTTCTTCTTTCTATGGGGAAATGAGGGTCCAAATTGGCGCCATGATTACCAGATCTGGCTGGATGAAGAAGAGGCTGCCTAGACCACTGTTTCTTATAAGTCTAATAGAAAATCTTACGCTGAGATGGTGAAATTGGCTCCTAAGCATAATTCTAAACAAGTGGTTTTCAAGAGATCAGCCTACCCATCAGATTATGCCTCTAATTACCTGGCCAATTCCCAACTGGTCAATCAGCTCCCACCTCTCTGAATTCTTGTCCCACTCTTCCGAAGAACGCGCGTGGTCTCCCGAAGAATGCGTGAGATCCACTTTCAAATTCAAATTTCATATCTAAAAGGCGCAATTCTCGGCCTAAGTATCGTTGGGTTCCCAAACCAACCAGTCCACGAAGCCTTACCTCTAATGGGCCCTTAGATGCCCCTGCAAATCTGGTTCAGGGCCCGCCCATCTGGTGTAGGAAATGTGTGGACCTGGGCCATGATAAGATCTCGTGTAAATGCCAAGTCACATGCCCGATCTGTTTTCATTATGGCCACTCCGAGAAATCCTGCAAGGCCTATACCAATCATCGGATTTTCCGGCCCGTTTCCTACCAGGAATGCGGAATGTTGGTTGCTCAAGAAATAAATAGACCTGGTTCGGCAACTAAGGCGGCTCCTCCTCCAAATCCCATCTGTTCCACCTCGACAGCTACAGTGCCACCTCTTCCGGAGCTTTCGATGGTGAACTTCGCCATTGATCCCAAGCCCTTCCTCCCGGAGGGTTTCGTCCTCAATGAGAACCAGCCCTCACTGTTGCTCCGTCATGAAGTCTTCCTCACCACCTGCTAGAACAAGACCAATGAAGATTTGGCGATCGTGAAGCTCACTCCATCAGTTGCCAAGGAAGACTTCAAGCATCTGGCCAAGGAACTCAAGGACTATTTTAGCAACGCCCATCAGATTCTTGGTATTGAAATTCATCCCTGTCCCATTAGAGAAGCTTTTGTCAGATTCAATGATCCTTTCCAGAGGGATAGGTTTTTGGGTCCTGTTTTCCCATTTGGCTGTTACTCCCTACATTTTATCAGACATGATGAGGGTATCAATGTAAGAGCTTTAGATCTGGATAGAGAGGTTATGGTCATGCTTGTTCCTTACCTAGATGATTTGCGTGACACTCACCATGTTTCCAAAGCTATGTCCACCTTTGGTATGCTAGTTGGCTGGGATGACAAACAAGTTGGATGTGGCATTGCCAAAGTTTATCTGAATGATGATAGGAGGATCCCATCTTCTATCAAGCTGAATGCAGGGCTACCTATCAGAGGCAAATCCTGGACCAGTGCTTGCTTTGTCATCAGGGAGAGCAACATTCTAGTGCTACCAGATGAAGAGGGTTTTGCTACAATTAGGCCCCTGCACCCAGTGACTGCCCCTGCACCTTGTTGGAATGGACCCACTTCACCAACTGTTACCACTGCACCCCCAGAGAACTCCAGTGTTGGGGGAAACCACATGCAAGTTGACAATCCTGGAGTTTAGGGTACCCAACAACAGTTAGCTAAAGATGTTGGAGCTGGATTTATTCTTGGTTCTACTGACATTGCCTCTCTAATCATCGATGGTGCATAATTCCTATCCCCTCAACCAGGTCAGGGTTTGGCTACTGGCTTGTCACACCCTGATTTTGAAGGAATGAAACCAAGGCAAAAGCTCATGTGCGCCCAGAACAATTACACACATGAACGACAAATTACATGGTCAAAAAAACACCATGTTCGAATAAACATAGTATAATGATTACATCGTACCATTATTACATAACTGTCATTAGAGTAAAGCGGAATATAAATCACATCGTCCAAAGCAAAAAACAACTAAACGACGTAGACGTAGCGACTCCATCTCGCCACAGGAAGGTCAACGGTAGCATCACGACACCTAGTATCCCGGATAGTTCTCAGGAAAGTCACCATCCGAGTCATCACTTGAGCATCCTTTTGTTGGTGAATGAGCAAGGGTGAGTTCCATGTAGAAACTTAGCAAGTACAGACAGAAAGTAATGACATGTAAGGCTAGTACAAGGTAAAGCTAAAAGGTACACTGCGGTAGCATTTTAAAGTTAAACAATTAAGATTAAACAAGTTGCAACCTAATCTCTAATCATCTTGGTTGAAACACCCAACCCTTTAATAAGGTTCAAGTAGCATTTAAGGTGCCATTTAGCAACATAGATATAACCATATATCATTAAGCAACATCAAACATGAGATAGCCATCTCAAGGGAACACAGGATAGCCATCCCGATAAAACCCGAGGTAGCAACCTCACAACATCACCATGATTTAACAGCTTAAACCATTTGGCTAAATCATGCATGGATCTGGGCCGCTCGTGACCATGAGCATGGATGATATATCGATTTTAACTCTATGCAGAGGTGTACACTTTCACTCCAGGTTATGATTCTCCTTTTGCCTGAGGCGGCCAACCTCTTAGCCCATTACCGAGATAGGCCGGCAGAGGTCACAACGAGGCTTTTCACAGGGTCATAGGCAGTGACAACTCACCAGCCTTGAGTCCAAGCGTATGGGCGACTTCACCATGAGGCCGCCCCCTACACGGATCCCTAGCCCCTCTCATACTAAATACTTGTAAACAAACCCCAGCGATCACGGCTATGGCCACCTGTCGGTAAGCTGTCCACCCTGCCCATGATGGTTCTGCTAATAGACCAAGCCAGAGCCCATTAGCCTAGAGATGTACGGAAGTCCAAGGTTGCCTCTCCATGAAAGGACCTCAAGGGGGAGGAGATACAAACACCCTCGTCAACACGAGTCCCACTAGCATCCATTTCCCCTTCATTCACCGCCAACCAACGATGCAATAGTGCATCATCTTCTCCAATGGCCGAAGCCAAGAGCCCATGGCTCCAACATCTTTTAAGAAGCAAGTTTTATCTTCATTAGGCAGGTGAAAGGTGAGGTAGAGCACCAGCAACCTAATGACCTATCAACTAAAAATCCCCATAGGTGATGTATGGATAGAGTGGCTAGTAATCGCTATGGTTT